>JARFOC010001185.1:458930-488132 GCA_031763485.1 Osmoderma eremita | reverse complement strand
TAAATTATCTATATTTATATTATGTCCCGTTTTTGCTATATGTTCAGCGACTGCGGACATATCAGGCCTCCCGTGGCAAAAGTGTGAAATATGTTCTTTATACCTAGTTTCTATAGACCTCTTTGTCTCTCCAATGTAGACCTTCTCACAATCACCACATGCAATTTTATAAATTCCTGACTTTAGTCTCGTTTCCGGTTTGTCTTTTGGGTTTCCTAAAAGGTTACGAAGAGTGTTGGACGATTTATAACTTACTTTCATATTTTCGTCTTTTACGACTCGGCTAATTCCTTTTGTTACTTTATTAAAAGGTAATGTTAGACTGCTGGATCATGTATAAAGAACCCGGTACAGTTATATATTACTTTTTAGTGTAATGATATAATCAGGAGCCATCACTTTTTGTTAATTTCTGCTGTCTTACTTTCCTTTTCTCTGTCAATATCCAATTACTTTTGCTAGAGCAAATGATTGAAAATGATTTATCGACACACACACATTTAATTATTTTGTTAATTGATTCTTATATTTTTAAGCAATCGGTCGCATTTTCTCAAACCAATGCACCAATTTTAAAGGCGTCAGAAAATTAGTACTATTAATTTTGAAGTAAAGTCATGTACGGCACAACTATAATCCGATATTCTTTATAGTTATTTACTTTTTCAAAGTATTTCAAGCAGAAAATCTTCAGGACAAATACTACAAAAGTTGCAATATCTGCACATATTGCAAGCGTCGAAGGCAACTTACAAGTTGAACCTCATCCCTTTGAGTCATATGCGCAAATACCCAAACCACTTAATACTCTTAATACGATTCCAATATTGAGGTTTTCGTTTCGTACGCCAACGGAACATAAATACGTACGCGTATTAACTTGTAAACTCGTACTACAGTTCTCGAGTTACCTCGTTTACAAGTCTTGAACGTGTATGTTCAAACTTAATTTGCTACACCTAAATTTTGCGTATCTTCTCCTTTAGCATAACCAAGAGCGCTCTAACAGAAATCTGTAACTTTACGTAATTGCGTTGGTGTGGAGCTAAAGCTTTTGCAGGGACGTTTCATCACGGTATATCGTATGATTACGATTGCACTTTCGCGGACGAATTTCAGCCTGACAACGACGGAAGGGAAGCTATTCGGGTGAATTGTTATGTAACAAGTAAGTTAGGGAGGAAAATTAATGCATACCGCGTCCCCTACTAAAATATATTTTCGGATGAACTCTGATGTAAATATACAAATGTCATACTAACAATAATCTCCATTATTTGTAACTACGTACTATCATAGTAACTAATAGCGCCCGTGATTAACGGAACTAGAGGACAATAGTGGTATAGATAGTTACTTGTGTTGTATAGTATAAGATATTGCACTTCTAACCTTATTATTATTATATCAAAAAAAGAAACAAAGAAAATACCTTGTTTTATAGTATTTTATGCTATCAAAACGTATGAATTAAACACTGTATGAACTAACAAATACGTTCAGCAATACCTGCATGTATTTGAAAGTACAACCAGATTTTCATGTCTAAAAAGTGTATGTGAAATGGCAAAGGCTAACAAAATAATTCCTACATCTTACTGTTACGAACTTGAAAAGAGTAAATAATAAATATTCTATTTTCTCCTGAAATTTTAACATGCTAATTATCTGCAAATAGCGTTGCCCAAACATTTCGTGTAAATCAACAATGTAAAGCATGTGCGCCATTTGACTTTATATTTTCGGAAAAATTAGTCTCCTGTCACTCCCACAAATCCTAACGATGCGGAATTAACTTCGATGTCCGGGACAAACGAATTACAAAAACGTAACCTTTCATTCGGTATGATTTGTCAAACGAGTAAAAAAGTCGACACGCATACAATCACAAAAGGCAAAGAACAAAAAGTTAATTAAAATGTAATTAAAGGGCCGAAAACGACTGACAGCTCCTTTAGATTGGTACTTTTGTGTATTCGGAAAACAAAAAAAAAAGAGAGAAAAACCATTCTGCTATGAATTTGATGGAATGTTTCTTCGCAAGTCTCTGCTTAATTAACTCTACAGCAGCAAGGAATTGAGGAAAAATAAGAGACGAATTCTCATAAACAACTCCCATATATTCATTAAATAAATTTAACATTTTCAAGAAGATTTTACATTTATTTGAGACATTTATGTATTGCATCTACATTTAATTAAAAATAGAAAATGTCCAAATCCCACGCTTGACGATTCTTCTCTACATAAAATTATATTTTACATCAGCTTATGCAAGTTTAATATGGAAGATTTACTTCAATTACTGGCTTCTATGAAAAACTACTTTAAAGCAGTTCTTATTTTTTTAGGTACCGTATTTATTCTAATTGGGGACGCAATTCCAATAACCGTCGCAATCTAATAGACGCGGCAAGAAAATAGTGGAGAATGAAATGAATGCCGCATTCTAATAAACGCCGCATCTTTATGCGAAGTGCACACAATCAACGTCAAGTAGATACACTGGTAGAAGTGTTTACTTGAGATTTAATCCAAGACGGCTGTAGTTTTCATATCCCTCAATAGAATTATTGTTTTGAATCAAGCAAATTATATTTTTAAAAATATTTTATTATCAGGATAGTGTTTTTAGTGCTAGACAATTCTAATGTATTAATGTAAGTAAATGACATTTTGAATCAAGAAAATATTTTATAAAGTTAAGACAGAAATTATTTAAAACAAAACTCGCATATATATTTATTCTTAATGTAAAATAATGTAGTTCTTGTAATAATACCTTTTCCAAATTTATGTTTCTTTGTTAAAACAAATGATTATTTGAAACAAGAAAATTGTCTTATACAATTAAGACACCAGTTATTTAAAGCAATACTCTGATACTATGCACTTTTTCATTAAGGTGGTATCGTAGAAACAAAATGGTTAGCGTCGTTTTGGGAAGCGTTGGCGAGGTTATAAGTATGGGTAAACAGAAAAATAGATCCTTCGTTAAACAGTTGTTAAGTTATTAGTCAGTCGTAACCACATTACGTTCCGTACGGAAGAAAAATTCAGAAAATGGCCGCTGTCCCGCATGTAAACAATTTGTAAAGATAAACACACTGTACGGATTATTCCTCCCGCACAAGTATTAGTTAATTCGGGACGACATGTGTTTTGGGAATACGTGGATTCCCGAAGCACGTGTCGTCCCGAATTAATTAATACTTGTGCGGGAGGAGTAATCCGAACAGTGTGTTTTTTTTGCTTTTTTTTAACTTTATATAAACGATATGATATATAAACAACGTGGGTTCGCTGGGTGACCTGCACTTTGGAGATCTAATTTTAAATTTCATTCGCTCATAAAATTGCGTCAATGCCACCCATGACGCGAGTAATATTCGCTTTTAGGCATAGACAAGTGTAATACTATTAGAACGCGTTTAGACCTTTGCACATCCGCAAATCTTCGGACTCTATAAGAGCCGCCATTTCGATGGGTCATCTGTCAAACAGACGGAATTGCTGAGGTTATATTTATTGTTTGAGTTTGTGGATCGTGTTTTATTTTTAAGATTATTCTGTTTATAAATATTTTGTATAGGTGTTTTTTGAAGTAAATGTTTTAGTAAGTGATTCTTTATTAATTTGAAGTTAAATAATATTTACACCTTTGGACTGTATTATAATATTAAGCTAAATTTGTGAGATTAAATGCGAACATTTAGTAAGGTTTGTAGTGTAATTTTTTTGAGTGTGCAGATATGAATCACTGTTTATGTTATAGGTTAACTTGTAGTGTGCCTGGATGTAAAAACATGCCTAGACTATTATCTCCTGATGGTGAGATCATCTTCCATCAAGAACTACATACAACCTAACTTCAACTTACCATATTCGAAATTTTCAGAGTTCCAAAAGGCAAACAATTTCACGAATATTTGGATATTTTGAAAAAAAAAAAACGTCGAGTGGTAATCTACCTTGTTGTTATGTTCGAAACTTTTTAAAATCGATTATATTACTATAAAAGGTGAAAACATATATCTTCGACATAATGCTTTGCCTACGTTGCATCTAATGGAAGATATATGTCCTAGCTACCCAAAGAAAGCCAGGATGTCTGATACGTCTGAGGATGTGTTACTATACGTTTGTTTTTACTTCTAAATAATAAAGAATCAGTTGCTAAAACATCAATGCTAAAACATTTACTTCCAAAAACACCTATACAAAATATTTATAAACAGAATAATCTTAAAAATAAAACACGATCGACAGACTCAAACAATAAATATAACCCTATATAACCTCAACAATTCACTAAGGACCATCTAAAAACAAAAACCGTCTGTTTGACAGATCACCCATCAAGATGGCGGCTCCTATGGGATCCGAAGATCGGGCATCCTTAAGCTCATTCTATATATTATACTTTTAGGCCGTTGATTTGTCGGCACAGACCAGAGTTTGCACGTAGACCCGTATTAATAGTATTGCTTTGTAATATTGACCTGGAAAACATATTTTGAATATATAGATATTATAACTTTGACATATAATTTTATTTATTTTTTTAGTTGCAGTTTACACCTTTCGTTTGATTGGGCATTTCGAGAGATAACGCTAAAACTAAATACAAAATTCGAAAAGTTATTCCATAAGTGGAGTGGTGGACAATGTCGACTATACTGGTTAGACTTCGAAAATTGAATTTATTGGGAATGTAGCCAACGAAAACAAAACACAGCATTATTGTTTCGCTCGAGCTTCCGGTTTTTATTTTAAACCCTTTTCAAGAGTACAAACTAGAAAGACATGTGACTGATGGTAAGAGAATAAATACTGAATAATATTACTTACATGTTATGCCTTAAAATAGTTTCTGACATCGTTAAAATTATGGACTAGATGTTTACGTTAACATATTAAATTTTGAAATAGTATACATTTACACATCGTAGCAGAGAAACAATTTAAAAGGGATTTTTCGCGATTACATCGGTGATTTGGTTCAGGCAGGAATCGTCATGTTTCGACGTCACGAGAGCGGGAATCACAAAATACCACGTCATCAGTACCAACTTCAAAAAGATGAATGCACCAACATATCTTGAGGAGATGTGTTATACGATGTGTTATATAGATAATTGAATATTATAATAAAGTTAATAATTTAAAATATTTAGTGTTAAAATTATAAGAAGCTTTAAGGTTCTGTAAGTTAACATTATACTCACCGTTTGAGCTGGGTTTGTCATGTGAAATTTGTGGTTGTAATCTACCCCAGTACCACGGAATGTTTCTGGGATCTGTGGGTCCGCAAAGGGCAGCGTATCGCGTGCTTGCAGCCGCCAACGCGCCAAAATGTGACATCAAACCTAACCTGGAATAAAAAGGAAAACACTTTTAGAATAACAAGGAAAATTACTGCCCATTAATAATGTTAATTTTAATTATTTGTATATATTATTTTTAATTTTTAATTAAGAATTATGTCATGTACCCTATCATTGAGGACTAAAACTTGTATAAATGTATAAATTTCCTGGCTGATTTCATTGAACTTAGCGAAAGTATTTAGAATACCACGACGACATCGATTTCATGTTCAGGAAACTGAGGAAAGAATATGCGAGATGGGGTTTGGAGATCAACAGTAGAATAGCTATGTTGGTTCTGGAACAAAATCCCATAAGATTTAACACAGGGGTCTCAATTCACATTTCCGCCATCTTGGAGAGCCCCGAGCACATCTCAACCGTTGGGACGATGGTGCAAGAAGATATTATTGGACCACGAAAGAAACGAAAGAATAAGAGAAATAATGCGAGTTGACAGAACATTAATCATTAAAATACAACAAACACAACTATGGTGGTATAGCCACATGAGGAGAATGGACCAGGACAGGCTACTACAAAGGGTTTGGAAATGTAAGCCTGCTAATAGAAGAAAGGAAGGAAGACCATGAAGGAGTTGGGAAGAAGGAATTAATGAAGCTATGCAGAAGAGAGGATTGGAGGAAGATGGATTTAGAGACAGAGGCTCTTGGAGATTGGGATGCGGTACATGGCAAAATTAGCTGTGTATAAGCCGCTTACAGATAGATAGATAGATTTACAGCGCCGCTATAAAATTTCAGTTTACTTCGAAACAGATGTATTCAAGGCCTATGAAAGCAGCCATCCCGTAAAAAAACTCATTTCTAAACGAAGTAATTGAGGCAGATTCGTTAAAAACTTTGGTTTCCGTGTATACACCACCATTCGCTTCCAACTATCGACGGCTTGATTTTCGAAAACGGCCCAGTCACTTATACCATTAAGGCGGCATTAAATCACTTTTAAAAATTAAGGTCCCCCGGGATTGCGTCGCGTAGGCGGGACGCGGCGGAGGACGGGGGTACTCAGGCGGAGGCGGCCAGAACGATAGCAGTGGCGGCGTGGCGGCAACGGACGAATCGATATAGGGTAGTCCCTGGCGGCAATCTCTGAACTAAGTCTATCTCGCATTAAATTTGCATCAAGTTAAGTGTTCTTCGGGAGTATTCCTCAAAGATTTCGAAGTCGGCAGGCGGAAGAATACTTCTCCAGAATTCCCTAAGAAGCTTATTCTGTGTGTTTAAGTGCTCCAATATCGTGACATGATCGATAAACAACTCTGGTATACCTACCTATACTATATATTTCCTATATAAAGTATATATGTATGTGAAATACATAATATAGTTTGTATGTAAGCAAGTATAGATACGGAAACGGTCGAAGAAACTGTATATTTTCTCTCTTCTTTTTGTGCACTTTACGTGAACTTCTCCGATAATATAAAGCCCCAACTAGACGTAAACGAAGTGAGACAAAAATTCTCTTGGAATTTATAATCCCGCACGTGTTCGCAGAGAGAGTGTTTAATCTTCGCATTCCAACAGAAATGTAATTGTAAATTAATGGGTTGACATTTAACCAAAAACTGGGGTCATTACGATACCAGCGCAGCAAAATCAAGATGTTTTGATTATGAAGATGCTAATGTCACTGGTTTTTTTGTATGTTCTGAGTATGATTACCACGAAAGGACAGCCCGCTCGTTAGCAAGCACCCAACAAGTAAATTGGACGACACTACATCATTCAAACTAGTAATTTGTGTAGATAATAATCGCATTGGGTTTCTTAAGAAGCATGCATATCTTTTCTTAGAATTAACCATAATTGCTAGATGAAATTACGGTTATTTATTAGTTCAGGTTTAAAATAAGTATTTGTAGTTTATATTTATTGATATTTTAATAGTTACATGTATTATTTCTTTTTGTTATAGTTTCAACTATTCATTTATCGAAATGTTCGGCCATTTATCTCATTGAAACAACATGGATTTATTTCTGGGAGATAATGTCCTGAATGATGCCGGAGAGGTTGATGTCGTATATATATATAGATGTTTCGGGGGCCTTTGACACTATTGACCATGAAATTTTCCTCTACAATCTGAGCTCTTTTGGCATGTCCCCAAACTATTACATTTAATTAAATCCTCCCTGGAACACAGAATATGTTATATACATTATAATGGATTCCGATCACATGATGTCGTTGTTACGTCTGGAGTACCACAAGGCCCCAATTTGGGGCCGCGGCTCTTTGTACTCTTTTTAGATGAATTGTTGGAGACCTTACAATGTGAGACTCTTGCATATGCCGATGACGTTAAAGTGCATTCCCGAATTAACACCATTAATGGCAGGCTTCAGGAATGCATTGATTATGCATCTGCACGGCCGCTGGAGAATAGTCTGATATTAAATCCTGCGAAATGCACTCATGTCACCTTTACTCGTAGGATAAAAGCTATTCCTTCGTCGTACAGCGTAGGTGACCGTCAAGTTCCTGTACGTGACACTGTCAGGAACTTGGGGGTGCTGTTTGATAGTCAACTCTCTTTTGGAGGTCATATTTGCCAGATGTGCTTCTCTAGCAGCCATACTCGGATTTATTATTAGACCTTCGAATCACTATAATGATCCAGACTTACTGAGGACGTTGTACGTTGCATATGTTGTGAGCCGACTTGAATATGCATCTATCATATGGTAAGCCTATTATCAATGTTATCAGGATTCAATTGAAAGAGTACATCTACGACTTCTGAAGTTCCTTTCGTTTCAGATTGGTGGCGTATATCCTGTAAGGAATATAGACAACAACTTGCTATTACAGCGCCATCGGTTGCAAAGTCTCTCTAGAAGAAGAGAATTCCATAGTGCGAGTTTTCTTTACAAACTAATACATGGTCAAGTGAAATGTGCTTGGGTGCTTTCCGCAAAAGACTTTCATGTTCCTCGGCTACCCTCCCGTAATGTTCCGTCTTTTTGGACAGTCGCAGCCAGAACTAATTTATTTTTGAAATCGGCCGTTCAACATGTGTTGCAATGCCAAGAATTTATACAAAGATATTTTTGCTGGTGAATTTTTTTCATAAGGAATGATATTTTTATTTACATAGGTATTGTTATTAAGTATTGGTTGTCGTGTACACAATGTAATATTATTTCCTTTTCGTCCTGTTATTAGGGTTTCCTGTTGGGCGAATAAAGTTTATTATTATTATTATTATCACCTTGAAGAAATGTGTATAACGGTACCGACGTGGATACCTGTTCGGAAGAGAGGGGTTTTTTTAGTGGGTGGGAGTCCCACACAACGGGTGAGCTTCCTCCCTCACCTGAAGGTGCATAATGCATTTTTCCCCCTCCCAAAAAAAGTATTATTATCTAACGCCTAACGTTTCACATACATATTTTGCCTTTCTGTACTTTAGCTATATTAGGAACTCCAGCAGCTCCTTCTGCTCTGATATCCCATCAATAAACAAACGATAGAATTTTTCATAGTTGGATCCAAAATATTTGTAACTAAAACTTTCGATTACCATCTGATCGTGGATCCCAATTAACAATTATCAATATTTAGAATTAGTGACTGCGTCTCTTCTAAAATAAATATTTCATTGCAGTATTAACAGTGTTTTTCTTGATGGATGGCATTAGCTTACTCTGGTTGTATTGATGTTCTTCACTTTGTGTACCACACCTCGAGTTTTTGGTATCTTCTTTGCTGTAGTATTGTACGGTGGTTCATGTTACTCCATTTTCTTGCCTTAATTTCTAGTTTGTTCTAGTAGTTATAGAAACAATTGTTGTTCTCCTTCCCGAGTGCACCCTTCTTATACCGCAGCAATCTATTGTTATCAGCTATTTCTGCCAACGTATTTTTCAATCTACACAATATTTTCGGCGTAGAATTTCCATTCTTGTTCATGTAATTGGTATTTCTGAGATGCAGATTCTGCGCTAGATTCAGTAATCGAATTTCCTTGGGCAATTTATTAGTTTTCTTCTCTAAACGTGTTTGCCTTCTGGGGATGATGCTGTTAATATACTTCCTCAGTTGCACCTCCTGCCGTAGATACTTCTTCATCGCTTCGTCGATATGCTTGTTTACAGTAGATACGTCGGTGTTCACTTTCAACTCGGGCAGTGGTGGTTTTCTACTTGGATCTTATTACTTATTTATTCGTGGTCTAATATTCAAATCTTGCAATATCTGTACCTTTGAAAAAAAATTGGCAGAAGGATGAAATTTGAAGTATGAACCAGACCCTATTAATGTTTAATTTGCAATTCTATTCTCTCTATGTATTGCTTCTAGGATTGATGAGCAACCACATTCCAAAATTTTCCATTTCTACATAATCCTCCACTCAGGTTATGAACAATGTGACAATCTTTATATCTACTTGATATTATGCGGAGAAAGCAAAAACAAGTAAAAACTTTTTCTTTTCATTTGGCTCCGGCAGCTTTTACACGAAAACCCGAAGCATGAAAGCCGAATTCCTTCCGTGCGATAAATTTTTTCGGAGACGCATGTAAAATCTTCTTATAGTCGATAAGCTAAGAGCAAAGTAGCGAAACGGGCGGGCAAACAGACGGGCCCTGTCGGCAAGAAGGAAGACGTCGTCGTAAGGGAAGGATAAGCAGACATTTGAGAAGATAATCATCGGGAGGCTTCGCCTAATCGTCTCATCTTTCCTAAATCCCCCCAGAAAGACAGCTTCTTCGGTTTTTGTTTCCTCGGGGGCATTAAAAACTTGCACACAATTGCCTCGCCGTCGTACGTACAACAAAGGTAATTATATTCAGAAGCCACCGCCGACAGGAGAACTAAAACTTCTATTCCGTAAGCGTTCTTTTTCCTTTATCGTGTCGCTTTGACTTCTTACATTGCTTATAAAATTGTTGTTCGTAATATTACTAATGTGATTTATGTACAATTTATCGACGCAAACATGGCATTAATTAACATAGCCTCAATTCAACTTTATCTTTTTATGGCATACATTTCAAATCAGCTTTTTTTTTCGTTATCTTCAGATACTGAGGTTTTATCTGGCATGACGTCAGATGTACCAGACTCAAATTACACGATATGGGTATTTGCACATGCCTAGCTACTATTATCGCCTCGTTATCGAACAACATTTGAAATTCCTGATTCCCTATCAAACAATAAAAATGTATATATTTATACAGAAAATTGGGGGCTTCAATGTTTGATTGCAACACTGATCTTGCATTTTGGTAGTTGTTGTCTAGAAAAATCGGTGTATTATTATCTTCACCACATTAACCCCCTCTCTAAATATTAATTGTGCCATTATGAACTTAAATAGTTAACATACCCTATAATTCAAATAAGGCTTTCAAGTTCTGTTATTGGCGACAATATACAAAGATAACTGTACATATATCTTTATTAACTAAATACGTTAGTTAAATAGTTGATGTAAGAATTTCATTATACGTTTAAGCAATGAAAGAAAACGTTGGAGTGCTACTTCATTTATTTATTAAATAAAATTATATACAATCTTGCTAATACGATCACCATTAAGTTGAAATATTTTTAGTAAGATTGCTTTTATACGATTTTCTACTTATTATTGAGCAAGCATTATGCTATTAAGTTGACAATAGTAAAGTTTTTATCAAAATAAGGTGTGTTTGGGACAAAGATATTGTTTTAGCAATGTTTCGCAATACACCTACTAAATATGTACAATTTTAAACTATGGACAAACAAAAATTACTGTGAAATTATAACAATGTAAATTCGGTACTCAAGACAAAGTTATTGTTTTTACAATGTTTGACAACTATTAAAAACAATTCTAAACTATATGTAATGTAGAATTGGTTATTCAAGTGAGTTATGCAAATCGTTGTTATAAAAAGTAATTGACAAAAGGAATCTATATTAGATTGTGAAAGATTAGTATCAATCAAGTAAAGATTTATAGATCTACTAAACACAACTTCAATCTGTGTGCAGTCCAAAATTTGTTATTGATTTATCAAAATACTTCATAAAAATAAAATAAAGGCAAATTAAACAAACATATCCCTGTAATAATTTTTACTTTTCGGTGAAGAACATGCCGTATTTCTACTATACTGTGCGATAACATTCACAGTTTTAAGATATCATCATTATCGTTGTATTAGTTTAAATGAAGATAGAAAGGTGTAAGAAATAAAATAGTTTGCACACAAAATATTTGATAGTATTATAGCATCATTTGTATTCATAATTTTAATAAATAAGAAAGTCCTAACGAGTCTAATAATTCTAAATAATATTTGTAGTAAAACTAAGCTAAGCTAAAAGGTACTGGGTCTTTTAGTAAGAAGAAGGCTAAATGCGTATACCGAGTATATTCTAGGGGCGGGCTTTAGAAGTAATAGGACTACGACAGATCTAATATTTACACTAAAAGAAATTCAAACTACTAGTTATGAGTACAAAACTGAACTGCACACACTGTACATGGATTTTAAACAAGCGTATGACAGAATAAATAGGAGCGAAATGTATAAAGCAATGTTACAACTGAAGATTCCAGGAAAATTAATAAGATTGGTGAAAATCACTCTAGACAATACAAAGAATAAAATATCATGGGATCGAGGCAAATTAAGAGAATTTGAAGTAAGAAGCGGGTTGAGACAAGGGGATCCTCTCTCAACGACACTCTTCAACCTGACATTAGAGATAATAATAAGGAATAACAAAATAAAGACCTCTGGAACCATATTTAATAATAAACACCAGGTTATGGCTTTCGCAGATGACCGAACAATAACCACAAAATCAAAAAATGAACTAAGGAAAATGACAAACAGACTGGAACAGGAGGCAAGGAAATTTGATCTGGAAATAAATCAAAATAAAACGAAATATATGGTTATGGGAAAAAAACAGAAACATCCTTGGAAGGAGAAGATAACCTGGTGGCAAGCGCAAAAAACAACAAAAAATAAGTTTTCGAGAGAGTAAGTAAATTTGTCTACTTGGGAGTTAATATTGAAGAAACTGGGCGCAAATAACAAGAAATCCAGGCATGAATTTCAAAAGGAAACCGTAAATACGGAAGCCTGAAGAGTCTCATGAAATCAATATATGTGTCAAAAAAACAAAAGAGAGGTTCTACAAAACAGTCATAAGAGATACCGCCACATATGCCTGTGAGACGTGGGTCCCGAATAAGGTGGAAGAGGAGCAGCTAAAAAGATGGGAAAGGAAAATACTGCGTCCTATATATGAAGGAGTAAGAACCGAGAAAGGATGGAGAAGACTCACATATCTAGAAGTAGAAGAAGCGTATGAAAGCCCCAATATCGTAGCGTTTGCCAAAGCCCATAGAATAAGACGGCTGAAGCATGCAGAAAGACTAAGCAGAGAGAGGTTACAAAATTAGCCCTTACCAGAAGACCAATAGGGAAAAGGAGAAAGGGGAGACCAAGAGAGAGCTGGATGAATAAAATGAAAGAAGATCTAAGAAAAAGTAAAATAGGAGATTGGAAGGAGATGGTGGGGAATAGAGGAGAATGGAGAAATGTAGTCCGTAGAACATTTGAAGAAAGTTCCTAATATTAGTATTTTATTAGCCCTCGGTCTTCACGGCCTGTAGAGCAAATTATTATAATACTAAATCAAAATACTTCAAAGAAATAAATCTGGATACGTATTTCCGCAACTAAATTGCCATCCTCGGTAGAAATTTCAAAGGAAAAAAATATCCGATATAATCACTTAGAGTAAGGTAAAATATTGTAAGATCTGTTTTGATTTTTTTCTGAATGTTTTTTTAAAACATAATTTGCCTTAATAAATTTGAAATGCATAGAAATAATTTGATCACGTACAATTACATTTTTTATGTGATATTTACAATTTTTATAAGTGGACTTCCATCCGGAGAGTAATTGTATACATAACCTCTAACGATTACTTAAATAATACGTTATGAAAAATTTTGGGTGGAATGCACATTTTGGTGTACGCGTAAAAACTGTACGTGTTAACTCTGACACAAAAAATGCTGTTTTAACACCGCAAAATTCAATTCGACACCGTTTCCAGTTATTGCGTTAATCGGGTCAAAAGTGTGGGTGTTCCTAGAAAATTGTTTGATTAAATTTTTGGTACACAAATATACGCTAGGTGGTACTAGAGTACATTTGACCAAAAACCTAAGAGGAAAATCGTAACACCAGTATGTATGGACTTATATAGACACACGGAGGTGTTAAACTTTGCCCAGTTTACAATTCGTAAAGAAACATTTAGAGCATTGCTAATTTTGCGGAAAACGTATAATGAACATGGGTTTTCAGGCGAAGGAATTCCAAAAGGTAATTTTTAGTGTTGATATCTGTGATTGTCAACAGTAATGTTTGTGTTGGTAATTACACAATCAAACCTTGCTTGATATCAGATCCAATACCATTTTAGTATTGACTTTATGATTAGTAATTTCAAAATTGGTATCATGTAGATAAAATTGTAATTGGAAGTATATTATATAAGGGGCCTTATTCTGCACTAGTTAGCGATATTGCTATGCGTCATGTAGTTGAGCTAAATATACAAGGAAATATATAAGGACATGACATATAGGGATATCGCTAAATCGTGCAGAATGGGGCTCCAGGTTATATATAAAAGATAGTGAAATAGTATTTTGCCATTATGAACATACATTTTTACGTAGAATTTAAATATCGTATTGAAACAAATGTAGTTTTTACGCGTTTCGAGATTTTTACGCATACTTTCCTATTGCAAATACTTCGTAGGCGACTTAAAATGTGTTGGAGAGAGCATAATTTGTAGATTTCAATATTGTGTCAAGTATCATCTTTATTTGCAGTGATAGCAAAGTTATCAGAGAGTTCGTGTTTTCTGTTTTACATCTACATAATCCTGGAAGTAGAAAAATAACTAACCAGTTACTAAAACAATAATTTTGTACATAACTATTTGCCAGTAGTAAAATACTTCACCAAAGCAAATTACACCAAATGCTCTAAAAGTCGTCCATTGTTATTGATATATAACTATAAACACACTGTTCGGATTACTCCTCCCGCACAAAGTATTTGTGCGGGAAAAGTGTATTTATTATGCTGCCCCACAGTTTTTGCAATCTTTACTTTCATGTCGAATTAATTAAGTTTTTGTAAAATATATCAATTTATGTAACTAAATCCTCTTACAACACAAGCTTGCAGTTACTTATTAATGATTTTCCAGTTTTGCTACACATTCACTGCTCAATTTAAGAAATAAATACAAATTGTATTGGACCTAACGCACAATCTTGAAGAGCACGAAAGTTCTACAACTACATTACGGGGTGATATAGTGTGATTACCTCGATAACATTGCACTGTCGTTATTTGAGTTAATAGCCGCCTCCAGTACGTTCTGTTGGCCGCCCTGTACGCCCACGAAGCAATTCTTCTTGGCCGTCGGTTCGCTCCTACTCAGTATGCTGTTGATTGAAAAGTTTGTCGAAGCACCGGAGGTCTTTTGCGTAGTCTGACCCTTCGAACTGTCTCTATCGCACCTACCGCTATTGTCCTCATTATCACCGGTCTTGATCACCGGAAAGCACGTTATGTTGGAGGCGGGCAAGTGATTTATTATACGGAAACTATCCGGTTCCGGCGAATTGTTCCGGCTATTACCCGATTCCGGACTCGATACCACGTTCACTTCCACATCGCGCACGTCCGATGATGAACTCATCGCTTATTTGCGTTTATTTATTGTTTTTTTTTATGTTTAAAATTTGAAGTTCTTACATGCGTAAGTTTGAGGGTGAAATGATAAGAACGATTACGTTGGGGAATCGCAACGTGAAACACTTGGACCAACCACAAAAAGAGGTCATAATAAATATGTGATATAGAGATAAACACCGCTTGTCCGGTAGCCGACAACTGTTTAGTGGTAAATGTTTACACAGAACATTATCAGGAGGGCGGCGAAATCGAGGACACACCCCGTTTTCACGAGAACCACCCCTTACTTTACCTTTTCGCCCTCTATCTTTATCCAGCCGGTGGTAAAAGGTGAACGTTTTTCCTCGTCTTTCGGATTCACCCCTCTTGTATACACAAACCGACCGTTTTTCTCTCCTTTCTCCTTTCTCCGCTAGTTCCCGCCGGCATCGGCCGGGTTATATTTTACATACACACACACACACGCATGCACGTCCCGAAAGCTGTTATTCTCCGTCTCTCGCCCGTGTAACGGTCGGCAAAGGGAGGTTTCGTTAGTGCCGTCTCGCTTTTCACTCGTTGCTGCGGTGTGTTATCGGCACTTCCACGGACGTTTCGGACAAATGTTCTGTTTTAGTATTACTTGTGCTGGTAAAATGCCTGTTTTCTTATGTGTTTTGGATTTTAGACAAATAGCGGAATAGCATCGCTTTTCTCTCTCCGTAAATTCATGGGGTGCACGGCACCAGGGATGGGGATGCTAAGCAACTTGGCACAGTGAAACGAAGCGTGAACGCGTTATTGAAAAACTGAAATTTTCAACAAATGCAGCGTGAAGGTAACAAAGGCGCGAGTCCTATTTCATTAGTTTCAAGTTACTACTAGAATAATGGTATAAAGAATAGGATACGGCGGCTTAAAATAATAAAAATAATAAATACCCTTACCATCTTGATGAAGTGAAGCACTGCAGATACGTATTTCAGCAACTAAGTTGCCATCTTCAGCAGAATCTCTGAAGAAAAATAATGTTATACGCAACATTCTGGGAGGTATGCACCTCAAAGAACACCACATTTACTATTCAAATAGTGTTCTGTGTGGTGCGTGTAACATTACACTGGTCAACACCAATTTTTTTCCTAATTTTTTTAACCGTTATTGAGTATTCCTAGGACTCTGATTAAGATAAAAATACTAGATAATTGCTAACAGCTTTACTTTTATTATTTTGACTAAAAAATACAAGAAAATGACTACATATTTAAGTAAAATTTCTATTCGACACTATGAAATGATTTTTTATATGATTTCCTTGAATGAACGACTTCAGGTTGATCTCGTTGCAAGCTCCTACTGTAGTCGGCCATAATATGGGAGTCCCACCTTCCTTGATAACGCTCTTCCATTGTCCGTATGTCTTGACGGAATCTTTCACCCTGCTCTTCACTAAAATCGCCCAGATTTTCTGGGAATCACTCTAAATGTGAGTGCAAGTTTTTTATGCTCATGTTGCACCCCAACTCTTGCACTTTCGATAGCATGCACTCAACAAGCTCGATATAGTTGTCAAACTTCTTGTACCCAAGAAAATTAATTATAACCAAAACAAATGAATTCCAAGCTTTTAATTCGACTTCATTCATTGATTTGACAAAATCAGGATCTTGCACGAGTTTCCTAATTTGTAGTCCATCAAATATACCTGCTTTTAATTTCTCGGTACTTAATCCTGGAAACTTGCGCGAGAGAAGATTGAAACATTCGCCACTTTTGTCAAGGTCCTTCACAAACTGTTTCATTATGCCGAGTTTAATATGAAGTGGTGGAAATATGATACGATTTTTGCTAACTAAAGGTACGTTTATAACATTTTTTTGTACCAACTTTCAGTTCCTCTCGTACCGGCCAAACTTTTTGTGACCAATGGCGTTGCTTGTCTCGACTGTCCCAGAGACACATAAAACAAGGGAACTTTGTGTATAAAAAGTAATGGGTTTCCGGACTAGGACAGTTTTTTTCTTTTAAACGAGATCCTAAAATTTCAGAGGCTTCTTCTGATAGATTCAGATGACTTACTAAGTCACTTAGTTCCTTTTGATTAAACCGTTGAGGTTCTGATTGCCTAAATATGTAGTCTTCACTTGATGTATTGTGTTCGGGTTCATGTAGTTTTAGATCATTAGGGAAATTTAGATGTGCTGGCTTGTACCTCACATGATTTTAATTGAGGTCGTTCAGCAGTACTTCGATTTCCAGGATTAATTCCGTTTATCTTCACAACGCAGAAGTAGCAGTCGTGGTGATGATTTTGAGGTTCTCACCAAATCATGGGTGTTTCGAACTTTATTGCATTCCTTTTTCCATTGGACCATTGTCGCAGACACACAATATGAGGTACCCATGGCTTGTCTTGATTGCACAATATTATTTTCAAGTACTGAAGATACGCAGTTTCTACGAAATCTCATATAGCTTTTCGATATTTTTCAAAGATATATTCGCCGCAAATGTAGCAAAAACAATCAGGATTATGCAAACAATATCTTCTTGACAAGGCCATATCCAACAAAAAAATATATCTTAGTGTCCGTCGAAACATAAAAATCGCAACAAAATTGGTAAATGCGGATAGTCAGCTGTAACTTAAAAACAAAAGCTCTTAGAGAAACACTGTTCCCATATTCAAAAATGCACACCGAACTGAGCTAGAAACAAAAAAAAATCAGAGGAAAAAAAAACAATAATTTTTTTTTGTGGGCCTATGTTATTTTTCTTCAGAGATTCTGCTGAGAATGGCAACTTAGTTGTCGTTGAGTTCTTCACTCATTAAAGGTATTTTTTATTTTTGCTAGAATAATAAATAATATTCTTACTTCATGTATTTTTGTGTTATAATTTTTACTCAACATACATACATCACGGAAATCATTTTAAACTGCAAATAAAAAGAAATAAACTTCAAATTTATACACCATTGGGAAAGGTATAAGTGCCATAAGTGTTAGATCAAAAGGTATATGTAGCATAAACCATAGCTCACCTGAACTACCTTACTGATATTTAATCTTTTTACATACAGAAATATGTTTGCATTTGTTTTTATATACCAAAATCTACACTTTCCCATATGCACTACTTCGAAGGGTGGATTTTATTTCGCAAATTTAACTACTGCACCGCAATCGCTTGGAATCATAGTTTCTCGTTTCGCATTTTTCCTTTTGCTATTAGTGTACAGCACCTAGCACTCTAGCACCTATTGAAATAGTCTCTTTTGAGAGCACTGAGTTTTATATGTAGATAAATACAATAATAAAACTTCAAAATAAATTTAAAAATCCACCTATAAGAAATAAACCTAAAGATATAATTATTAAATAAATCAAAATATCATTTATACGTGATATGAAAGGCATTAAATAATCCTATGATTCTATTGCTATTTTATTACAAAAACATTACAATTACAAATGTGTAATAAAACACTGTATATGAATAGGTGAAATTATAAGTTATAGGATGCCAAAACGAAACCAAACATACTTTAAATAATCATAAATAATTAATTCCATCCATAGAATTCAATCGAATCCACTTATTTGCTGTGTATATTGAACATAAGTGATTCTCACCTTATTCTACACCAATAGATAAAGTTTAATGTAGAAAATTTTATTTTGCTTAATCGACAGGCTGGATTGATTTAGTACATACGCAAGAGCTGCATTGACTGCAGTTAGTTATCTTTGGCCGAATGTTTGGGCTAATCATAGGGAATGTCATTTCTAATACACCGCATATTTGTTGTTTCTAATACGCCGCATGTTTTACATAGCCCTTAGGCAATGTGAATTTACTGCAATAGCTCGCTTTGGATAAAAATCTTACATTAATTTTTTTTTTTGTCCGATGTCCGATCTCTGGCTGTAACCACGGTTTGCTGAAGCCTCAAGTTATACTCGGGACAGATTTTAGCTGCAGTACCTGGCCATATTATTGTGAACATTTAACGATGTATCTATTTTTTCTTTGCAATTTAATAAAAAGGTTATTTAAAAGTCTGTTTTATATTACAGAACTCCTTCGCCCATAGGTATCGAGGTTTTATTACAAATACAAATAATTTTTTAACGTAAATTTATGTTCCGTCTTATTTACACGTTATCTACAACGATTAGAAAGATAATTCGGTATTTACAATAATATGGGTACATATTCTCTTATCGCTACTTACAAGGCAAGTGGCAACATTACAATTGTACTAAAATTACGCCAGACACGTACTAGCGTCATCTTAAATTTACTTTGAAAACTATAATAATACCCAATGACACAATAAAGAAGCAAAAATGAGCAAAATAATTCATTGGCTAATAAAATAAACGGTTAATTACACAAAAACATTGTTGGACATAAAGAATTGCCTGTCCGATCATACGCCAGTTTTGTTATATTTGTGGTGTGCACTGTTCACCTGTCGCTTACAGAAATATATTGCAAACTCAACATTTAATTTTTGCGCCATCGTAACTTAAATCCGGATATTCACTTATTAACTTATTTGCTTATTCCCTTTCTTGAAGTACCTAACTGCAACATTATTATTGATACAGACAACATAACAAAAGGCTCATCAGGAGGAATACGCACCGCGCGCGACATACCTTCATCTCTGTCGGAGTCAAAATTATTTCTGAGAGCCGAGCACGTTTTCGGATCGCGCCATAACTACGCTCCTGATGCGCAGCGCAAAATTTGCTACTTGAACCTTTGACGGTCTATTGGGACGTCTTGGGTCAGATATTCTGAAACATTCATTTTTAGTACTCGCAATTAATATATTTTGTACTTCCATACATCAAATAATCTATACTTCAGTCACGTTAAGTATGAAGTGGTGGGCGCTGCGATACCACGCAGGTGCAATAAGCGCATATACAGAAATAACCGCAAATTTAAGCTTATTGCAATAGGAACAACTAATTAAAATCTCAGCAACTTGGGTACCTTACCAATGTCAATAACACTGGTCAACAAAATTAAGTGGGTGAACTTGGTAGTACTTTTACGCTTATTTCATATCTATTTTCAGAATTTTTCTATCAGTCACAGTTTTAGAGTGACAAAGCAATGAAGTTTTGTGAAAATATATATTATATTATGTGTATAAATCATTAAAAAATGACGTACAAAGTGCAGCAATAGTCTGCCAACATTGCGGGGCTCCATTCGCCTTCGTATCATCAGCACTTTCATCGTCGCTTGGTGTCATGTTTTGTGGAGGTTTAGGCACAGGTAATTCCGGACTGTCAGTGCAGATGGAATGTTAGGATATTTTACAGTATGTTTGGATTTAGAATTCATACAACTTATATTTGTTAGATAAAAATAGCAATGGGTAATATGAACTGATGGTTCCTTCCAAATCATAGGAATAACAAAGAGATATGTCGTTTACTTTTTGCCCACGCTGTAAGAAGTCTGACATACGTAACACAACAAATATGGGGAGCCCAGCTTTTGTCTTCATCACCTACTTTACACTTGAAGCACTCTTAGCACTTTTTAAGGAGAGGTGTGGAAGACCGTTTTTTGATATTTAAACGTCAATTCGCCGTAAATGTAGCAAGAAGAGTTCGGATAGTTTACACATTTCCTTGACATTTACAGGTGATCAAATGTTCGCGGTTTCACTAAAATAGCCTGAGCTATTGTAGCTCATCGAGCTCTAACCGACAACTGATATAACAAGAGATGCTCTCTAGGAATGGGAAATGCAGGTCTTAACACGTCAAGACATGTTCAAACATTCATCAGTTCCGAACTCTAGCCAACAACTGAATACTACATATCTATGCGAATATCCTGCAACATAAAAACTAAGGGTGATGGAGAAATTCTGAAAACATAATTGATATCAGCATGCAAAAGCATTTTTTGAGCTTGGGACAAAAATCTTGTTAACCAGTGTAATCAATCAATAATCTCTGCTTGTTTAAAATATGCGAAACGTGGTAACAATCCAATTAACATTATGGATTCAGCAAGAAAAAAAGTATATGATAGTGGTGGATATTTATTTTTCATAGTTTTTTTACAAGATTAATATTAATATGTAGTTTTATACACACACTGCAATGGGTTGTGAGATACAGGACGACTAGATTTATTGGCAGACACTCACACGTTACAGTAATTTATTCACTTATCAAATCAAAATCTGAGTCTGACAATAAAACAATAAATAAATGAACCAATATTCGCTAATATAATAAATTCCTCCGTCATATCTTCGAGAATATTGTCAGCTGGTACATTCTATGTTCGTCATGCAATAGCATCTAAGCATGTTTATCATAATTTCCCAACGTTCAGCGTTTACAGGGTCTAATCCCCCCTAGCAACAGTGTTTTGAAGGGAACGTGAATATCTTTTTGTTAGCAGCAACATTATGTTTTATTTGTGACTAAGGTTAATTCAATTGGATTTAAGTTGCAATGATATGAAGGCAATCGTAGTATTGTACGAACACTTTCTATTACCATCTCAACTTCTTTGCCCATATCGAATATGCTTCCCTTGGAGGTTTCTCGAAGAGGCTCCTTCATTCATATAAGCAATGGAATGTATCATCATAAATTATCATGAAAATGTACCATATTGACAAAAGATTACCTGTTATAATTGTAACTATGACTGTATAGCTATAGTATTTTAACTATTACGTTTAAAAGATTCAAAATATTAACACAAACAGCGAAACCAAACCACAACATAAGGTAAATAACACTGACATTTGGTAGTTCTGGTAATATTTCAATTTATCCAACATAAATTTAATATGGGAATGTGTCAATTTTTCACCTGTATAATCTTGCCCCAACCTTCAACGCATCACAAACCGGAAAATATTGCCATAATCAAATCAAATCAAAAATCCTTTCCAAGGTTATGTTCTTAAAGTGAAAGAAGTAAGTAGAATAGTTATAAACATACAACATTGATAGTGCTAACACGATAAAAACCAAAGTAAACTTAAACGTAATAAATATTAATAAAACCAAAACGAAATATAATACATTACGAAATTAAAATTTTTACCATATACTAAATCGTATTCATTTATAAAGTGGGAAAATAATTATGTATCCAGAACACTAATAAATTAGGTATAATGTGCCATTATACTCTGGTAAAAGCTGAGTATCGTCGCCTACTTTCAAATGATTCAGCAATCGCATTATTAAAAAAAACAATTCGTTAATTTATTTCAAGAAATACCCAAGGAGGGTTTTTTAAGAAACAAAAACTAGCCCTTTTATCTATAAAAATTCCCCCCTGAATTGACAAATTGGATGAATTAGAACTTTCCAGAAAAAGGAGATATCGTTGTAAGCAAAAAAAAATTATAGGACAAGTTAAGTTGTTCAATGAGTATATAATGGCTCTTATTTAAAAATTTGTTGGATAATTTTCAGGTGCGCGTTAAGGATAAATCGAGAGTCAAGTGCAGTTCATAACACAGTTCCATACACACATTTTGGCTACTCTCCGGTACGCACCTAATACGAAATTTGAAACAAAAAGTAAATAAGCTCGTCTCAAATTGAGAAAATTTTTGTCAATTTAATAATTTGCTCATATGGCATCAGAATATGTTACGTGGGGGTAACAGCAATGTTACTTTCTTAAATCGCCAAGGAAGAAAGATCTACAACAAAATTATATTGTAGTTCAAAATTGCTTATTGCAGTATTTCGTGATTATCTAAAAACAGTTATTTTCGGAAACACAAATCATTAAAAATCTGAAAAACAACGGATTGTCTTTATATCGCGGAATTAAATTGTCATCAGAATATAATAAATTATAGTTAATACATTTATCTGTTGATTAAATTTTATACCAAAAACAATAATATTCATAAAAATAGCCTCTATGGGTGCATTCTACTTATCATGTACACTCACATGCAGAATCCATGTCTCCCCAATAGATCGAAGGTATATCTACTTTAAAACGCCAAAAGGACCTCTTAAAAAATTCAGTTCATCCCAATGTTTTCTGATGCAATTAATCGCTAACTCAATGAGGATATGTGTGTATGATGAGACTTGTAACAAAATGAGTTTGTTTGAATTACACTGGTCAACAAAATTTCAGATTTATTTTGTCCCACGAGGTAAAGCGAATGAACTTGGTAGTACTTATTTCATATCTGTTTGCAGAATTTTTATATCAGGCACGGTTTCAGAGTGACAAAGCAATGAAATTTTGTGAAAGTATATATTATGTGTATAAATCCTAAAAAAGCGGCATCCACAGTGACATATTTACTTGGAAAATGTGCTGATATATGACTTTCGACTATACTTTGCATCAGAAACATCCTCTCTTCAGCGTCCAGCAATAGTCTGTCAACATTGCAGGGTTCCATTTGTCTTGATATCATCAGCACCTTCATCGTCGCTCAGTCTCACGTTTTCTGAAGGTTCAGTCACAGGTAATTCCGGACTGTGAGGTCCTGGTCTCAGTGCAGATGGAATATTAGGATATTTTACAGTATGTTTGGATTTAGAAGTCATACCACTTATATTTCTTAGACAAAAATTGCAATCGGTAATATGATCTGATGGTTGCCTCCAAATCATAGGAATAGCAAAAGGCATATATCGTTTACCTGTTGCCCACGCTGTAAGAAGTCTGACACGCGTAACACAGCAAACATTGGGAGCCCATTTTTTGTCTTCATCACCTACTTTGCAATTGAAATACTGCTCATAGCACTTTTTAAGGAGAGGTGTGAAAGACCGTTTTTGATATTTAAATGTCAATTCGCCGTAAACATAGCAAAAAGAGTTCGGGTGGGTTACACATTTCCTTGACATTTTTACAGGTGATCAAATGTTCGCGGTTTCACTACTATAACTTGAACGCACCACAACGCAACACTCTTTAAAACGTTAACAACGTCAGCGTATGTCATTCACCGAGCTCTAACCGACAACTGAAATAACAAGAAATCCTATCTAAGAATGAGAAATGCAGGTCTTAACACGTCAAGACATGTTCAACCATTAACCATTGCATGCTGCTTGATCAGTTCCGAGCTCTAGCCGACAACTGAAATAACGTCTCTTCTACTACATATCTATGCATACATATTTTAGGTGTATAAGCGAATATCTTGCAACATAAAAACTAAGGGTAATGGAGAAATTCTGAAAACATAATTAATTTCTGCATGCGAAAGTATATGGGAATCAGGCATTTTTGTGCTTGGCACAAAAATCTTGTTAACCAGTGTTATTAATATTAATCTTGTCAATAAGTTCCTTGGAGGTGAAAGAATTTTGTGTACAATGTTCCCTCTTCCCTACTATTCGATTTTTAAATCGATTCAGTTAAAATGAGAAATTGTATAGAGGACTCTGAACACATGACACAATGGGTTGGAATGTGGCGCCCTCTCAATGAAAATTGGTAAACCATATATTTTAGACGAAAGGGAGTTCTTAATTTTGCTGTTTCTTTAGTAATTTATGCGTTTGTAACCATGATTTTATTATTTATTATTGAGGTAACCATAAATAATAAGTTAGATTAACTGACATTTGATTAAACTTTTTTTAAATTGCAGTTTTTTACAGATGACAATGTAATTTATGTAGTAATTATTAATATAACCTAAAACACATCTCTTAAATATATAGATTGGGCCTATGTAAGGGATAGTTCGGAATTAATATTCATATATATTAAATCAACTTTACTTGTATATAAAAATTCATTAATAACAGTGATAATACTAAAATAAGCAAATACACATGAAACACCTATTACATGTTTTATTTTCTCTATACCCTATTAGATTTCGTCAAGTGACAGTGAACGAGAATTCTGTATTTAAGTGTACTATAAAATTAAATATATTGAGTCAAAAAGAATGAAGCCAAAGTGAATTTCCCCTTAAATTTATAATTTAATTCAGTTAGCAAATCAGCTAACTCATTAAATATTTCGTAATGGGGTATGGAGTAACTATTTTGAAAGAGTGTCGTTCATCAACAGGCTTGTTTAAAAAGCTTTAATAGGTGAAATTTTATAAAAAAACTATTACGCAAATTCAACAAAAAAGTATTAACAATTTACTAAATTTATTTATGGTTACATAAATGGTTATGGCTATGGTTATGGTTAGTTATGGCCAACTATAAAATAACTTCATTCCTTTTGGTTCGGGCTGTACATCAGCGTATCGGCAAACGTAATAAAGGCATAAATTAAATCTAATTTTTAGTTCAATTTACAATACTGCATTATCTTATCTATTTTTAAAGAAGTGCTATTTATGCTTACTATAAATAAATATTCAAAAGAATTCCAACGAAGTGCAAATTCAGAAAATGTGGTTTCAGTCCAAAGTGGAAGTGTTACGGAAATACAGCATACCGGCGAAGCTACAGCAATTCGGCAATGGTGATAAAACGGAAATGGTGTTGTAAAGTTAACGTAGATATTTACGTTAAATTGACGCTGAATATACCTACACCAAACTTTTCATATGTTGTTGTGTATATGTAATAGCTTTGCTGAAATAAATGACGGGTGAACGAAAACTTTATATTCATTCTTCCTTGTCAATCGAGGAAGATGGTTATTCTTTGATTTTTATTCCCTTTGGAATTTCTTTTATTTCGTTGCTTTCTTTATTTTGTAGGTTAGGTATAGGATACGGTGGCTTAAAATAATTTAAGTTAAAAATATCTCTTACTTACCATCTTGTTGAGTAAAGAACTCTGTATACGTATTTCGGCAACTAAGTTGCCATCCTTAGCAGAAAACCACAAAGGAAAGTAATGCCACACGTAGCACTCCGAAAGCAATACATTTCTTTCGAAGAGCTAAAAGTAATCCCAAGTAAGTATGTAAGTATTGATTCATTATAATAAGTTTTATTATTCTTGGAGCAAAAGTGTGTGATAATCAAGATGGACCACTACTCATAATCGATGAATATTAGAAAGCAAAATGCTTTTTTTCAAATGTAAAGGAGTAGTTTCTTTTTAGAGTTTCTTTGATATTTTAAATAGTTTATGTTGTACCTGTACTCAAGTATTAAGATTTAAGTTTAAATTAATTTTAAATCCATATCCTTCAATATTGTACTAATCCTGTTTATAAAAACCGATAGCAATCTATTTTAGGATTTATTTCGTAAAATACCTATTTTTGCAAATATATATGTATAGATTAATTCAATTTGACAGCCCCTGAGGTACCCGTTTCAAAATTATTGCTAATAGATTTATTTTAGCCAGTTTTAAGTGTTGTTTCAAAACTTTTCAGCCGTTGGGTTTGGGAATTTTCTATTTTGACACTCATAATCCATTCCTCTGGTAGTGATAGTAGTAGATATTATATGTTACTAACCACTATAAGAACAAAATTATTTTCTGTTTCTCCCCAATCGTTCGATTTCGGGGTACAGCCCTCCTCAAAGATTTGAATGATTTTTAAATTTTTGTAAATATCTCGAAAACTATGACAGATTTCTTCTTTTTTGTTGAATATAATTTGAACTATATTGCATAGGGTCTAAGATGACGCGAATTATTTTCGGAAAAAAATTAATAACGGGGACCGGTTGCCCCATTTTTGATTTTGATTTTTCACAAACAAAGTCGGTTTTACGTAGAAAACGGTGTTGTATTTTGCAAACATACACAGTTAATCACAATTATGATAATTAATAAAAGATATGAGAAAACGATAATGAAACATTACTTGTCATTGATTATGGCTATAAATATATAAATATTTCTCTAGAAATTATTTATTATTTTGATAGCCTTTGGTAACGATCAAATGACTATAGGGGATCGTTTCAAATAATGTATGAGAACCATTATTTTGTGAAGATTAGAGTTACTGTTTGGCGTGATATTCTATAGAGCAATATATTTAAATCTGAATGTGCCAGTTGCCGGTGTTCCCTTGTAAGTAGCCTTGAAATTGATAATTGTAGTGAATGTCAAAGGACTTTCCACAAACATCAGGCTGCAATAGGTGCTACGGTAAATACTGAGACTGTTCGTAACTAGTTGATCTTTAATCTTTACCAAAGGATGGTGGTTAAAATCGTGTTTGAGAAGAAAAAATAAAAAGACGTGAATATAACGCAATCTTGCTAGCTGGGAGATTTAGATTGTAAATGTATTTTTTGTGTAGATATAAAAAAGGAAGCAAAAAGTATGGAGATTCTTCTAAAAGCAGCGTTCGCAATAGATTCATTTCATTTCATTTCATTTTTTCAATGCCCATTTTTATGATATGTTGAAGCATCTTAACACATTGACTGCGACGGTACTTTTCAGGGTTCCGGTATAAAAAGCTAATCCAATTTATGACAAGTAAACAAACTACGAGATAACTCGTAGTTGGCGTCCTAGGCAGTAACGTCCACTACAAGTTATCTTGTAGTTGGCAGTCAACGTGTTAAAGCGAAAAAGTAAACTTTGTTAAAAAAATTAAGTATAAAATAATAGGATAGAATAGAAATAGAATTAAATCACAAAAAAATCATTACCGCCTTAATGAATGAAGAACTTTCGGCAACTAGGTTATCATCTTCAGTAGAACTTATAGAGGAAAAAAAATGTTAGACTTAGTATCTCTGGTTAAGGTAAAAAATATGAGAATAATATGAAAATAATGTGACAAAAAATGAATGCTAAGTATTACTCCACTGCTGATCTGATAAAGAGTATAGCCTTTGTATTTTGTGATTGGTCATACGTTTGTGTTTTGAATTTTACATGCCGTCACAAATACAATTAATAGCCTGGTGCGGCAGACTGTTCATTTGATAACAAACAATTGATTATCATGTTCCGATAAAAGTGCAGTGCAATCGCTTCTCAGTCTCTACAAGTATAACAAACCTACATACATAGGTATGTACGTGTTTCCGGATAGACCGACTTCTAAGGAGAACAGAGACGGAACGATACCGTTGTGTATGTGGACGCGGAGTTTAGCAGCGGAATGCTGAAACACTGTACGTGTATAGTGCTGTAGGAATTTATCGTTGCACTATACTGATCATTTCACTTCACAAAGACGTCAAGTTCACGCACATAAAGTAGCAAATATTGACTTGAAAACCTCAGACGAGGATTGGAGAGCTGCGCCAGGAATTCATCAGGGGTATTTTGCGTCGATTCTGATTGGCCGTTCCGGCGACGGTTCGGTGGTAGAGCGAGGAAGACGGGGCGACGATGTGTTAGGGGGAGAAGTGGAAAATGAAAATACCCGCGCGGGGACAAACCGAACCGATGAACAAGTGAGAAGAAATTTCGCTCGTGCATAGGTTTTTCGCCTGAAGTATGAGGAGCGTAGGTACAACATACCCAATATACCCGACTGATATGATAAAGCACGATGCTGTGGCACGAACTGGCAACAACACCGCACATCTGAAATTGTGTACTCGGATAATTTACAACTCGCGGTAATTTGTTAACATAGATTTATTCTTCGTTTTTTACATGGTATTCGGCGTACTTAAAACTTTAACTACATAAGTTTCCGTAGAAATTTCTGGGAGTTTTGTGTTACATAACGTTCTTCCCAGGTAAGGAGAAGAATGAATATAACCACTAGTATCCTAGTAAACTTCAGTAATTAGGATGGCTTTGACTGACAAGGCAGACAAGCAACTTCTTGGACTGTGTATAATTGGTTAGTATACCGTTAGAATTTTTGCGAATAAGTTTTGTCATCCAAACTAGAAACATATCCTAACGAATACCTATCAATAACTACACAGTAAACACCTAAATTTTAAAAAAATCAAAAATCAAAAATAGAAATATAGCTTTTTAATTTTTGTAATTTTCTTAGATAACTAGACAGGAAACCCAAGTAAAATATAAACAATGTTTTTAGTGTTTTGATTTTTATAGTGGTACAGAATAGTAATATCGGTTCACTGAGAGACATAGATTGTACTCTTTAATATAAATATAATATACTTTAATATATTTTATAGCTCCTATAGGGACAATCATAATTTAT
>JARFOC010001185.1:433445-449083 GCA_031763485.1 Osmoderma eremita | reverse complement strand
CACTACGAAAACCGGGTTCACGGAAAAAACGACAACGGACAACCAAATGACTTGATCGAGTTCAAACTTGCACTGAATGCGTATTTGTCGCACCTCCATGTGCTTCCCGTGCTTCCCGTGTTGCCATATCAAACCCTACGTTGTCAGTCTCATTACTTAATTTACACACCTCGCATACTATAGCTCGTCCAAACCCGATGGCATTAGCACAGAGAAAAATTTTAAGTGAAAAAAGGGTAAACATTAAGAACCTAGAGAAACACACACGATTAAGCCACGCCTCGCGCATCTCAGGTGCTACCAGGTTTGCAACTTGCTATAGCAAGAGTTGGAACTCCTGCCACACACTCCTGCCAGACGCACGATATTATGATTGGAGCTGATAGTACATGACAAATGTTTAAATAAAATCTAAACTAAACTAAAATGTAAGATATCGTATTAGTAGATTAAGAAAATATTTCTACCTGATTTCTAACTACGGCCCCCTCCTGAGCCGTAGTTAGAAAAGGGGTATTAGGAATTAAATTATATCGAAATTTAAATGAAAATCACTTCAATCAATTGGTCATGACATCAATCATGACATCAGTGTTATGCAAATTACATCCATCAGCGCAAGCCGTCACAATCATAACCCAATTTGTTTGTTAACATCGAGTATCGAATGCCTCTTTACTTTTTTTTTTTTGTAAAACCGTAACAGTGGTATAAAATATAAACGTTTTGCCACGACTAATCATACGATTCTACTAAATAAACTATCACCATATAGTTTCTCCGATTCTGCCATAAACTTTATGCTATAGTAACCAACAGAAAGAAAGAAGTATATCAACTACAATGGCTATGAGATTACAATTTTTAATTCAACATCGGGAATATATTAAGGCTCTAATTTGGGCCCACTTGTGTTAATCTTATTCATAAATTTAATTGCATTATATAAATAACGAACATAGACATATGGCTTGCATAGCATGCCACTTGTCAGAAGCCTTTGATATGGACGACCATAACATCTTGAGAGATAGATGGCATAGTTATGGTATACGGGGTACAGCATTAAACCTTTTTAGTTCCTATTTACAAGAACATTCACAGTGTACCGAAGTACGTCATATACACGAAAATGATATTCTAAAGTTTCATCGCTCGACACTAGCCACTAATTCAATCGGAGTCCCAATCCTGGGGCCTCTCTTATTTATAATGTTCAACAATGATTTACCGAGCCACATAACTGCTGAAGTTATACTTTACGCAGATGATACCAGTGTAATTATTACAGGTTCAACTATGAAAGAACTTCTACAGAACCACCGCAGGGTTTTAAATGAATCATATGAATGGTTTTGGTACAATAATGTAATTAATAATATCCACAAAACGAAATTATTAATCTTTGAGTATGAGGATAACGCAATTTTTGCGGAGAAGGATATGGAGATTGAAGCTGTGGACAGTTGCAGTTTGTTGGGTTTGATAATTGATTCTTTTTTGAATTGGAAACCACATATACATAATACATTATTTCCAAAAAATTAAATTCAGCAATTTATGTATTAATTAGTATAAAATAATATGTGATAATACTGCCTCTTTAACAATGTTATATTATGCATTCTTCTTCTTCTTCTTCTTGGAGTAGTGATGTCATTATGCCTATTTTGGTTCTCATTTAAATCACGGCACACACAAAAAGATATTATATTCAAAGAGAATTAAGTGCACAATAATTTCCGAACAAACCATCCCAAACTATTAAGCAATTATATAATTTTCCGCTTGAATTAACAGCAGACGAACTAAAACCATGGGCGCCAAGCGCTTGCTAAAACTATTGAAGGTAAACCATCCATCATAATCTTTATAATCTCTTTGTATTTACCTCATTTCGCCTAACAACTTCCTAAACGTAGTTCAGTACTTATGTGTGTATACAGGTACTCGTGTACCCATGTACAGGGTGTGCTGAAAGCTGAATGCAAGCTTACAATTTTATTTTGTAGTAAAAATATGTATGTTCTTTAAGCTTTGTAATTATGTTGAAATGAAGTATTAATGTTAGTTATGAACGCTATTGTAAATTCTACAGCTTACAAGGGACGATCCCGAACTCGGAAATTACAAACATTGTGAAACTTTGGGAACATGCAGATCACATATAGGGAAAGGCACTATGAGTGGGTAAAATGAATTTTTGAAAGTGGAAAATTTTCCATTCTGTCTACACGCATAACTCCTTAACGGTAAGAGGTATAGAAAAAGTTTTAAGACAAAAATTGTTTGTTTGAATGAGCCTTATCAAGCAGACAAAGAAAGTTCAATATTTTGACATTTTCACATATATCTTTTTATATTTAACATACAGTAGATTTTCCATTTTGCCTATGTACACAAAGTTAACAGTAGGAGGTATAGAAAGAGTTTTAAGACAAAAGTTTTATTAAGCAGACAAAGAAATTTCAATATATCAATATTTTTACGTATATGTTTTTATATTTAAACATACAATGGATTATTCTGCATGGTGATGAAACTCCTCAAGGAAATGTTGAAAACACAGAAATTTGTTATACCGTGCACGTCCTATGATGGCATGGCTATGACATATGTGAAAGCAAACATTACTGGACTTACAAATTCATTCGGTCTTTGATTAACGTATCCGCTTTTATATCAAAACACAATATGATAATACAGTGGACGGGACATACAAGAAATTCTTAATGTGTCTTATCCCTCTCATTTTTATTTTTTGGTTATTTGGGAAAATGATGTCATCCGTCGGGTTATAGATAACTCCTTCCACCTCGGCCGCTTGGTCCTATTGTGGAGCGGATCGCATCCTAGAGTTCATCCAACAAGTCCAGGCCTTTGACGTAGCTCAGAATCTTGTTGTCTTACTTTAATAATATAAGCAAACCATCACGTACATATATGATTTGCTTATTATATGCTTGGACAATATACTGCAGTAATTCTTGCGCACCATTAGTATGATGTACTGGTGAAGAAAATTAAAAGAGGAATCACAACTACAGACAACAAAAACAATGCAGGTAGCAGGTGTATTAAAAGAAATGGTGTGGACTAAAGCCCATCATAATAATAATAATATATATAATCATTAATTGTATAGTGTTCTTTGTCGGACAGTAATTCCTTCACTGTTATTTTAAGAGCTTCAGTTGACAGGGCTATCAACTCAAGCGGCAGTGGATTATATAATTCAGGCCCCCAAAGTCGACTGCGCTTTGGGTGCATTGAGCCTGACGTATGAAATTCTAAGGTTTTCTCGATTGTTGTTGCATGAGCAAGGTCATCTCTGTTCTGTCGGAATTTATTTGTGTGTTGTACGCATGTGCAACCAGGCTCAGGATAAACAAATATGTACCGTAGTTTGCATAATGATCTCACCGATTTCTTCTGTAGCACGAACATACTAGACGCTTCACAAGCAGATCCCCAAAAAGATGATACCGTACTTCAGCAAGGAGTAAAATATCTAATTCCAGTCATATTATGTCGAAAGCGACAGACAGCCTCTTCAAAAGATGTTCAATGTGAACTCACCACTTTCGTTTGGTGTCTAAACTTAAGCCCAACAAACTAATGTCGGAGTTGATTACCTTGTTTTTGGGGGTGAAACTTAGGTTTTGGATTTTTGTCCGTGTTTACTTTGAGTTTGTTAGCACGATACCATTCCCACCCCTCTGCAACTGCCTCCTCGGATTTAATGTGAACCTGCTCCAACTTTGACGCTTGTACACCCAAGGATGTGTCATCGGCGTATAAGCACAGTTCTTTCGGGACAGGCAGGTAAGACGTTTGTATACAATATAAATAGCATAGGGCCAAGTATAGACCCCTATGGGAACCCATGCTAAATGTGTTTTTGAGTTCGGAAATATAGCATATCGCGCATACCGTGATTATCAAAAGTAATACAAAAAATTACAAGACGATGGCGAGACAAATACTAACTGATCAGAAAATGCGATCAGCGCAGATTGGGGCATCGCGATCAATTCTAAGAATAACAAGTAAAGATAGCCAGAGAAACACAGAAATAAGAAGGAAATGTAAAGATGGAGACGTATTGAAATGCACGAAGAAAACAGCGAAAGGTTGGCATGACCTTGTTTAGGGAATGGATGAAAACATATTAGTCAGAATATGGAAAATTGAAAGACCAACTGGAAATGGTCGTGTACAGAAGAGTAGTAACAACAGGCAACATGATGGAAATCCTTGTCTATAAAGGAAGTATAAAATGAAGAACTGGTAGAGAAATATAGAATTCATTATTGCACAATTTTAAAACATTTTGAGGTGTTACTACGAAAGCAAGTGAGCATGTACTTATTTCGTTACTATGTTAAATGGAACACCATGCACGTTGGTTATTCCAATCTTAAATTCTACGCTAAAAATAGCATGACTTAGCATAATTTGCTGTTCGGTTCTATGTAAAGCTTCCGTTAAAGTAGCATAATTTGCATTTGTATTTGTTTTGGATATCTATATTTTAAATGCTATAGAAACATACTTAGTCTGACGAAATAGTGGGACGTTCATCGCTATAGTTGTATACACCTGTAGACTCTGGTGATGAAGTTTTACGCAATACAATCTGATCTTTAAATGGTAATGGTATAACCAAGAATATGGGATTCTTGGTTATATCAGATTATATTAAAAAGTAATAATATTTGGTATAGAATATTATCTATAACTTAGGTATCTTAAAATCTAAAGATTTTTCCGTTAATTTCCTAGTAGACTTTGATTTACTAATGTCTTCGGTAGGACCCTGTATATATCGTATAGCATCTATACCGTACATATTCCCAGTAGATTGGTATTATTATTATTATTCTTCTGAAAATAAACTCCCTGCAGAAACGTATAGAATTACTCCTAATTTTTGCTCATTTAAGCGAAATAAACGGTTGCAGATCGAAGATCCGCCGACGAAAAAGGAAAGAGCAGTGCTTGCCTGGTTAAGCAGCTACTGTTCTGTACGACGATCGCGTTTTGTTTTCGCATTTCTTTGTTGCCCCAGTACCGCTGCCGCTGCCAAACAGATCCTGACGTGTCTCTCGGCCGGAAAATTCGTAATATAAATATGTATCCCTGTGTTGTTCGCCCGAGACATCTGCCTGTAAACGATACTGATTACAATGTGTCACTGGAAATGCGAACCGATGTCGTGTATTGCGGACTTATTTTACCGGAATAATAATATTTCCGATATTTATATGGTGGTTTCCGATTTGTGCGGCTGAACAAGTTTCCGTCGTATTGTTAAGGACTTACAATGTTTGCAATCCTTGCAACCCCAAACAATACTTAAAGGAAACCAAAAATAATAATGATAATTTTTGTTTAATTCCTCGAACCAAATTGAATAAATTAGATAGCTTAGATAATATATACATAAAGAACATAATCAAAAATTATATGTATATCGGTGTTGATGGAAAAAAAACGAGCATTCTAAATATTTAAGAATTAGAAAATCGCTGAACCTCGTCAATTTTTGATCGAAGTGGGACAACTTCTAGGAAGCAAATGATTTTCATATCTTCATATTTTTAGCTGCATGGGTACCACCTTCTTCACAATAGAACGACTCTCTCTATGAAACGTGAAGTTGACGATACGGCGTGCTGATAGGCGGGCGATAGGCATATCGCCGTCGTACACTGATGAGGCTTTAGCAGCCCGAAACAGCTGCCTGTACGTGAGGATGTCTGTTGCAACACAATCAGATGTGCTGTTTGATCCCAAAGGTATATTTACATATTTTTAAGTATATTTATATATTTTCAATATGTACAAAGTATCTCAATGTCGGGTATATTACTGGTGATAATCTCCATTTCTAACTTCATCTTCATTTGTTTCGACATATACAGTAACCCCTAAAATATATATGGATTAGTAACCGTCAATAACCGTAATGACCTACAACTGGTATGGCATACCTCGACATAGCGAGGTATGCCATACTCATGATTTTTTCTGAATTTTAACTACCCCGTGATTTGTTCCAGTTCTCTTTTTCTCCAGTTATATCCTCATTGACGTTCGAGCATCTACTCTCTTTCTAAGTATCATTTATTGTCTTATCTACTTTTGATTTCATTCATAATCCATCCGTATAAATTCGTATAAATATTTGCGACCCGTAAAACCAACATTTAGCCACGTTAAAAATGGCTTTATAACTGACAACATTCTACGGAACAAATTCGATGCGAGCACGGTCATTAGTTAGTTAGTTATCTCGCCTATCCTCGTATTGTTTCCGCACGTTCGGGCATGTAGCCGCCAGGGCGATGATTTCTTCAGGGAAATTACAAGTTCTGATTAAATGTGGACGCAATTTGAATATCTGAACGTCAAAAGCGGCTGGGGAGTTTAAATTTTAACGCCTGGTTTATTCGACGTTTAGACAGACTTATTAAGCCGATATCAACCGGCTATATCGGCTTCTACACTTATTGTAAAAACTTCCCTTTGTTTAAATGTCATTGCATACATTATTCTGGCTGTTGTATTGCAGGTTTCGAGCAAACGATCTGGCTATAGGAAACTATGATTTAGGTGGTCGACTATAAGAAGACGGGACTAAGAATAAGTGCCCGCCTGTACGTCACAGGTTACTTGTATCCCATTCATTAGCATTTGCATTTATCGGAGGAGCCTTAACTGTGTAATTGCGTGCTATACTACTTCGAAAGCGATTTCTGCTAATACACTAGCACGAAAGCTAAACATCCAAAATGCTTTTAGAAAAACATAATGAAACGCATACAAAAACCTCTTCCAGATCACTGTAAATACAATAGACGTAATAAAGTTCATGTTTTATTGAAAAGGGTTGGTGACTTTTGGAAAATTGCTACCACGTCGCCACTTATGTTGTTCTTTAATACACAATTGTTTATTGATATACAAGGCTATGTAAAAAGGAAGGGCATTCTTAGGGTTTTGACTTCCACCACATTCACACAAATTACTCTTAAGGTAAACGATGCATTATTATTTGTAACAGCAAGAGGGCATTTGGTGGAAGTTACTGTTTCAAAAATAATAAAGTTATAAATTAAACGAAAGATATAGGTCTATGTCCACACATTATCACATAATATTAATTATGGTTAATTTGTATTTAAATCAGCATTGGATATACTATACACACGCATAAATACAGCGTACTTTGTTCAACACAATTTCCTAGATGCTTATCGCCCAGAATCTGTTGGTCGTTGAATGCGGTTTGCTTCTCTCTGTTCCTTTTCAGAAGGTGTATCATCTTGCGTCGTTATTGGCAAAGACAACTTCGGTGATCGATTAATTGGCAAGTTTGCGAGAGAAGATGCGGTCTTAATCAATTACCTTTGATTGAACCCAATTGATTCGGGTCTCAATCTCGCGGCGACTGCCTATCTCATCCCGTCAACAAGATGCCGACGGTAAACCTGTAGTTTATACCGGTATGCGCACGATAACCATCGGCTAATCGACTAATTACGGAAGCGAGGAAACCCTGCTGTGTTGGCAAGTAACGGTGCAGAAATACTTTTTCTTTACTGCTCCTCGATATCCTCAAACGGTAAATGCAGAATAGCTGAGAACTTTTTCTTCTATTATTATTACCTTTTTTTTTTTAAATATCATCACTGATATTGATGAGATTTTAGTTTCAATTGTGATGCCAAAATTTACGTAAATAGAAATCAATATTTGAATCAATAAATTAATATTGAATTAAAAATTTACTAAACCTGTATATACAGTTTAAAAAGATGTAGATTTTCCATTCGAACATTTGGCATTCACACTTTTCAATATGAAAAAAACAAATAATATGTTATGGTTGCTATAAAATCTGAGCATATTGCTCTTAATACGAGGGATGTCCAGTTACTAAGGTACGCTTGAGCGACACACCGCCTACGTCGCTCCGATCAGGTTGAAACTTGCACGGGTCTTAGATGTGAATATGTACTGCATAGACGGCTATTGCCATTGCCTTAGGTTCAGTACAACGTGTGCAGTGACAGCCGCACACACAGTTCCGATCGAAACATACTCCAAGTTTGGAGTGCGAGCGACCATTCGTTTTTTGCATGCAAATAATGAAACAACTACCGAAATTCATAAAAAAAAACACTGAAGACTTACGGAGAAGGCCTTATGAGTCGAAAACAAGTTACTGTTTGGGTTGACAGTTCAAATGTGGACGCACAGATCTGAACGATCAACAACGAAAACGGATGAGAATCAATTAAAGGTCGATACGCTGATTCGAGGAGATCGTCGGTTGAAGATACGAGAAACTGCTCTAGTAACCGGCATCTGAAAGCTCTGTTAGTGAAATCGTATCTGAATTAGGCTATTGAAAAGTGTCCGCGAGATGGAGACCAAAACGGTTGACCGACGAACACAAAATGCAACGAATGGCGGCGGCAATGGAGCCTTTAACGCTCTATCGTCAGGAAAAAGTTCAGCAGTCTGTAAAAAAGACAATGTCAACTGTGTTCTGGGATATGCAAGGCATTTCGCTCATAGAGTCTTTACCACCGAAAGCGACAATCAACAGCGATATTTATTGTCAAATTCTCGAAAAACTACACAAAGCCATTGGGCAGAAAAGAAGAAAAAGGTTGACGAAAGCAATAAGGCTGTTCCATGACAATGCAAGACCGCACACCTCAAATCGGACGAAGGTCTGGAAGTTATTGTCCACCAGCCCCATAGTCTAGACGTGGCTGATTTTCATTTGTTTGGGCCGTTGAAAGCTCATTTGTCGGGTAAAAGGTTTGAAGACGACGACGAAGTTCAAGAGGGAGTACCGCAGTATTTTACAAATTTGAATCGCACCTTTTATGAAGAGGGTTTAAAGAAGCGTGTGGGTCGCTGGGAAAGGTGCCTTTACATTGGCGACGATTATGTTCAAAAGTAGCTAACAGTTCACGCTTTTACTTAGTGTATGTTTGATTTATATAAATAAAGTAGTCTGTCTGCAATTCACGAACGTACCCCCTTGTAGTTGAACAAATAAACATTAAACATATTCTAAAAACAATACAGCCCTATGCAAAACCCTCAGCGATGTAGCGTTCCATATTTGTTAGGAGAACCTTTACTGGGTGACAATTTCTTGAATTGATGTGGAAGTTTATCACATAACTTCGACCCTGCATAACTCCATACTGTTTTGGGTTTTAGACAAACTAAAATACGATATTGTTTAATAGTTAATACCATAAGTATGGTGACTATAACCATTTTAACTAAAATGTAAGGTAACTACGCTAAATATGTATATACACACCAAAGGCAATACAAGTATTTTAGACCTTCAAAATAGCTTCTATAAGATTCGTCAATTTTCAGTCCACCCAAGTTATTGAATAGCTTCCGAAAATTTACTCGTCATCCGAAATACCACACCATTACTGAGATGGGAAGTAAAAGCTGAAAGTTGAGAATTAGGAGATGGCTGGTGGGTTTTACATCTTCCAATGAAGATCATTCATTGTTGGAAGTTTCTGTTACAAGAGGTAGTTAACTGGAAGTTCGGCATTCAGCATTTTACAAATTGATTGGGAATTTTGGCATCACGGTGTAAATGATGTCTCTCCATCCTAAATTGATGCTAAAGAAAATGGAAATAAAAGTGATAAGTACCAGAATAAACGTAAAAATTTCAGGATGACAATACAACAAATTTTACGTTTTTTTTTAGTTTTCACTGATTTTTCAGTTAATAAATTTCTACCCCTGAGGAAGACGCTATTTGTGTTGAAAATATTTGCCAATAAAGAAATCAATTAATTAAACGTCAGCTTCTTCCACCTCCTGCTGAATCCTTGAAATATACAGTGGAGTTATTAGGGTCAAAATATCAGTTAGAAATTATTTTATATATAACAGCGAAAAATGAGGCAAGAAGAAGATACATAAAGCATGGAAGACAAAGTAAATTACACAACAAGGACTAGAGAAGCTAATAATTTATGTAAGAACAAGAAAGACGTCTGGGTACAGAAAACCATGGAGAATATAGGAAGAGATTGCAGGAACTACTTGCGAAGCTATCGGTATGGTTTTCGTAAGGGTCGGTCAACATTTGATGCAATCCATATCCATAAACAACTCTTCGAAAAACTTCAATATATCTTGAGTCCGGATTTGATTTTCATAGACTTCCACCGTTAACCGACTAAACAGGGATAAGCTATTCAATGATCTGAAAGCCATAAAGGCCCCAGTAAAACTTTAATACGTTTAACAATGCATGAAGCCAAAGTATGGACATGTCAAGAAATGACTAATGCTAAACAATCGGGTAAAATAGGGAGATACTTTATCGGCAACCACTATTTGCAATAGTGATTCTATGATAACGAAAATGGTGAATATTGGCACAATCAACGATCGTGGCAAAAAAAATCACAAGAAATTGAAGAAAGCAATAGAAATCAGAGAAGCAAAAAAGGGCTTCAGTAATAAATGAGTATAATACAAAGTATATGTTGTATGACAGAGAAACAAAACAAATATCTAAATTTAGGTACGGAAGATATACTTTCGATGAAGTTAAACAGTTTAGTTACTTAGGGTTACTCGTCAGTCGAGAAAATGAAAGAGTGGATATGAGCAAGGGACTACAATCCGCATACAGAGCCTTCTACTGCAACAAGAACCTTTTGAAGTACAAGAAGTTTAGCGTCAAGAACAAATTGAGAACTTATACAATGATTAAAATAGCACAATGCCACTTTAGTTCACGTATGCCTTTCCCCTGCAGCTTTAGCAATACATCCTAGACAAGTGGAAGCAGTTTTTATTTTGCTTAGTGTCTTAAAGCGTGTGGTGATATTCTGACCTCCCAAAGTCTTCTATAATCTGTCCGTGACACCTGCAACAGAGGAGGAATGCTACCATATATTACCGGAGTCATGAACAGAAGAAGCTGACAGCGTGTTCAGCGAGAACACCGGAAAAAAATTTATACAATGTACTACAGTCGTGAAAACCTACACTCAGTTATATAATCTAATTTATAACTTGAAAAATAATATAGGTAATAATTGAGATATCAACAGTGTCTATTTAATTTTGGAACGGACTATGTATGTACATGCTTAACGTTTATATTGGCTTTGAATTTATTAAAATATACCGTCATTTCGCATTAACTTTACTACCAAGTGAGGCATAAAATGAAGGCATCTACGCCAAATCTTGTATGTATACGTATACGACCAGATACATAATATATATATATATATAAGTGCACAATGAAAGGGTTCGATAATTTTGCTATAGAACCCGCTTACGTAACACTGTAACTAAACAGTATGCAAACACGGTTCAGTCTACTACATAAACATAGGTACACATTTAGCACGTAGGATGTGTCCGCATGTTACGTTATTAAACGCGAATATCCAAGATGGCTTCAGTCGCTTTAATAGGGGGCAATAAAGCCTCAGTTGCTGTTTATGTGCCGCATAACTGCATTATGACATCAAATTCGCGGTGGCAGTGCCTGAGTTAATAAAGCAGATAATAGCTTCTCCCTTTTCGACGCCCCCCCTCTCGGCCCCTCGATGAACGTAGAGAAGAGCGTGATTTATTGGGGTTGTCGGTGAGAGCGTCAATATTTTGTTTGCGTCTCGTCGTGGTATACTCATGCCTTTGGATGGGAATTTTTTAGTCATCTGATAATGGGGTGAGATTTTAGATAAGGGAGAGATGAGATTGACGGCTTAATTCGCTCAAAATAGGTGGTGTTTATCGCTTCATAGATCGAAAATTTACATACATTGACGGAGTTGAATCGATAAACTTACTAATTATAAATTTAAGTAACGAAAATATGTTTAATTTACTCAACAATATTTAAGCAAAAATTTCTTGAAACAAATAGGATTTACTTAAGTTATTTAGGGTAGTTACATTCCAGATTAGCTGCTAATAATTTGTAAGGAAATATAGGAAACCTTCCTTCCTTTGTGTGTTTTCAAGCTGTTACTATACAAAGATATTCATAGAACCCACAAGAAGTTTGGTGATAATCCAAAATTTCAAAATTGGATCCTATTATTCTATCTATTTGATTGAATTCTTCTGCTTCAAGTTTTGTTTTTATGAGCCGGCGCTATCGGGTCTCACACGTTTATTTAACATATTTGGTGATTGTGACGAGCATATGTGTGTATTTTCGTTTTCAATCATCCCTATTCACTGGACCACTGTCTGGACGACATATCATAACTAAGAACTGATTTTCACCGTTTAATAAAAAAGTGAACGATCAACACACAACAAACTTTAATCAGATTGAGTGTTTTTAGGTTTTGCGTCTTCACACATCGCTTAAACAGACAGTGATAATGGTAAGGTAAACGACAACCGTAAACTGTGAAACACAACCTTTACTAAACGTGTATCTGTAAGGAGGAATTTCTTTGGAGGCGTTTTTTGGCCTAATATAGTCCAACGTAAGTTGACTAGTTGCTAAATAGCTCAATCCATAAAAGTAAAGAATGCGTGATGTGAAACTTTTATACTCAGATTTTTTAACTCATTTTCTGAAAATGAAAGTACACATGCTTAATAAAGTTGTGGAAGCGAGCGGGGAATATGGAATGAACTTAAATACAAGAAATATCCCATTACACTTTATTAGGCTGCACAACTAGTGACGCTTGGGATTACTCAAAAGAAGGTAAGTATGGCATTGAAAAAGCTAGAAGAACGTTTACACAAATTAAAACACTACCCTGCACGCAAGATGCAAGATGAACGCAATGCTTAAGTAACTAACATAAGGTTTACGTATAGGGAAAAACTACCGACTACTACAAAATATAATGTTGAGCTCTTCAGATGTGAATGTTAGTTATTGCTGTTGCGTTCTTTAACCGTCCTGGTCACCTTACTAGGTCCCTCTATTTTTGTTTATTTCGTCAAACCTCTATTTGTAGTCCTCCCTTGTCTTTCAGTGCTTGCCCCTCCCATCTAGTCTTTTTTTTTTCTCTTGGCCTACGTTCCATGGGTTTTCACTCTAATACCTTCATTATTGGATCTTCTGGTTTTGTTCTAAGAATATGTCCAAACCATCCCAGCTGTTGTGCTTTTAAATTTTACCATGCCGTATCTTACAATATCTCTTATTTCATGTTTCATTAACTTTCCATATTCTCCTTTTTTCTATTTTTTTCGGATCCAATTTTTTTCTAAGTGTCTTTCTTTCTGTTATTCTGAACCTCTCCTCGTCCTTTGTTGAGAGACGCATTGTTTCCCCATTATACTTTGCATGCGAATTGTTTTATTTAAAAAAAATATATACACAATGGTACTTCCAACATTTCAACTAGTCTAAGGACAAAACTAAGGAGTAATTTGTTTCTAATATCATCTTAGGACTAAACAATTAAGTTGTCGAAGTTCGTCCTAATGGTGCAACTTCGCATTGTTATAACTTAGCGGTTCACACACGCGCACAATACTCTTTTCTAAGCACGCACTCTCACAAAACTAACTCAAGGGTTTGCTTCGTTTTAGGGGTCGTAGGATTCCTGTTTGATATAGCAATTGGGTGGCGTCTGCGTTAACATGCTGTCGAAGTCGCTCTTGGTGGTTTTTGGTAAATTTCTTGATTTCTGCTTCGACCGTGTTGACCTCCAGATCCCTCTGGAGGTGGTTATTTTTGACGAAAAAAAGGTGTGTAGGCGATACATCTTAGGACCTGATTTTGAAAGCGCTGGATGATTAGCACGTTGCTGGCGCAAACCCTGAGTTAACAACCAAGCTTTAAAACTTATTTTTATAATATTAATTTGTTGGGAACAGAGAGTACGAACCGCCTGTTCAATAGCCATTTCATTTTGTTGAACTTTATATTTAGTTCTTCTCTCTTCTTTTTGATGTGTTCCTTCCATCTTAATCTGACGTCCAAATTCATGCCTGGATACTTGGCAGTATTGGCAAGAGAAACAACCTGTCCATAAATATTGACAGATAGTTGTTATGTCATGTTAGTAAAATTCACATGAACTAATTTATTTTCATTGAGTATTATGTTTCACTTTTTGGTCCATTCGTATACTTTATCAATGGCCTTTTGCAGATTAACACTTACTTCACACTCAGTGTGAGCCGTTGCAATAGTGCTCGTGTCATAGGCAATTCCAATGAGGAATATCACAGGTGTACCTTAATAGGGCGCATATCCGAATAGGCATGCTCCTTTCTAATTTTCTGTCGGTAATATATAATTTTAGGGGTTCAGTATAATCGCTTGGTAACCATTTCTCTAGTTTTTACTCCAGATCAAGGTGCCAAACTTTGTCGAAAATTTCGCTATATTATGAAATACAGTGGGGGAATTATTTTCTCGTCGAGAGATTTTTCGATCACATCAGCTTTTTATGCACCTGATCAATTGTTGCATGTTGGTTCCGGAAGCCATGATCCGGAATTAATTTCCTCATTTTTAATATGGGCTTTAGCCTCTTGAAGAGAGGCTTTTTGTACATCCTGGAGATAATTGGTAGCAAAAAAATGACGTCACTTCATTTGCTTCATTTGCCAAGCATCGGATCATAATTACTTCTGCCATTTTCCAGCAGAATGCAAAGTACTTCAATCGATATAAGGCGTTAATTATGTTTATTAGTTTGACTATACCTCGGTAGTTGTTTCGGGATCTCCCCCTACTATGAGATCACATCCAGGTCAGTCTTTTTTATTTGATTTTGTTTCATCTCGGCGGTGACCATCATTATTGTGATCAGGTCTATGTTTTTCGTTGTTTGCACCATTTCTGCATCGTTCTCTTTCAATATAATTAGCTAATAATTCGCCATTGTCGTGATTGTCTCTGGCCTGTCTTAGGTATTTTAACTTTCTTAGCATATTTATGTATATCCTGGAGATTTCAACTCATTACTCCCTCTGGTTTAGATTCTACGTTCCTCTACATTTATCAATTGTCGCCAAATAGAGCGAACCCGCAATTTTTTCTCCTTAGACAGTTCTGGGTTACCGAATCGCGTAAGACTTATAAAGTGTAATCACCGGTACATGCTTAGTATGTCCAGGAAATTTCAGCTCATTACTCCCCGTGATTTGGATTCTACGTTGCTCTAAATTTTATCAATTGCAGCCAAATAGGGCGAACCCACAATTTTTTCTCCTTAGACAGGTCTGGGTTACCGAATCGCGAAAGATTTATAAAGTGTAATCACCGGTACATGCTTAGTATGTCCTGCAAATTTCAGCTCATTACTCCCTCTAGTTCAGATTCTACGTTCCTCTAAATTTTATCAACTGTCGCCAAATAGGGCGAACTCGCAATGTTTTTCCTTAGACAGTTCTGCGTTACCGAATCGCGTAAGACTTAGAAAGTGTAATCACCGGTACATGCTTAGTATGTCTTAAAAATTTCAGCTCATTCCTTCCTCTGGTTCAGATTCTACGTTAATGTAAATTCTATCAATTGTCGCCAAATAGGGCTAACCCGCAATTTTTTTTCCTTAGACAGTTCTGCGTTACCGAATCGCGTAAGACTTAGAAAGTATAATCACCGGTACATGCTTAGT
>JARFOC010001185.1:416254-429365 GCA_031763485.1 Osmoderma eremita | reverse complement strand
GGCTTTTACGTGAAGTTCGGTGTTTTTCATTTACGAGAAAGCAGTCGTTCATGCTTTTGCACGGCGACACAAAACAACAATCTGATGGTAAATATTGCTACAAATTGTACTTGTCCCTATATGTACTACAATGTCTAGTATAAATACTGACAATTGTAGTCAAATTTCCAACATTTTTTTCTCAGTGAATAATTCTTTGAGCCACTTCAATTTTCGTTGGTGGAAATAAGAGAACAGTACTGCTTTGCACGGGAGTATTTTTAAAAATTATAAATTTAAAATAAACTTTGAACAATCTTTTATATTGCAAACTGTGCTCATTTACATTTTTTTTAGCCTGTGGTTTTCGATATGTGCATCTAAGTTAGTAAATGCATTACCAGTTACAAAAAATTAAATAAACGAAATACACAGCAGTGAATGAAGTTAAATTCAAAAATTTTACATTATGTAGGCTAATAATTTGTACAACAATAAACTTCTTACAGAAATAATATTTATCTAACATATTGCTTCTACATATGCTACAAGCGACTGTATATTTTCGTGCATAGGTAAAATGTATACGTCAGTTTCCGTTGCAGACCAAATTAAGTCACGAAATCGACGTATCCGTTGTTGGGATACGATCCAAAACGGAAAAAAAAAATTGAGCACTACGAACATTCCTAGGTGAGATACTGAAAAGTCTGATGACGGTTGCCTGTCAAAAAGACCACGTCTTCGGTCCCCGGGGAAATATGGTTGTCGGAGGTGTGAAGACGCGCGCGGTTACGGGAGTTGAAATATTAGCCAACTTTTCGTGTGGGCGAGCGCAGTCATTTGTTTTATGTAAATACATATCAAAGTTTGTCATTTGTTATTTCGTGCGGTGCCTGCTTGATGCCGTGTAGCTTTGTCATTTTATCGAAAACAAAGCAAAGAAGGATTTATATACTGCATATATCAAAGCTCTCCCTTTTATTTCGTTTTTACTTTGCCGATTTTGCGACGCGTTTTCCTTCGTTTTTTTTTTCCGGTGCCTCCATTTTTCCACCGAATATTCGATTACGGGGCGAATATTATTTAAAAATATTTGCGGATTCCTGTGCGCTTACTATGTGGAAAAAATACCAGACAATGATTGAAAATAACGTGGAATGAGACGAAAATATAGTATGTGACTTTTTCCTATATTTATGAAATACGTAATACGGGCGCTGGTAAGCAGATCTTTTATATGAAAAATATTTTGATGCTACAACAATGAAGCAAACTCAACTCAAACCCACAAATCCCAGTATGAGCATCTCCCCATTTTCCTTTTTTCCTTTCTATTATGTTTCTTAATATATTCTTCAAATACTTTTCCCTATTAAATTTACATAAAGCTTTTATCATTGAAAATAGTGATTTGATTTAATGGGAATTTTCATTGAAAAATTTACTTCTAATTTTAAGACCGCTTTTTCACAGAAGTAACACTAAACCTGAGAAGACAAAAAATTGGATTACAAATGATATAAGAGTAGCTTCATTACGATTAAAAGAATTATTTAAACGTAGTTTAACAGGTGATATTGAATATCGAGAACAATACAAATATACAAAAGAAAATAAAAAAAATGATCGAAAAAGCTAAGTTATCTTACAATAACAATCTTATGAATAATTTTTTGGATAAAAATAAAACGGTCTGGAATATTATCAACAATTACTCTAATAACCCGCGGAGATGTATGAAGTGAAAATGATGTAATCATTAGCGGTCATAAATTGGTGGCAGAATATTTCAATAATTACTTTAATTAAAGTACCGACAGCTTATTACCATTCAATCAGAAACCTCCGTCTGAACATACTGTTACTTTGAACCTGTTTGTGAATTCGAAATTATTAATTCTGTAACTCAACTCAAAATTCGGTGGAAATGATGAAATAAGCACTAATGTGGTAAAACAATGTATAAATGAAATTGCAGTGCCTTTAACACAAATACCTAAAACAAAACCTTTACTAAAAAGTGGAACTAAGCAGCTCTTAACTAATTATCCCTCAATAGCATTATTAAGTTCATTTTCAAAAATGTTGGAAAAGGTCATGGCTGTCACATTGTTATAGTTTTTAGAAAAGAATAATATTTTAAACGACCATCAATATGGATTCCGGACTGGCCGTAATACTTCTGCTGCAATAACTTCTTTTATAAGATATTTGTATAGTAATATTGACAAAGGACAAACATGCATGGGTATTGGGCTTGTTTCTTCTTCGAAGTAAAGCGTTCGACCTTGTAAATCACTGTATATTACTTGAAAAACTATTTGCGCATGGAGTAAGAAGAAATGTGTTAGAATGGTTCAAGAGTTTCCTTGAAGGAAGAACACATTATGTCAGTATTAATGGTTTTGATTCTGGTTAGCAGTCTTTGGACCGGGATGTGTGTCCTTGGACCCTTATTATATATAATCAATCAATGATATACCGTTAGACAAAACTGTTATGTTCGCTGATGATACGTCTATGATTATAAGTGGTCCAAATAAATTCAGTGCTGTATGCCAAGCAAATAATAGCTTGCTTTCAATGGGCGAATACCTACGTCAAAGTGAATTGGTTATAAATATGAATAAGACTGAATTCATTGAATTCAAAGCAAATACACGTGAAGAAGTATCATCAAATTTAATTAAATATATTGGAAAAAGCATACCACAGGTTGATAGTGTAAAATTTTTAGGAATTACTATTGACTACCAATGCAGATGGAGTGAATATGTGGAAAAGATGTGTAAAAGACTGAGTTCAATTTGTTACATTCTCAGAAGGCTCAAAGCGGAAGTTAGCCCTGATATACTTTTAATGTATTACTTTGGACATGTTCATTCAATAATATCTTATGCAAGTATTGCATGGGGTTCATCGCCTGATTCAGATAGAATTTTTAAAATTCAAAAACGATGAATGCAGTAAATTGCAGAACTAGTTGTAAACAGTACTTCACTTCAATGAGATTATTCCCGCTGCCATGTATTTATGTATATATACTGTTATATGCATATGCCAATGGTTATAAGTTAACGAAAATAGGCGACCATCACTCATACCACACACGTAATGAGCTTCAACTTGATATTCCTGAACATAAATTATCATTTTATGAAAAAAGCCCCAAGACTAGTCCCATATTACTTTTGCAGTCGAGAGGATGAACAAAATATCTATCTACGAGGTGTGTAAATTATGTATTGTTGATATGGCAATACAGGAAGCAAGTGACATGGAGGGGCGACAAGTGGACATTGTAATACGCGTTCAGTGCGAGTTTGAACTCGATCAAGTCATTTGGTTGTCCGTTGTCGTTTTTTTCCCTAAACCAGGTTTTCGTAGTGCGTTCTACCAATGAAAGACATTAATTTCGAGCAACGGTGTGCTATCAGGTTTTGCTTCAGACTTGGGCAAAGTGCAACAGAAAAGTTTGCAAAACTTCAGCAGGCCTACGGAGACAGTGTCTTGTCAACAGCCCAGGCTTTTCGGTGGTTTAAGGCATTTTCAGAAGGAAGAGAGTCGATGGGAGATGAGCCACGCAACGGAAGGCAAAAACCGATGGCAATGTCGACAAAATCCGCGATCAGATCGTCGGTTGACGGTCAGAATCGTCGGGGAACCGTTGAGTTAGTCTCATACCACCGTTCATCAAGTTTTGACCAATGAAATGGGAATGAGAAAGATCTGCTCGAAAATGGTTCCAAAAAACCTTTCGCAGGAACAAAAGGACATCAGGAGAGAACGGTGCCTTGACTTTTTGGAATTGATTGAAAATAATGAAAAGTTTTTGGAATGTGTCAATACTGGTGATGAGACTTGGGTATGACCCGGAAACAAAACGCCAGAGCATGGAATGGCACACTTCAGGCTCTTCAAACCCCATGAACGCAAGAATGAGCAAATCAAAGATCAAGAGCATGCTGATTTGTTTCTTTGGTAGCCAGGGAATCGTTCACAAAAAGTTCGTGCTTTAAGGTGAGACAGTTGATCAACATTTTTACCGAGAGGTTCTCGAAAGACTCCGAAAATGGATCATGCGTGTGAGGCCAAGCATCAAGAACGGATCCTGCATCATGACAATGTGCCTTGTCACACGGCAATTTCCATAAACGGTTTTTTGGCCAGTAAAAATATTTCTGCGGCTCCTCAGCCTCCTTATTCGCCTGACTTGAGTCCTTGTGACTTTCTCCTCTTCCCAAGATTGAAAATTCATCTGAAGGGACATCATTTTGGGACACTTGAAAACATAAAAAAACGGCTGTAACCGACCAGCTAAAAGCCATTCCCATAAACGAGTTCCAGAGCAGCTATGAGGAATGCAAGAAGCGTCTCCAACGCTGTGTGGCTTCCAAAGGGAGTTATTTTGAGAGATCAACGTTCAGTTGTAATTATATTCAAATAAAAGTATTTAAAAATATCAGTGTCATTACTTAATTTCCACACCTCGTATCTATCTATCATCTTTCTATTACTTCATACTACCTTTAACTACTAGAATCCTCATGTACCCTGTACATACTAAGAGTGAATGCAAGCACGAATATGTGTGTACGTTTCTATGTATACTTAGTCAACGTGCTTTTACCTACACAACTAGCGAGTATACAAAACCAGCACACAACATTCCACCAATAGAAAAGGAGAGACGTATATAAACGTGCAAAAACGGGTAACTCCACCGGTTAATTAGCGGTGGCGCATACAGAGACAAAGAGGACCGATGTCGGGCCGGCGTTAATTGCGGAATCATGTCCCGCCATTTCGTCACACGAACACCTAAACTTTAATATGGGACTTGGTCGGAAATGCCGACGTTCCTGGTTCCGGCTTTAGATCGGCGAACGAGTTAAAATGCTAATTATCTTCCAGCACAATGCGTATTAACACAAAGGGCACATTGTTCCATTCTGGCCGCGGAAAAAAGGAGGATACGCACACACCAACATATACGCGCGCCTCTGTCGTGCACCTAGAGTTAATTAATTATTATTTCAACGGTGGGAAAAAATACATTGCCGATGTAAGCTAATTAGAAGCCCAGGTTTCCTATAACTCCGTACTGCCAGATAGAGTGTGGGTGAGTTATGGAAGAATAAAAACTGCATTCTCACCGTGTTTATTGTTTAGTTAACATTACAATCTGCCTACCGTTAATAATGTACACATTATTCTCGGTAGCCACGCAATATTATAGCGTTACATTTCCAAGAAAATGATAAAATCTTCTTCACCAAATTTATTATGACACAGTAACGATTCTTTCACCACACAGTGGCTTCATCAGGCTAAACTAAAAACAATAAAAACTAATCATACAATACAACTTGGTGTCCGTATTGAAATACAGGGTCTCCCAAATTAAGTAGCCTATTAAAATATCTTAGCTAAGGAAATACACAAAAAGTCTGAAGCTAAGTACATTGGTCTATGCTAAAGTGATCTTTCAGAGTAAATTATTTTCACTTTTGCGTTACTTCCGGTTGACCGGAAGTCGTCATTAACTTTCTTATTTTAAATAGAATGATATAATTTTCATTTCAAATTCTAATTTTAAACATTATTCTAAAGACAAAATATTAGGGTTTCCCTATACCTAAATGTAATCGATTTTGGGATATCTTCAAATTTATCTAAAAAATCGTTTCGGTAGCCTTTCATTTAAAGAAATGTTTTTAGCACACACGCAAATTTCAAGATTCAACTTGCTCATCATTTTAAGGTATAATCCATAGGCTTTCAAATCATAGCCTAAACATCCCTAAAAATTTTACAATCTGGTCGCGATATGGTGTCGAATCTCTTTATTTGTCCAAAACTCATTTCTCTTAAATAGAATACCCCGTATATTTTTACATCATGATACACAAAATCAGATTCTGCAGCGATTAGTATAGGTTTCCCTATTCTTATTTCTTTTCGTTTTCCTGTTATTAATAATTGTGTATTTTAATTGCATAATTTGCTAGAATTAACCCAATTTTTCGCAAAAACTGTCAATCAAACAAAATATTTATTGACTTAACACACAAAATGCGCAAAATGAAGAAAAAATGCAGGAAACAAGGAGAAAAGTAAACTTAAGTCACTTTAAGTTCACTTTTAGTGAGCGTCTTCAAAAAGATAAGCATGCCTTGAAAAACATTTTTGTACAGTTTAATTTCTTTCTACCAGAACAGGTTAGTAAAATATTTTCCTTTATAATTGTTTATTAATATTAATGTCGGTTTTTAATTGATAAAATAGTTGAAAGAACCTGTAGAAAATTTAATGTAAAATATTGTATTTCGAAAAATTGGGTTAAATCAATTAAAATACACAATTATTAATAACAGGAAAACGAAAAGAAAGAGGTATAAGGAAACCTAATACTAATCGCTGGATTTAAGAAAATTGAGTTTAGGACTGTTAAACATAATGAGGTTCGACACCATATTGCGACCAGCTTGTAAAATGTCAGGAATAATTAGAATATGTATGCATACATCAAAAATGCATTAGTTTGTTAAATATGCAAAAATTTATGGAGACTGTTCAACTATTAAAAATAACCGATATGCAATTTGCGTAAAATCCACTTTACGCAAAATCTAAGGTACTTTTTGAAAATAAGATTGGAATCAAGATTTGTAAATCTGGTGGAGGGGCCAGTAGAGAACGCTAATTTTATTTATATGAGCTTATTTTGATAGAAATTTTTATCATACGAGATGTATACATATACACCTGTAGTATTATTGTTGCTATTATAACGTTGGTCCGAATAATTTATTTCACTTGTTCCTGTTAAATAAAAACTTCCACTATATCAGATTTATAAACAAACGCGAATGTTATTAAGACAAATCGAAAATTAGTTTATATTAAATGAGATATGCAAATACGAACAATGCTAAAAGCTATTTTATGTTAAGTAGTCTAGAACAATGGTTGTTTAACTTATATATACTAGATACAATCTATTGCAACAGCAACTGATGAAAGTCTACTTTTCAGCTTTAGTTCTGTTAATTATTGAGAATTAAAAAATTATTTCAGTGTCAACCATAATCATACTTCATTTGAGTTAATAATAAAGAAAAAGTTAAAATATGTAATTAATTCCAAAAATATTAAGAAGATATGAGATTGTGTTTTAACTTGTTTTCAAAATTTTGCGCATATCTTAATATTAAATTATAATAACCGTGCCGTGCCATTGTGTCTCCCTTTTCGGCATTTCATATTATTTTTTAAATTTATCGCCATGTCAGTGGTCACGTGACATATGTCAAAATAATTTTTTCAGTTAATAGATGTACTGAATCGATGTCCCAAAATGTTTTTGCATACTTTATACTAGTCCCTGTACAACATAGAGCGAGGGTTCTAAAACAAGTCCTTTCGGTACCCCAAAACATAAATAGGGTATATGGAAAAAAACATTTGGTGTCCTTATATGACAATTATGCCTTTGCGATAGAGACATACAACTAGTACAACTACACCAAGAGGTAAATTGTGAAATTACTAGACTTTTGTTGTTAGGTGCAATTGTTCAAACAAATATACTCACTTATTTTAAGTTTGTCTATAATAAAGGCATATTGATACGATTTTTAACTTTCAGAACGACAAATTTTTGAAAAATTAAAGAAATCGCGAGTAATATGACCTTATTATTAAGAGTTGTACTTGTGTCTTCAAAATCAACTTACTAATCACATTAAATTGCAAATCGATTTTAATTTTGATGAAATTACATGATCACCACATAAAGAAAGCATGTAAGAGCATCTTTAAGGTTAACTTATAAGGTTTTAGCGATACATGCTTTCGCACAATATAGAAACATTATGAAACAAACAGAAATAGAACGAATCCCAGTATAAAAAGGGCACATAGTGAACCGCACAGAGAACACAGAAATCGACATCATCGCGGGGAATGGATCCGCTGAATAGAATAGTCTCCGGTACGCAATTGTAACGAAACCGGAGAGTTAGAGTAACTTTCTTTTCATCTCGCAATAAAACCACGAAAATAAAACGTTTAATTGGCCATTTTCAGCCCGGGAGCTGAAATTTGCGATATAATAACTTCAATACACAAACGCCAAACAACGGAGCATCGTTGCCGGCATTGTTCGGAAACAAAAGCCGACGCCAGACGCTACTTTGTTTCAACTCTCCTCTGATTGGACCCCGTCTTTTGTTCTATTTACTAACGGATTATTTACGCCTTGAAGCTTTCTTTTCCGGGTTCGGCTGTTTTGCCCCAAACCCCGATCGCCCCGCGCACGGCCCCTATCCAATTCTCCCTGTGTTCTTACATAAAAGAAAAGGAGTCCTCCGGTTTATCGAGCATGAAATGATATCGGGATATTTTTCCATAGATTCCTCCGATACCTTTTCTTTAGAATATACAATCGGCTAAAGTTTTCAGAAAGAAAATAAATTCGGGAGCTAATAAAAAACATTATTAGCTTTTGCAGTTAGAAGTTATTCAGCAATAGTAATTTTTACATTGAATTTACTATCATCTTCACATACATTTAGAATAAAATCCATATGGCAAGAGCATTGAATGATGAAAGAACAGCGTGGTTGCAAATTAAATTTGCAATACGAAATCCTCCCCAAAAAAATTACATCCATAAATTCCCTTTATCTAACATATCTTACCAAACAAATCCGCCTCCACAGTTATTTTCGCCTATACTTACTTTAGGGATATATCGAAGCTTTCAACATCGTGAGCGACCTGGTGTTCCTTATATATATATACATATATATATATATATATATATATATATATATATATATTTTCTTGTGCCGACCAAACGACAGCATCATGCTAGACAAAGACGGACGTGCGGCGTTAACTTCGTTGGGGGGCCGCAAAGTAGCCAGTTTGTTTGGCGAGAAGTAATGCGAACGTCTGTATAACGAGATCTGTGAAGTTTAGCAGCCCTCAGGAGCCTTTTAATGCCTAAGCGAAAAGTACGCCGGCGATGTGTTAGGAATTCAACAGCGGCCATTCTCTCCGCCAACTCATCGTCTTCCTCTTCGCATTCTTGTCCGTCAAATTAGGACCGAATTAGAAGTTTCCCGCTTATAAAGACGTTTTACGTCCTACCCGCATTTAGGACAAGTAATATAGCAAGCAGCGACTTCGCGAAGACGTGAACAAAATACGTCGCGCATACTCACCGTATTCCGTTGAGAATGTCACAAGATGTTCGCGTAAAGATATAGTTGTAAGCGAAGAATATATAATTCTAAAAATATAGAACATTGTTACATAAACTGTTTTTTTCTTATTTCGCTTGGGAATGAAAACGTTTGAATGAAGCGATTTGAAAACTATCCAGGTTCTCGTAAAAAATACAACTACAACTCGCAATACATGTGCACTGCAATTAGAGTTGAAAGCATTATTTTATACAGGATGTTTACTGGTTTGTGATTTTATTTTCAAGGGGTGATTAAATTTTTTAAAATAAAGTTATCAACCTAAAAATATCTTAACAAAATTGCATAATAAGAGAGGTATTAATCTTTAAAAAAAATTGTAGGTTTTTAACGCTAAAACGATTGATCAACAACTTGTGCAAAGTGAATGTAAACGATAGGTTATTAGTGAATTTTTTACTCGGTATGCTGATGTCTGCAACTTTTCCAATCTGTCAAGCTGTTTCATTAGTTTTCACTGCATTGCTAGTTTGACATAAATGTTTCCGAATAAATCCTAATAAGGAAAGAAAAAATGGTCCATCGCACCAACAGTGAATACGTTGACATGTTCTTAATTTATGGTAAAGTACGCCGGAATTCTGCTGCTGCAAGTCGATTGTACACTGAGCGGTTTCCTAACTGGCCAACACCTATTCCACAAAAATTCACCGCTCTAGTAATTCCGTGCACGAGAAACTGGTGTACTGCGAACACGTCAAGGTCGAGATGGTGGTCCTGGCCGACACCAATGAATTTTGGGTACCGAAAAAGCAGTCTTACATCTTGTCGAAGAAAATCCTCCTAGCAGTACTCGAAAAATATCCCGCCAATTAAATGTATCGAATCAAATTGCCTAGCGAACACTGCGCGAGAATGAATTGTATCCTTTCCATATACAAAAAGTACAGGCTTTACAACTTAAAGATCATCCTTTACGTTTACAGTTTTGCCGATGGTTTCTACAAAAGCATGTAGAAATTCCAAACTTTTCTTCCATTGTATTGGCGACTGATGAAACAACGTTTACACGTAACGGCATAAATAACTCCCTAATACTCATATTTGGGCTGTGGAGAATCCACATGCTGTTCGTCGTAATCATTTCCAGCATAGATTTTCGATAAACGTCTTGGCCGGATTGGTCAACGGACAACTTATTGGCTCATTTGTGTTGCCAAAAAAAATGAATTGGGCGTTATGAAGTCCATGGTATACACCAACGACATAATTGGTTTAGATGATCTTCGTCACCGCGTTGAAGTAGCTGCGGCGATAATTCGACGGCAAGACCAAGGCCTAGTAAATTATGCCAATTCATGGATACGTCGAGCGAGACTTTGCGTTCAAAACACTGCGATAGTTGGCGGAGGCGCTTACTAACCCTTAGATACTCTATTTCCAATCGATATAAGCAAACCTCAGCGATATCTTTTGCAACATAGTAATGTCATTGTTGGCACTAATCACCAGTTCATTTCTTTTCACCAGTTCATAACCTTCCATTACTGAACCCTTCAGGTCTTCACTATCTATTTAGATTGGATACCATTAGAAATATTTTATAGAAGTAATAAAATCTCTACACTTAAGTACCTGTCCATTTCCGCAAACGAGGTCGAGTAAACATAGTACAATGGTCGACTTAATTTAACCGCATAATGGGGAGGCAAATGATGGCGAAAATGTCTAAAATCTATTACGTTAATAGGGACTTTTCACAGCGTAATTACGGTCCATTACAAAAGATAATCTCATTACGTATAAAAGCTTACGGATATAATAATACCGTATTTCGTTGTTCTGCCCTCTCGTTCATTGAGCAGCAACACATACATACGTATATACAACACACGGATATGTGTGTAACAAAACCGTCAGATGATGGACGATGGTTGGTGCGCACGTACGATCGCCACATCGAGAAGTAGATGAGAAAGCTCTCGACTGAACGTTCCTGGATCAGACACGTGTATGTAGTGCTTGATAGAGTGGTCGCCGGGAGTAGGTGTACCAAAGCGTAATCGAAAACCTGCTGAGGGCGGCACGTTACGTTTTGAAAGATACTGTGACGGCGACCGTTCGATACAATGGTCTTAAATATGAGACACACGTCAAAACAATGTTACCTTATTAGTAACGTACACTTATTATTGATATGGTTATATAGATACTGGGTTTAAACAGTTCGTTTGAAGTGGCGAAAGATTCTTGATATTCGTTCGATTAATACAATTAATTGTGGTTCATGGTTTTGTATTTCGTTAATCGTTGACGATAATTGCTCTTATACCAAACCGATGTAAAGAGATCATCTCGTAAGGTTATAAAGTACAGTTGGGTGAGGTATAGGTTATCAAATCAATAAAACAAATAGTAGAACTATACCAAGATACCCTTACCATGTGAATGGGTAAATAAATCTAGGGGTTTCTGTCCTACACCTAAGTAGTATAAAGCAAAGTAAAATAACTAATAACCCCAAACGCAATAAAAGAGGGAATGAGCTACTTTGGATTCCGAGCAATAGAAATATCTATTTCAGGAAATATTTTTAGAAAATTTTATGATTATTTTACATTTAATCTCTCACCATAATTTATTAATTACTCTTCACGTCCGGGAATATGATATACATTTACAATTACAACTGTATTTTCTACTTTAAACTCATGTCGAAACTTATATTCAGCGAAGGTCTATGAAGATTGGATAAAGTTAAAAGATCAGTCCAATGGGTATTGTTGGACGGTTGTAATTTAAACTGAATAAGACGAACTGTCTCAATGCTCTTGCTCTGTTATAAAGTATTGATCATTATAGCACTATTGCAGTTTTGTATTATCAATATATGGATAAGCCATTTCAAGGGCAAAAGACAATATATCGCAGTGTGAATTTTAGATTCCGTTAGAAAATTTGACTACACACATTAAAATAATCCAGGGGACAAGCAAGGAAATACATTTCTGCTCCAAATAGGTGAATAGGTTTGTTATATGTGAAGGTATAAGTCGACCATGATTGCTTGTTTACTTTTAGAAGCAGTTAATAATAATAATAATAAAAATATAAGTTTACAATTATAAGTACAAATACATAAATCAAAATACAATTAGCTAACAATAACAAGAAATCAATACAATTTTATGAAGAAACAAACAGAAATTAATAAATAATATAAAAGCTAAGAACTAAGGGCAATTAACTCCTAACACTACCAGTGAAAACATCTGCATAAAACAGATTTGCATTCTGAGCCATGTGGGTAAGTGGAGCTTTAAGAAAAAGATTAGTTTTTGAGGTGGCATATGTAAATGTTGACACAAAGCGTGACGACTCTCTAGGGACATTAAAGTTAGCATTAGACAACAGGTCTGAACAGTTAACAGTACCATTCACAAGTCTATGCAAAAACCGTGCACTATGACATGTTCTACGCTGAGCCAGAGATTGCATATTGTGCTCATTTAAGAGCATATTATAGTCCGTATTCCAATCAGGATACTTTCCAGTTATTTTAAAAGATAAAAATTTCAAAAAAATGTTTTTGAACACGTTCAATAATGGTGTTATAAGTACAGTAAAATGGATACCGGATATATAAAGTTTTAATAACTTGTAGATCGGTAAAATGTTTGGAAGCACGGAAGATGAAACCAAGAGTACGAGACGCAGACGAACACACCCTCTATATGCTTATCAAACACCAAACAAGAATTAAAGACCACACCGAGATCTGTCATCTCGAAAGTTCTTCCCAAGATTTCCCCATTAATTGTGTAACTAAAAGAAAAAGGAGCATTTCTACGTGTGTATTTATTAACATTCAGGGGTAACTTGTTTCTCTCAGACCACTGCATAATAATGTTACT
>JARFOC010001185.1:393478-410868 GCA_031763485.1 Osmoderma eremita | reverse complement strand
TCTATTGCATCAAAGGCACATGAGAAATCCGTGTATATTACATCAACCTGACCTCGATGATCCATCATCCGCGAAACATACCGTTTCGTTCATTGATTGTCAGTTACTTCGATTCGGATATTCTCTCTTGTAACGCAACATTATTTTGATGAAAATATCCCACCCTATAGACATATCGGTGTCGGTGTTACACGTTCTTTTATAAAAAATATTTTCAATTTGTCATTTTTTTACATATCAGGCATTACATACGCTCGATTCATCTATTGTTGACTTTTTAATGCACGAAGGAAGAAAAATAAAATTATTAAATTGGCCTATTACTACGTCATTGAAATATAAATGCTGAAAATGTTTCTCTGATCAGTTCGAAGTAAAACAAAAGCGCGCGCGCAAGAAAGATTCCTTAGAAGACTGCTGGTTATCTGCTTCCGCATCATATTTCATTTCAAAAAATCGCGATCACAAATTATCTCACTGTTCATCTGGCGCGGTTCCTCGTCAGAAATTTCATGTCAAAATAACTTTCGAAAATCTAGTTTTTCTAAACATTTTTGCTTACGTCATACGAGTACAGTAAGTCATGAATAACACTGTGTTCAGTGTTCAACACTGAACACAGTATTATTCAAATGGTGTTCTGGTGCAGTCCATATCTTTCAGGGTAATACGTCTAACATTATTTTGCTTGTAGATTTTACTGAGGATCGAAGCTTAGTTGCCGAAATACGTATCTAAAGTTCTTGGATCATTAAGGTGGTAAGTGTATTTTTGTTTTGTTATTTGACATTATTTGTGTGGATTTTGCCATACTTTGAAATAAAGCTGTTTATTTGCTTATACAGTTTTCTTAACTAATTATATTAACTGGTTGTATATTATATGATCGGTTTATTTCCCACATATTGTTTGCTCCCTAGCCCATGTCATTGATATTCACACTGCATTACATCTCTTGTTTCGGGAGTCCTTCTATACGCTCCGACGAATACGCTGAACTTCTGTTACCCTCACTTTCATTTTTCTATTGGCATGTTTGCATAAACATTACTCCTTATTAATCGCAAAAGTTAGGTAGAAGCTTGAATTAAGAGCTCGTAACATCTTCTGGAAGGTACTTTCGCCGGGGATAGAATATGCTCAGGGGTGTAGTTTTCCTTCCAATGGGGTAGCAGATATGTATTTACGTTGGGGTTGTACCCCTACGTTATATTAAGAAAAAGATATACACAATGATGGCCGCTCAGTTTCATCTTGCAGCGTTCGTTATATGTACGCTAGAGAGCGAAGACGTTGTTGATTGAACGAGTGAGAAACTTCGAATGAACGTTCCCATTGTTTACTAATCGATGATGGTTCGGAGGTATTTAACCGGCTAGGTAGCTCCCATCTTCATTTATTATTAATGTAGATACATACCTATTACCTGTTCAGTTACTCACGAGAATTGCGCAACTTATCCCTTATTAAATCACGATCGCTTGTTTGAACAACAAGCGGACGGTTCGACGTCATTATATCATCCTTCGGTATTACTGCTCGCGCGCACATTACGGAAGATCTAAAGGCCGTGGATGTTTCGCGTAAGTATCGCAAAGCTGATTACTCACGCTGTACTTCGCGCAGATTAAGGCACCGCTGGGTGTCGTTGTTTGACAGACGAACGCATTATTTGCGCGATAACAACAAAAGCGAATCCGAACAATAAAAAGATGCGCTCAGATGATGTTGATGCTCCTACTGTTCGTACGTGCATATATATATGTGCGCATGTAGTACGTCGAATAAGAGCCAGGAACAATGGATATCGATGAAAAACAGTCGCCGTTGGCGGGCAGGTAGTGTTCTTTTTAGGGCAATCGGGCGTGGAACTTGTTTTTTTCTTCTTTCTGTTTGGGAGTTTCGTAACGGACACCCATATTAAATGATGTATAATGCATTGTATTGAGTGCGTGTCAGGATAAAAATAGGATGAAAATAGGAGGGAAGGTCGTTTGTTTAACGAAAACGGATTTCCGTGCGTGTGCCGGTAATCTCGTAATTCTCTTTAGCTTCGGTGGCCAAACTAAGTAATTTGTTTGGACGTTACTAATTATCGCAAGTTGAATAATGTACTTTGTTGTACATTTCTTTGATAATCTTCTTGTATGGGGATCATCGTTTATTCTCACTAAAATCTACTTAGAGTGAATGGAGAGAAAGCTGAAGTTTTAAGAGTGACAATTGTCAAAATAGCTTTAATATTTATTTAAATACTAAAATACTAGATAGATAAATACATTAATAAGTTACATCTTTGTACGACACTGTATATTGCAATGTAATGTACACCATATGTACGCTATTATCGCATAATTGTTCGCTCCTCTTCCACCTTATTCAGGAACGCAAAAATCTAACATACATATAAACATACCAGTATAACATCAACGGCACCACTATTGAGAGGGTAATTTCGACCCGAGATCTTGAAATGATCTTCCATAGTGAGCTTCGATTTAACAAACATGTTGTGAACGTATGCAGTGATACCCAGAAGCTATTGGCAATTTCAGAGGCAAAAATAATATTGTTAGTATGCTGGAGCTATTGGGGAATACCAGAATCAAATGGGAAGACCAAGTTATGATGGAAACGAATGTCCAGAAATAGAAGAATGGAGTTAAAAACTGAAGAACAGGAAAGAATGGAAAAGCATATCAGAGGAGGCAAAGACACATACCAGCTAGTAATTAGGAGAAAGAAATAGTGGTAATGGTACTGACCTTCAACTATCACAGCAGTCAAGAGGTCTGAAGAGCTCAGTTGAACGGCTCAAATTCCGGAAAGTAACCCGATTGTATTTAAAACCTATAAATTTCTCTTTGGTATTTGCTTACAGAAACAAGAAAATTCTCAATTTTCGTATGAAAATATTATCTTGAATCCATGGATTCACAAATTCTTGGATATGGGATAAATAGGCAGAAATTCACTTAGACTAAAAGGGCTTGAAATAGTAACTCTTTATTCAATATTGAACAGTAAAGATTCTATTCAAAATATGTACGCGTTGAGGTGCAAATTAGATATATAAACATAATCTTAGGCTATGTATATATAGGTATCTTACATAGATGGAAACGACCGCTGTGTAATGTCAACACATATGGGATTCCACAAAGAGAATAAGTAGATTTCAATGGAAAAAACCTTTAGCGGAATGGCCACGACAGGGAAAATCGCCTAAGCCGGGGGGAGTTAGCGAAGAGAGACTGCTAATAGAGCTTTCCGGGAGCTTTTACCGACGCTGCGAAACCCAATTCACGATCCAATAACAAAAGACAACGATATTACCGACCGCTCGGACAAAGAATAAAACGGAACGTAGTTTCGATCGTAATCCAGTATCGCACATACGAACGTATACCTACGTGGCAGATATCTCGTTTCGACGTTTTCAGTGGTAACACAGTTGGTACCACCTTGACGACACCGAAACGCCGACGCAATCTTACTGGTCCGCGTTCCTATCCGGTGTCGACCCTTCCTTCCTCGCTTCCTTCCTTCCTTCGGGTCCATGAATTATTTATTCGTCGGGATCTTGGAGAGACTCCATAGTTCTGTGATACCACACGCCCTCTGATTGTCGCAGTGTTCGAAAAATTTATTTGTTTAGGAAATTGGAATAGGAATGAGGTGCAAATTAGATATATAAACATAATCTTAGGCTATGTATATATAGGTATCTTACATAGATGGAAACGACCGCTGTGTAATGTCAACACATATGGGATTCCACAAAGAGAATAAGTAGATTTCAATGGAAAAAACCTTTAGCGGAATGGCCACGACAGGGAAAATCGCCTAAGCCGGGGGGAGTTAGCGAAGAGAGACTGCTAATAGAGCTTTCCGGGAGCTTTTACCGACGCTGCGAAACCCAATTCACGATCCAATAACAAAAGACAACGATATTACCGACCGCTCGGACAAAGAATAAAACGGAACGTAGTTTCGATCGTAATCCAGTATCGCACATACGAACGTATACCTACGTGGCAGATATCTCGTTTCGACGTTTTCAGTGGTAACACAGTTGGTACCACCTTGACGACACCGAAACGCCGACGCAATCTTACTGGTCCGCGTTCCTATCCGGTGTCGACCCTTCCTTCCTCGCTTCCTTCCTTCCTTCGGGTCCATGAATTATTTATTCGTCGGGATCTTGGAGAGACTCCATAGTTCTGTGATACCACACGCCCTCTGATTGTCGCAGTGTTCGAAAAATTTATTTGTTTAGGAAATTGGAATAGGAAACGTCACCGTCATGCTGTGGTGACTTAATTAAGGAAATTTGTTTTTGGTAGTACATTGAATAAAATGTGATGATTTAGTTCAGAGTAGTTGCGAATTATTTTTCACATTGAGCAGTAGGTATTTGATAATTCTGATTACAATAATTTCAGCGCGAAAGTTGAAGCAATCCATTTTTAAACAAAATACGTTTATTATTGCATCACGATTTTTACAGATTCTAGAATATCATCAATCGATTTTAAGCAATAGGGAATTTTACTTACAATAAGTAAATTATGTTTCTTTCTATTTGTTTTTGGTTTGTTAATACGAATAAAAAGATGGGAGAGGAAAATGCTGCGTGCTATATACGGAGGAGTAAGAACAGGGGAAGGATGGAGAAGACGCACAAATCTAGAAGTAGAAAAAGCATATGAAAGCCCCAATATCATAGCGTTTGCCAAAGCCCAAAGAATAATGTAGAAAGGCTAAGCAGAGATAGGTTAGCAAAATTAGCCCCATACCAGAAAGCCAATAGGGAAAACGAGAAAGGAGAGACCAAGAGAGAGAGGGATGAATAAAGTGGATGAAGATCTAAAAAAAAAAATAGAAAATTGGAGGGAGATGGTAGGGAACAGACGAAACTGGAGAAATGTAGTCCGTAGAGCACTTTTAGGAAATACCTAATAATAGTACCCTATTAGCCCTAACCCTTCACTGCCTGTAGAGCAAATTATTATTATAGATTCTTGCGTGGATTACTGTAAGAGATACCATATGTTAAAAATATTGACTGGCCTTTTATACTTGAAGGGATGAACTTCCTCGTGCCAAGAATTAACTCCAGATACTGCAGAACCTTCCTAGTTCCAATTGCGAGGACGTATGTTATGACACGATCGCCAACATACACCCTCTATAAAGCAACTAACAAACACTTACAAGAGTAGGCATTTATTTAAAATAGTTTGGCACCCTTATAATAATGTATTGTATACACAGTTAGGTTCTTACTTTTAGCTTCTTTTGCTTATTTTGGTATTAGATTACCATTTCATTTAATAGCATTCTGTCAATAGGCGCCTGCCTATTGGGTAATAAATGTGTGTTATTATTACTTTACATTTTTCAATTATCAAACGACCATTATCTGTGCTCTAGTCGGAAAGCACATGCAATCATATTGGAATCTTCTAATTGAACTTACCAAAAAACCTAAACATATTCTACACCCCACAAATATATATACAGGACGCATGTTTTAAAGCGAAGTTGTGATCTTCAGCAACAAACCTAAACTAAAGTAAAAATGTGAAAAAGTAAAAATGTAATCAATTTGACCTGCTCTGTTCGATAATAGAAATATTTATTATTAAGTAGATTGTTACGGTTCAGTGAGTGTAACGAAGTATGCTTAATGAACAGGAACGACTTGATTGTACGAGCCCTAACAACTATTAGTTGGAACACGCAGTTAAATTAATAGATTCGATCAAATATTTCAACCAATTTTTTTTAAAGTTTTTTCGGCTAATGTAATGCCATTTTGTGGAATATTCTAAAACATTTCCGGAAAATAAAAGCCTGAGATTTTCATCATAATTTTTTATATTAATTTTGTATAATTGTAATGACAAGTAAATGTTGGAACAAGCAATATTTACACTAACTGAGAACAACCTATAAGCCGTAACGTCGTCTTTCGCCTTAAAAACTGCCTGAACCCTAGCGGGCACAGTATTAACTAGACCTTTGCAAAGTTCAGGTGCAAAACTATTCTAAATTTCTTGCAGTTTGGCACACTACTGATAAATATTTCGCCGATGATTTTTTCTTTAATGTTGTTTCATTTAAACAGCAGTGTCTTGCTGAAATACAGAGTTTCCGTTTGGTTATAATTTCCCAATACTTGGCGATAACGAGATTTCAAGAATTTCTTGATATTTTAAAGCATTTACAGTACCTTTTATTAACTTTATGGTCCCCGATCCTGTCGCCGACAGCTCCAAACCATAAAGCAATTTGAAAACTTAATTGTTCTTTTAAGGCTGCTCTTAAATTCTTCCTTCTTATCCCGAATCATACGTTTACGGTAGTCTCCTACATCAAATTCTGATTCGCCACTAAAATTGATTTTACTCCAGTCATATTCAGTCCACCAGAGCATAAGCTTTCCTTTTGAATTGCAGTTAGTAACGTTTCTCTTCTGCGTATTAGCAAAACAAAACAAAAACACATTTATAGATGAGTAACTACAATTATTTACATAGGCATTACTTAAAAATTAAACCTTTTTGGCGGTAAGTAAAATAAAGCAAAAGGTTGTTCATAAAAGTATTTCCAATTCATACGTTGACTTCGAGTTAAGTTTGACACTCCCATACATTAAAAATTTCAATCGTTCTGTCATATGACGAAAATTTGAAGTAACAAATAAAAATTCGCACACCTTTGGGCTCACATTAGATAAATCTTTTCACTTTACTCATTAATGTATTTACTATATTTACGGTTCCTTCCTGTAACAGCTTTGATTACGTTTCATCTTCATCTTCTGTCTAACTGTATCTTTTATCTTTTACCAACTCGATGCATTTCCTAATGATCATCTGCATCTAGGGCTGCAGGTTTTTCAAATTTTGCACTTTTTTATTCCTAAATTTTTATTATTAAATAAACTAAATAAACACACTCTTCGGATTACTCCTGCACAAGTATTAATTAATTCGGGACGACACGTGTTTCGGGAATACGTGGATTCCCATCATCAAGTCCGGACTTGATGGGGATGTCGTCCCGAATTAATTAATACTTGTGCGGGAGAAGTAATCCGAACAGTGTGTTTATTGTGCTGCCCCACAGTCCGTGCTATCTTTATTAAATAAACTGTTTAAAAGATAATTGTTGAGTATTTTTATGTGGGGAATGTTTATGCTATTGTATTAAATAAATATTCAAAGAAATCTGTTTTATTTTGTTTCAGTATCAAATCAACCATTGCATCCCTTGAAATTACCTACTGAAAATCAACAGGATACCAACATGCAGTGAAAGGAAGACTTAAATAGGATCGTTTTCCATTTAATATCCGCTACTGCCCGTTTCAAGTGACGGACAGTCGTCTCGCTCGAAGATGAAACGATGGGCAAAGCGCTAGCGACGACGATGGAGGAGCAACGACGGCCTTTGCGAAGACGACAGGCATCAGCGACGTCGACGTGTCGAGATGAGATGCGTGGGGTGGATGAGACGGGAGAGAGAGTTCTGTTCTGCAACAAATTACCAAGATTAAGGAACTCGTGTTCAAATTAAAATGATTAGACGCAGCTACTTTGAGAAATATCCCCCGGCTGCATCTCATCTTCACGTGATCTCCTTATTCATCATAGACTTGTATACAAGGCGTTCAAAAATTTCGGGGTACTATTGCTAACTTTCTTATTATTAACACTACAGATTCGGTTAAATTAGCAATGATTCAGTGTGTGGAACTTTTATCCATGAATCTACCTTGCTCCCCCCTTCATTACAGTCATAATCATTGCAGGTCTCACAGTTGTTTTGTATTTCTTTTATCTTTACCTTTAACGGGCAGTTTTGGATTATACGTAACCCCGGTTAATGAACAGTATTTGCTCCACCCTACAGTAGTTGGATTTAAAACTGCCGCATTTATGGAGCCATCATCAGAAATTAGATCCCTAAGAACCCTGGTATTTAGATTTGTTAACTCTTGGCATTTTGGTGTTTCCAATCAGAAGATCGTCGTCTGTTAGATTTGAAGAGGTCAAAGTATTCCGTTTTCGTTCTGCTAATACTCAATCAATGCCAATACTCAATGTACTAGTAATTTTCTCCACGGTTACAATGTTTCTTATTGGGTTTCAAATCTGCACATCATCAGCATGCAGGAACATAAAGGAGAAGTAGTTCTGTATGAAAATATTGCAATATTTTACGTAAGAATGTCTTATTATTCATTGTTTATTCAGATTTTTACCTCTATAAATGTGTTTGGTATTTCTAAAATGTTCTGGTTGTTTTTGTTTCTTATCGATGAGATCGGAAAACTTTTGAAGTACATAGTAATCAGATCAACCGTTGATCATATAATAACAAGCAAAAACTTCATTCCATATTTAGTTATGTGACACCCAATCTGATCATATTTCAAAGGTTATGGAAGCTCTCGATACTCTCTTAGTATTCATAAAGTCACTACAGCTTCTTTCTTCTTATTGCAAGAATGCATCAAAAACTATCGGAGCAATTAAAGACCCAGATGATTTATATTCATAAATCGAAAATAGAAACCACAATAAAGAGATTCAAAATTATATAGCCAATAAATTCACAACAAAAAAACGTCCGAATGCTTTTGTACCGCCCCGTATACGTGAAGATGTATCGGTAGACACGCAGAAAGGATACCGGATGGACCGGGGTGCCTTTTATAAGCGAATAATCTAATCATTTTAAATTATATCCACCGCTTTTCTGCTATTGGACGCGAACGTCTTGAATGGGAAAATTGAGTAGGGGAGCAAGCGCTTTCGTCCTCGACGAAAGCCTTCCATTCGTTTCATTTAAAATTAAACCAATTAGTCTTTGTAAAAATGCAACGCGATACACCTTCGAATTTTGCGAGTTTGCGAATCGACCGAGGGAAGACGATAAGCTTTTGAGAGATCTCCTGCAGTATACTTATTATAATTACGGAGAGGGCAACACTTTATGAATAGTTGATGGAAGAAGATACCTAAAGAAAATTATGCATGGGGAATCGTGAAAGGAAAGCGAGATTTTGCAATTTGGATATTCGGAAATAAAGAAAAAACAGATGGCATGTCGGGAATTTGAACATCCATAGGGACCTAAAAATCCCCTTAATTTTATCACATATTAAAGAACTTGCCCGTAAATATTTTGCCAACGTCCATGACCATGAAACCCCAACAATCGCCACATTGGATATTCAAAACAGGGAAGGTAAACATCGAAGACTTCATTACATTCTAACCGAGGACTCGGGTAACTAAATTCATTATGCAGTTACCATTGATTAACGCCACAAGTATTCGACAGAATTACAGCCAAGTTCAACATGGGGACAGTACAGAACTAGATTCAACTCTGTTTGCCATGAGGTCAAGAAGAAGAAGAAGAGATGACAGTAGCATCAATACATCCAATCAAATAATCAAGGATTGATTTTAGGAGCATCAGTGCAATGACTAATTCAAAGGGAATACAAGAAGTTCTTTGACAGAGGAAGATGAAATGCGAATTCTAAATTGAATAGTCCTGTACAAAACATTGAAGCATACAACTATTCATTTCCAATAGGCATTGAACATAACCAAATTCTCTTATCTTCCAAACAATAGATTGTTGCAAAAGTCATCAACACCTACACCAAACGTTGTGCCCTATGCTTAAATTGAGATTATGAAATAATTATTGGAATTGGATTTCATATTGTTTGTTTGTACGTACAAGTGTCATTTACATTATATTCTCACCAAACCCAGAAACCCACTGTGATTTATGAACAACAGTTATCACAAAACAAGGACTACTTCACATGACTTAAATACATTTTAATTGCAAATTAAAACAAGTGCCACTACAGTACACGAAACACGAACGCCTCCAGAAATTCGTGCCGCGTAATTAAAATAGTTACCGTCCGAATTTGACCGCACCTTAATGCCGGTAACGACGGGTCATCAATTTAATAGAATTAAGAGTGCAAGAGTACCATAACAGCTAATTCTTCTAAATTAAAAAGAACAATGTGCCCCTATCGCAAAACGAAATCTACAAGCCAGGCACTCGCGCCCGACGATAATGACGATCGCGTACTCTGTTATCGGTCCCCAGTCAGTGCAACTAAAAATGGAAAGTGGGGAGTGAATCACAAAAAAATGAAGAACTAATATATGGAACGTAGGGTGTATTCGCGGTATTCCCATCGAAATAATAACGTAATCAATCCGTGAATAATAAGCGAGGACAGCCTAATAAAGCACTAATTAGATTAATTTTAGTTAGTTATTTAACCATTCGGTGTATGGTAAATTAGAATTTCTCGTGGACGAACGTTCTCCATTCTTTCTTATCTCTTGCCAGTGTTCTGGCGCTTGATGGTTGTGTAACTCCACGCTCCCCATGTATCTTCTTCACATTCATATTCCATGTTTAATTGTCCACCCCCTCATTCTCGTTGCTGGTAGCCTTGCGTCTCATATTCTTTTGACAATGCCTGTGACTGCTCATTCTTAGCTGGTGATTCTCGATCTGCCTAGTCACTGATTCTACTTTTAATTGTTCTCTTTGTCTTTATTCCTCTACCTATGTCTCTTAGTTATTCCTATGACTTCTCTCAAGTACTTAATTTCTATACTTTGAATTCATTCCTCTGGTGAGCACCCGACTTTCACACCCATATGTTAAGACTGGGCGGAACACTTTTTTGTATACGGTCAACTTAGTTGTCGTCTATATTTCTTTTTTTCCCATATACATAAATTCATTTTTCATTGGTTGGTGTAAGTTTGATGTATTCCCTATTTTAGTGGATATTTCTGTTTCATGAGTTCCGATGTTATTAAGGGGCACTCCCGAGTATTCTTCTACTCGCTCAATCCCCCTGTTGACTATTTTTATGTTTATACCCATGTCCGTTTTTTTCTAGTGCCATGACTTTAGTCTTATTTACATTTATTTTTAAGCTTCTAGACGTTAATGCTTCATTCCGTATATTCAGATTGGTCTGCAATTCTGTTTAATTTCGTGCAAATATTACCAAGTCGTATGCAAATACACACTCGCTCAGGTACTCAACCTCTAGGTTTTCATGGGCTCTATAAATGGGTTTCTTGTTTCTTTAATCACGTCATCCATTAAAATATTGAAGAGTATTGGCCTTAATACTCCTCCTTGTCTAAATCCCACGTTTACACTGAATTGTTGTGATTTCATATTGTGCGTTCTAACTATATTTCTATTATTTCTGTGAATGCTTTCTATTACTTATTGTAGCTTGGTCGTTATTTTTTTGGCACCTTGTCGAGCGCTCTTTCTAGGTCTAAGAAAGGCGCAAGGTATTCTTTTCCATATTCTCGGGTACGTTCTTGTAGCTGTCTCAATGTGAAAATATAATCTCGTGCACTTCTACCCTTTCTAAAGCCGCTCTGTACTTGCTCCATGTTTAGTCAACTTCATATCTCAATCTTTGTTCTAGTATTCTCTCGTATTCTTTGTAAGCTGTACTTAGTAGGGTGACCCCTCGTTAGTTAATAGAGTCGTGTTTATTTCCACCCATAAAGATAGGTATAATCATTCCTACCTCCCAGACTTTTGGTATCCTTCCTTCATTCCAGCACATGTAACAAATCCGAGTTAGAAAGTCTATACCATTACCATCCAAATTCTTCAACATCTCTCCAATGATCTGGTCAGATCCTGCAGATTTTCTTATCTTTAATTTTCCAATAGCTTGGTGGGTTACTTCTGCTTCTTCTGTATCATGCCCTTGAAGTATCTCATATCTCTCTTCCCACATAATGCAGTTCTTATTTTTATCACTGCTTAATACGTTTTCAAAATACTCCTTCCATCTTCCCATTACTTCTTTTTTTTTTTTCACGATCAATTCTACTTTTAAATTTCTTATTTGTATCAATGCTTGTTGGCACTGTTTTCCGGTTTCTATATATTTCAGTGCTCGGTAAAATAGCTTTTGATTTGCATGGTAATCTTCTTCCAGCTTATTTCCAAACGCTTTCCAGGATTTTTGCTTTGCTTCTCGAATTAATTTCTTCACTTTGTTGTTTTGTTCTTTTAATCTGGTTTTTACTTCCCTTTGGAACCTTAGAGCAGTTTCTTTATTATTTATAGGTGATATGATTAAAAAAAAATGTTTTATTTTTAACTGGCAAATAGTACACTGAAAATAATGGGGAATATCGAGAAAATTTTACGATAAACGTTGTATAATAATACAGGTATTCACATTTACAGTTTAAGAAACTCACGAATAGTAAAGATTGCCAGGACTCTTGGGGAGTATAGTACACAGACTGTATTGGATCCCTCCTCACCTCAAAATAAATTGATGCTTCGGGAATATGTACGTAGATTCGCATTGTCAGTCGTATGAGGGAATGAGTGAAAAAATTGGTTTGTGTAAACCAAATACTTTTGCCGACCTTTATCCAAAAAACAGTTTATATTAGATAGTAGCTGTCGAAGCTTACCACATATAGATCTTGGACGCCAAATAAAACATTGAAAAATTATAGATGAAGAAGTTCAACGCTAATCTAGAGAACATTAAGCGGTACCCATACCATTTATATTTTATGCAGGTTTTAAGCCCGCTGGATGATGCTGATCGTGCCCACTTCTGCGGATTACTATTGCAACAACACTAAATTAATTTACTTTATGACAAACATTCTCAGTACAGACGAGAATCATTTTTTTATGTAATGGCATATCAAAATGACTCACATTTAGATTATAAAATACCCACACACTATTCGCCGAACCAGTTTTCAACGGAGCTTTCGCATTAAGCTGTGGGAGTGGGAAGGTGTTATTGATCTAATCGTATTATCTATTTTATCATGGTGTCTAGCTTCTAGGACTTATTTAATATTTTTGCGAAACAGTTTATGTGAATAGGTACCTTCGAAATTTTCTCAATATACGTACTAAGTATGCAGATTTTACGCGATACAGTTATGAAATACATGAACATTTAAATAATTCGTTCACCTAGAATCGAATACCTAGATCGCACGACCTGAACCCAACAAAAGTTTCATTTACAATAGTAATAAAATCGAAAACATTCAATCATCAAATACACATATTGAAGGTCCTGCAAAAACAATTAGAGGAATACTGGATATAAGATCAACGTTATCGACTTCGAGCAGAAAGCAGTATCTCCGAACAGTGTACTATAATTTATCTTTTTTTTTTTTTTGGTTATTCATCATTAGTTTTTTTGTACCTACTGTATTCAGTTAAAAATAAAAATTCACCTTTTACAACCTTGTATGTGTATATCTTTGAAGAAAAGGTAAGAGCACTTTTTCTTTGAATCCCATATAAACATCCTACCCGCCTAATTCGAGAGATACTACACTGGTCACGTGAGTGTTTAAGTTCTATCTGAAGTCCTTGTATAGGTATACATAAGTTAAGGAAGATAAACGCTGAGAAAGCACGAGACCACACACATAAAAATCATTTCTTGATTTAATCCTATAATGTTAAATTAAAAAAAACTAAGTTTGGATTGGTAAAATTGTCATTTCAGCTAATGAATATTAAGGTGCAAATACGCTAGCAAATTATTTGCGCGACATCTGTCGCAAGTAACTTGCAATTCTATTTACATTATCGGCAATAATAATCGCAAGTATACTTCCTGAAGTTTCTTCCGTATCACTTCCGTACGTATTTACATTTGATGTTAGATTTTTGCGAGTCCAAATCGGAAGCGTAAGTTTATACTATTAATGCCTTCCACAAGAACAATTCGTAAAACTGCTGCTGCCATTTTAATACTTTCTTCACAACAATATAAAAGAAAAAATATAAGAAAATGCTGGGTTAGAGATTGGATGTTAAGAAGGGAAAATTACGGGGCATACAAATTTCTACTTTCTCAATTGAGGTTGGAAGATGCTCAGCAGCTCAAAAAAAATTTTTTTTAGTTTTAAAGCGGAATAATAAGGCCAATAGACACAAACACTTCATCGGCACCACCTCCACTTTTTTTTAATTCAATTTTTTTACATTCTTGCTTATACTGACTGCGTAAATTATATAGTTTGCTGCTAATATTCCTAAGTATTTTTGTTTTTTATGCGATCACGATACAAAGGAAATTTAACATCCCACAATTAATCATTATCTTCATATAAAGAAATGCAAATTTTAATATCTCGATCTTTCCACTTCTTTTTTTCGGAAGCCATTATCAACAACTCGCAGAGAATATCGAAACCGTTTGAAAAAGTTGTGAGAGCTACAGCGTGTATCGGGGAAGTGGGAATTTTCGTGTTTAGACTTGCAAGTCTGTTGGTCTGGCGAGAAATATCGCGAGCTTTGGGAAATCGACTCGCCAACATATTTACATTAGCGACAGCAATGTCTGACAGTAAGTTGCGCGATATTTCTCGTTAATCTAAACGCACCTTTATGTATGTATCTATATGCTCCAACGTTATGTTTAAAGATTAAGCCTACGATATCTTTAAATTAAGTTCGCTGTTTATTTAAAATGAACTTTGTAATGTTTAAAATAAACGAATACTTATTCTTTTTGAATATTGTTTAATATAGATTTGCATTTTCGTTTACACAAATTGACAGTTCTACTAATTGTTGAATTGCAATTGTTTTTATGTCATTTCGCCCATGGCTAACTTGACACATTCTTTTTAAGATTTAAGAGAATATTACAAAGTTAATTTTTCCATTATATCCACCATGTCCAGAGTCGTGTTTCGTTGTTTACGACTCGTTGGTGTGCCTTTGTTGATGTAATGGCAAACTTTTATACTAACCTGTATATATGGGATGTACAGTGTGAAATTTTAATGAAAGGTGATTAACCCCCTCTATTCGTGAGTCGCGCAACTATTGCTACTGTGTTACAAATCTGAACAAAATTGCCTTGCCCCAAGTTTCATCGCACCAGCAGGGTGCGTTAATCGGCAAACCTTCCCGTAAGGAAATTATTGCTACAAATGGGGCAAATCCGACTTTCAAAGTAGAACAAGCATAGAAGATATTTAACAACAAACTTCATGTTACGTTTCTCTTTGAACAAAATGATTAACATATTTGTTTGCATCCAGTTATGTTTAAGGTAGCAATCTCCAAAAATAGAAGGTACCTACAAGTTTTTCTTTATCTATGCCAACATGCAAAGCAACAATAAGGAAAAATACTTCCAAACAGGATTTCATATTTTTTCAATGTTTACAACACAATATCTATATAATATTACAGATCCGGTCCTGCGCCCCCACTCGATCGCCGGTAAGTAACGTTTCCGTGCCCCCTCCCCCTTAATTTTCCCCGCTCACTTTTCCCCTGCGTTATCGCGTCGCCTCGTTCACGGCGCAACTATTTTCCGTGGGCGCCGTCAGTCACGTTAAATTGTTAATTCTCTGGATTGTCGGACAAAACGTTATTCCGAACGCGATTGGCCGCGCTCGCTTTCACCTAATGGACAGTGCAAATAAAGTAAACCAATCGCGGCCAGTTTTAGATACGAAGCGATCGTCGCGAAGTGTTTTATCCGTCGACTAGCTTCCACAGTTAATGTAATTACTTGCGTTCGCGGGGATCCGGTAGAACGTTCTCCATCGATAGCGCACGATCGATATTCGAATAAAAATGCGAGACTTCGATGGAATATAATTTGAAATTTACGAATTATTTCATTGAATCGAATTAAAATTTTTGGATATCAGACAAATTTCGAGTTTAGGAACCAAATGATGTTCGTCCTATTCCTCTCTACTCTAAAGATGAAGTATATAAAAAATATATTTAAAAATATATATAAATATACCTCTGAGATCACACAACACGTCTGATTGTATGGTTCCAGGCATTCCTCACGTACAGCCAGCTGTTTCGGGCTCACCTAGTCCTCATCAGTGCACGTCGGAGGATGCCTGTCGCTCGTTCAGTATTCCGTATCGTTAACCAAACGTTAGCACATGTATTTAAGGAAAATCCCAAAAGTACGTTCAAAAGATGAAGTACATAAAAAATATATTTAAAAAAATATCTAAATATACTTCTGAGATCACACAACACGTCTGATTGTATAGTGGCAGGTATTCCTCACGTACAGGCAGCAGTTAGGACTCACCTAGTCCTCATCAGTGCACGTCGGAGGATGCCTGTCGCTCGTTCAATATTCCGTATCGTTAACCAAACGTTAGCACATGTCTTTAAGGAAAATCCCAGAGACATCTAACGCCCAGCCGCAGATTCATGGAACAATCTCAAAAACGGTAACTAAGTTACTGATGAGGACACTGATGAGGACTAGGTTAGTCCGAAATAACTGTCTGTACGTGAGGAATGCCTTCCTTTTTAAACGTGCATGTTAGATATAACTTTCGTTATTCGGGATTTGGTTGACAATGAGAGACGACCGAAGTGCTCTTAAAACATATGTCCCGAATTTTGTTAAATCAATTTGTGGCGTGTGGATTTCCGGATACTGCGTATTACTGCAACCGTCATGAGCCATGCCATTTATTTGTTCTAACTCTCCTCAAGATAAAAGCAATAATCAAGAAGAACTAACAGCGCCGCTGTCATAATTATCACTCAATTAAATTGACAGTGTAATCAATGTTTGTAAACCTAAATATTTCACATCAACTGCGTAAAGTTAATTTGGTGCAAGTGGGCTTTCTACACCCGCCTATCTATGGCCAAATATCTACACTACATGCGTGTGTGTAGACTCGTACGTAATTCCCGCGTGCGTGTGCGCGTTTACTATAGTAGATGGGCTGTCAAAACACCATATACGTTTTAATTACGCTTACCAGCTTCTGTTTACAGCGGTCTCGGCTAGGAGGTTCGGGAGATGCGTCCATACGCACACTGCCTACTTGACGGCAGGACGAACATTTACAAGTAATTACCGAGCGAGGAGGCTCGCCTCACAGGGCCAGCGCGCGTCCGTGCTGCTGGGGTGCAAAAATTAACAGATGTGCCCGACAGACGGCGTTAATGCCCCCGTAATAGGGCTCCAGTCTCTGGAGATATCCTATATGGTTTGACGGTTGACTGGTCATTTTATAATTCGCCACCAGAAAACAACCGGCTCGCCTCGTTTCGTTTCGAAACCCAAGAGAAGTACGTAACGTCTCACTGGTCGTGATGATTCAGGTTGTCGCCCCCGATTGACTTGTTAAATTTGCGGAGTAGTAGATATCCAAACGTTTACTTATATTGTTATAATCAAAGTATTCTCGGCCATCCTATAGATCGTCTCAACCTCCGAATGCAGTACAGAGCTTATGAGAATTCGATACACGGTTGCCAAATCGTCGAAT
>JARFOC010001185.1:352978-368947 GCA_031763485.1 Osmoderma eremita | reverse complement strand
CTGCTTACCGTCCCTTTCCCCTACCTAATATAAAAACCGTTAAAATAAATAAAACCTACAATAAATCTAACACAGACTAAGTGGAAATGAGCACTTTCGGAGGAGAATATTTCTTTTTAGGGGTTGGATTTCAATTTTTTAGAAAATTCCTCCGAAAGAGTAAAATAAACGTAAGTTAGCACCTAGATGTAGTTGAATATTTCCACCAAGGTGGAAGTAGTAGTGTAGTTTTATTAACTACATAAAAATGAGGATTTCTATTCACAAACGGAGCAAACTGACACATTTTTTAGTTAGATTTAACTCCTTTTTTTTCCACCGCAGTGCGGAGGTAATTCCTTCTGAAATTTTTTTATCTGTGTATCTGCATGTTATTATAAACTTTACTTTTCAGATAACCCCAAAGAAAGCAATCGTTTGGATACAAATCAGCTGATTTTTTGAGGGTACTGCATTCGTGTCAGGTTTGTGCATGAGGATTTGTACGGGACCAATAACTACTGGATTAATGGAAAGGAAATTCAGTATTTTTCAGTGAATAAAAGTGGGTTACAACTCGGAAGTGCTGAGTGTTGACCACCCCATTTATTATCTACTATGAAACTGTTAAAATATTACGATATCGTAGAATTTGGTTATGTTTTTGATAAAGTGCAAAATTTTAACTTTGAATGAAAGGTGTGGTGTACCCCGAAATCAGGAGTTTCCGAAAATTAAGTTCAGTTCAGGAAAATTCGGTTCAGAAAATGGTGTTGTTCTTATACCAAGGCACTCTTTCAGTCTGGGCAGTTTTATCAAAATCAGGATGTGCGGGTTGCCGGTGTTCGCTTCTAAAAACTGTTACAGTTAAATTCGGTAACTTCAACTAAACCTAAGTATTCTGTTAGGTTTATTTCTGTCATAGTAATGCTTTTACTAAAATATTGGCAGACATATATGCTTGCAAAATGGTGGCATTGAATTATATGTTTCTAAAACGTTAATAAACTGTATAATACTGCCAAAATTGCATCAATTAAATATTACGATCAACTTTTACATCGGACATGTTTAGTGAGATCGCACAGCCACGGAAAGTTTTAAATATAAACAGAACCTCGTAAATGTGTCTACGACTCGTTCTCAAACTCGAACTAACCACCGCTCATTTAAACGTCTTCACTCCGGACTATTTTCATTTCCGTTCGACGGAGAGACTCGGGCGCACCTCGGAAAGGTGACCGCCACGACGCCGCTCGTGTTTCAACGCTATAGCAACGATGGGAAATAATTACGGGACAATTTATACGTTAATTTATTTTGGAATTTCGGTCATTTTGTCGAACGAAGGAAACGCCGCTTCGCCGGCTTGAAGTATAGAGGCGGACGCACGTGTGCTACGGTCTTCGAGTCGGCGTTGTATCGGTCGGCCGGTGTGCCAAAACGTTTACGGGACCGTTCGCGGTAAATAATAATTTAATTGGCTTCACTCGCTCCGATCGTTCCACGTTGCGTATGGCGCGAACATCAAACGCGCGATGAAAATTAATAACGACCAGACGGACGCGCCAGTGTTTTAATGGACTAAATGTATAAATTTTAAATATAGTCCGCGTGACCGAAGTAGCTTATGTTTATAGTTTCGAATGGTTCTCACTTAATTTTGACCTGTATTAATTGCATTAGGTTCTGTTATTTTAGTTCTCTTACTAGATATACTTTTGCGTATTTTCGTAATCGCAAGCCGTCCGATATAATTTGCTAATAATTACAGAATATTCGGTCACATAATTATCTAATATCTGGCAATATTCATGCATATTTCATTATATTTTTTTGAATTTTTTGTTCACCTAGTTTGAAGTAGATGGTGTGATAACGATTAAAAATGAAATGAATTAATGAAAAAGAAACTTTACATTTGACTTGCAATTAGTATTTTTTTGCTGACATTTGTGTCAGCAAAAAAGTGATGATGTAAACACTCAATACTTTGGTATTGAGTGTTTACATCATCACTGCCCCTTGCAACAAACACCCATGACCAGGTAGACAGACAGAAACCCTCTTTGTTCGTTGCATACAGAAGATATGCATTTAATTATTCGAATTCTAAATTATATTTAATCTCTCTTTTATTAAATATAGTGCTGTCAGATATCATTTTAATCACAGTAAAGCTTTGTTTTCGTATATTTTTTAATGCACATTTAAAAGGATAAAGTCTGCGGGTCCCCACCCGTGGGGCCGTAGGCCGCACGCACTTGGGCCACCCAATTGGGCCCTTGTACTGCTACCTCCGCCGTGTGTGCTGTGTGTGTGTGAAAAGTGTATGACTTGTTACTGCGTCTCCTCGCCGTGAGAGGGCAGCCAGCAGTGTCGATTTTTGCCCCAGCAAATTCAGCGCTGCAATCGACTTTTTTAAAATCGATTGCGGCAAGGAGATTCGAACCATCCACATCCAGGACGGATGCCTAGCGCTCTTACCACTGCGCTATCCCGGCATATCGAATGCATATTTATTAGAACTCTTTCCTATTTAATATTTTATGTATCTACACTTCACTAAGAAAAAGAATTAGTTCATTCAAACAAGAATTTTTCATTTTAATCCGAACATTTCAAGTGTTAAACTTATTCGTTTGATGTTACAAGTAATTTAGGTATTTTTACATTCACCCCGTAATCGAAAACAATTATTTTTTCTAAAATATTATTTTATGACGTTTCGTAACTATCGTTTTAGGATAAGTTTAAGAATTGTTTTCCTTTAGATGTTAGTCAACATCTGCGATGTCTGCATACATTCCAGGAAATAAGCAATAAACCGATTTACATTTATTTTTGGAAATACCGACAGTACGAATACATCATCACTTTAACTACCCCTTGCAACAAACAAATCAATAGATAATTAATCCGTGATTCACACACAGTAAAGTTTTGTTTTCCTATAATATTTTTAAATGCATATTTGTTGGTCTATTGGTTGGACCCTTCGCCAGTCCAGGTAATTCAGCAACGCTTCTTCCGGAGCAAATTCCCAAAGCAAGATCAGTTCGTTTTGGGAATTCATTTCGGTCTATTCGCGACAACAAGTGATCTTCGTCCGATCAGGATGGAACAGCGGTTTGTTCTACACCGACCAGGACATTAACTGAGTCCCTTTCCGTCCGCCTAGGACACACAATGTTCGTCTCCGTCCGACTGCGCCAATACAACACCTCGTCTTCATCCAACCAGGGCAAGACCCGGAGCTCTTCCTCTTCGTCCGTCCAAGACAGAACAAACCGTTCATTTACGTACGAACACAAGACAATGTGTTTTTTTGTTATAAATACCATGTGGTACGTGTTAGGTGTTACCTTCACCGATTCGAAGCCCATTCTTCAAGTTAGAAACCTATAACTCGCCCACCCAAGACTCACGTACTCGCACATGGTCAAACAGCTTACGTATTTCAAAAGGTCCGATAAATGTTGTACTTTCTTACAATTTTATTTTATGTATACACTGTGTGCTGAACTAGTTTCGACTTTTACGTCATCATCAGGCGCTCGCAATAGTCAGCATGTTAAAACTATGTTAAAATTCGAATGTTGAACTGAAGGCTATCTGAAATAGGTAACAAATTATTGATAAATTTTATTTAATTTGGATTCTTCTTTATGTCAAGTTGACACAAGCCGGGCAATACCTGAGTGACAATTATTTGACACTTTCTAATTTAATTATAATATGACTTAATCAAAAAATTGTAACCTTTTATAATATCGAAAAACCTAAAGATGTATATTGTGTATTATGTATACGAACATATAATTTTAACGAGTAAATTAAAACATCAAATGCCTTAACTACCCTATGTATGTGTGTGTATTGTGTTCCACCCTTTCTTCTTGCACCGCCGTCACTCGTTTCAACTCTCTTCAAATCCTTGCACCCGTTTTCTCACTATCCTTCTTATTCCACTCACAAACTTTACTTTTTTTTTGGCTTTTACTACTTGTTCACTTATTTTTCAATTCGATACTCTGACAACCATCTAAAATACTGCAGGTCAGCATCACAACAGCAACCTATTATTATGTACTGTACCGCGATGTAACTGCTATGTACACGGTTTCGATACTGTATTATCAGCGAATAGCCTTCCTCATGGGGCCGCGGATTCTATGGTGGCAACTTGGGCTCGGTTAACTGCACTGTGTGGTGGTTCGTTCTTCGTTTGGTTGATCCGCTATGTAATGTATGAAATTCCTCCAAATCCTTCTGTTGTGTTGTGTAATGTTTTTATGTTAATTTACAAGATATACAAACAGTATTCTTTGACTTAGTAACATATTTTATACCCATCATCCGTCCCTGCCTACACTTATATTTACTATTATTACGCACAGAACAGAGTTCTCCTTTATCGACTGAGCCTCGGATATTAATGGAAACTCTAATATTAAATTGAAACAACAATCGTGGCAGTCCTGTGCGCATTTAATTAACCCTGATGATAACTGGTTTAACGGTATCGCCAGCCTTCGGTTAGTTGGTTAGTTCCATAGAATAAACGCAGATATCGTCAATAGTAATATTTGCGAAGTATATACGACGAAGTGTGTTGCCTAGGTAAGTACATATTACAGCATACAAAACACGCATTCTATTAAATATGTTGACAATGCTCAAAATATAAAATTAAATTAAATAAATCGACCCATCTGTTGTCCGAGCATACGTAAATCACATAAATACGTCTTATCATCATTTCTATTAAACATTAACGTCACGGTCCAAGAGACACACTGAAGAAACTATCCCGTAATTTGTGTGAAATGCGTAACTTAGGTTAATACAAACACCGACCCATCGACGAACGGGTCCTGGTCAAAATAACATCTTAAAAGATTCCGGGAGCTATTTCTTTACGAGTTATTAAATTCGGCTGTCAGCGAGACGGTTGCCGCAATATGAAGTACCGCGTTCTAATTTTAATTTTCCCCGACTACAAAGGAGCTTGGGTATGCATATGTATAATATTCTAGATGACTATAGCGACCGGCATGTTAGTCCATCAGCAAGGCGGCTATGTGAAATATAAGAGTGGAGTGGCGATAAAATTAACACGAAATTAATTTATTGGATCGGACGAGTGGCAACGGTGTTGATTAATTTGTCCGCACCTTCTTATAGAAGCTAATGCTCCGACCCAGGTTTAAATGAAGATCCATAAATTAACGCTGCTTAAACCAAGATTATTAATATTATGAAGGTTATACATACAAATTTATCGCTTAAATTTGTATGTATAACTGTTTTATAGGTATATAGTACTACAAAACTAACCAAAGAAAATCTAATACGTACATATACAGGCTGTCCCAGGACGAGCTGCAGCTATCGACATTACATCGATAATCGGAAATCGGAAAAATCTGAAATTTTGGTATAACAACATCGAGCAAAATATATACAAGTCTGATGGCAAGGTAGTACTTTTTTGAACATTTCACCGCAGCTCTCCCTTTTTTCAGATATGTTTCGTATGCAAGATTTTTGTAGAATAAAAATTAGTTTAGCATCTGTTGAGTTTCCCCAGAAAATCACTCTGTACGACAATCTGGATGCCACAGAGGTGTACTATGCTGAAAGAGCAGCTTCCATCCGAACTTCCAATGAGATAACTCTTAATGCAAAGACGAGCAGGATAATCCTGATGCTGATGGTAATAATCCTTCCAAATTAAGGCGGAATCTAATTCCATAGTCGATGATTAATTCATTGTCTGTGATAAGTGAAAATTTTGTCATTTTTATTTTCTCTATATTTAACTTGAAATCACGCTCTTGAAACCACTTTGTCATTTTTTCAAGGATCTGTACTATATCGGTCTTTATGTCCATACCACTATTTCGTCTCCTATTTTTCTCTGTGGTAATTATCGATGGGTCTTCACTAAACATGTTGAGGAAGTGGCTCGTTACCTCTGGAGCATCGTTTGTGTATAGCAGGGAAAGAGAGGGGTCCTAATATAGAACCTTGCGGCATTCCTCTGTCCACCCTCAACCAATTTGATCGTAGCTGTTTGTCTTTATTTGTATACTTTGAATTCTATTCGTCAATAACTTATGCGACGTACCTTTACATCCAAAATCATCTAGTCTTTTAACAGAATGTTGTGATTAGCGCTGTCGAAAGCTTTTGTGATATCATGAAATATCTTCTTAGTAATGATATTATTTGTTGTCATGTGTAATGCACGTATTACTGACCGTCCTTAGATACATATATATTGCTTTCTGAAAGTTGGATAATATGTTACAAGAGATCGAGAAGGGTACCGATCTAGTTAGAATTGTTTTCTTGCTAACTAAAAAATAGATTTTTCAATTTGTGAGAGTAGGGACTGAGAATCCACTCTATTTAGTACCAGGTTAACAAGAATCTGCCACTGCCAATCTTCATAATTTGTGCCACGTGGTGGATAAATCTGGTCAACTCCGTATGACAGGAATTTCAAAAATCAATTTTGAATCCTCTCTATGGCAATCTGCTGATGGTGGTAATAAGGGCACCCAATAATTGAAGCGTACTCCAACTTAGTACGAACAAGTGTAAAAAACAAGATCTTCATAACGTTAAGATCAGAAAACGATTTGCAAGAACGTACTAAAAACCCAAAAAACTTAAAATTATTAGCAATTTCAGTTATGTGATCATTAAAAGACAGTTGAAAATCAAAAAGTACTCCCAGATCTCGGATACTTGACTGCCTAGGGATTGGTGTTTGATTGACAGAATAGGAATATATAATAACTACGCATTTGTCTGTATATAGATGGACCCCATTATCATCACAATTGCAGTATGAGCAATGTAGTAGAATTTGTAATATGGAGGTTCCTCTGAAGTGCGACACAATCCGATATTGTAGATATCTTGGAATAAATCTGTACATCATCGGCGTAAGCTGCAATTCTACATTTCAGTTCATATAGCAAATCATTCAAATAAGTCTTAAAAAAATAGGCTACCCAGATGTGACCCTTGTGGAACACCATAACACCCTATAAATGAATAAGAATTGAAACCGTTATCATAGACGTAGCAATTGCGATTGCATAAGTAAGATGGGAACAAATCGGTGACCGAAGGCGTAAAGTCAAGGCGCCTAAAGTTGTAGTAGACAAAAATAATGGACACGATTTAGTCCATGTGGATATCGAAGAATTAGGTGAAGAAAGAGTACCTTGGTACTTGAGAATACTCTAGTAAAAGCATTTACTACGACTTGAGGCACATCAACAACTGTATTGTTGTAGTTTAATAATAAATTGTCAGTGATAGGTTATGTAAATTGGAATTTTTTTCAATACATACACGTGATGGGTTTAACTTTTTTAAAATGACGTTATTTATTGAAGATCATTAAATATAAAAGAAAACATAAAATTCAGAATGGGCGGAGATCTGGCGGAGGTGCTTTTAATTCAAATCGAAACCGTCCGCGTGTCTCTAAAAAAAACTCGGGATGGCGATCGTGGAAAAACAAATTTAAGAGGGATCCCTATTCAAATATAAATATTTAAGTGGTTCATAACAGTTTGCAGTTTGGCTGGCGGTGGCTGGCGTCCCTTGCGGCTGCCGCCATGTTGCCTGATGGCCGAATGATGATTGTTTTATAAATATTTGATGCGGCGACGCCTGGAACGCTTCCGAAGCTCAAATCAGAGTTTATGGGACATCATAATATCGCGATGTTTTATAGATGTATGCTGTTATCTTCGGAATGCGTTTGCAAAGGCAATTTGCGGAATTTCATAGCGGGAATGGCCTTTTTGACGAACGGCGCGTTATCACGTCGCCGTTTGCGGGCGTCGTACGCTTACGAACCCCCCCGTGGCTCCACCTCGCGATCCGCGTTCGCGCTTCCCGCCCGCCCTGAATAAAAATTACCTTATATATACTTGTTAGGATCGGTAAGGGAAGTGAGTTCGCGTTTTCGGAAATTCTTGCATATACGCTTATTAAAGATTCACGCGGTAGTTAAGCGGATACCACCGGTATACATGTAATACCTGAAATCACGTCCGCGTCGTAGCACTTTCGCGTACTGAAAGCGATGATAAAAATGACTACATTTTTATGAACTGTCGACATCGCCGTATAAGTACACTTTGTTACGATTTGGAGATGTTTTATGGTCGTTACGATACGCAAAGATTAAGCAGAGATGGTTATACACGCGTTATATGACATGGATTTAATACTTCTCAAAGATGAAGTCAATATGCCTCGACTAACGTCTACACATGCATCATTTTATTTTTATTTTTTGTACTAGTATAGGTCATTTAACAGGCCAAGGAAGCCTTCGAACATTGAATTTATTGGGAAATGTAGCCAGCACAATCAAAACACAGCTTTATTGTTTGGCTGGAGCTCTCGGTTTTTATTTTAAACCTTTTTCAAGAGTACAAACTGGAAAAACATGTGATTGACAATAAGACAATATATACTGAACACTATTACTTACATGTTGTGTTTTAAAATCCTTTCTGGCATCGTTAAAGTTATGAAGTAGATATTTACATTAACATGTTAAAATATTAAAGTAGTAAAACACATCGACACATTGTAGCAGACAAACAGATTAAAAGCGATCTTTTTGAGGAATTCTATTCATATCTCCCTGGAGAATTTAACATGGTGACATTGTGAAGCAGAATTCGCCATGATTTCACGTCACGAAAGCGGGAATCACAAGCTAACGCGTCATCAATACCAACATCAAAAAGATGAATGCACCAACACATCTTGAGGAGATATGTTAGCGGTAAATTCAAACGAACGATATACAGAGTGAACATCAGCTACATACATATATACCAAGCCGGTAAGTTAAAGTATTATTATATAAAGAGAAACTACCTCCCATCTAAGTAGATAATATATTAATATATTTGAAGTTAATTTAAAGTTATAATAAAGTCAATAATTTAAAATGTTTAGTGTCAAAATTATAATAACTGTGAATGTATCAAAAGTGAAGACACCTGTGTGTGCGGAATGTCAATAATACGACGACCACCACAGCTACTGTTGAGGTGGTGTTCTTGGAGTTATCCCACCAATGACGGGGGAGGCGACTGTTAATAGTTAGTAAGTAACTATAGATCTTACATATCTTCCATGTCAGTTCTAAAATTGAGATACTTATTCGTAGTCTTTATATAGTACATTTCGAGTAACATCCTCTTATGATAACAAGATTGTATATCCAATAATGTCACGCACCCTTCTGGCGGTGACGGGGGTGTAGTCAGTGGAGCTGGTACTGACTTAAAAATTATAAAAAGTGTAGTTCTACTTACTTTTTGGGCTGTTGCTTTTAGGTTCGATGGATGGATGCAAACAACTCACTACTATTTCACTTCAAACTTTTATTCTATCTTTACCACCGACTTACACACTCTGTACCGTCTTACATTCTATCCTTGATCCATCTATCTTCTTCCAGATCATTGCCGATCTCCCCATCAACTCGTCGACGCCCTTTCCCCGCGAGCGTCTGATGCTTCACGGAAACGCTAACGAGGTTCCGGTGTCATCGACAATGATCTCGGAATCCTCAACAACTACTTATTCCATCATATTTCTTATACAGTGGAACTTTCCGGTGTCATCGACAATGATCTCGAAATCCTTAACAACTACTTATTCTATCATATTTCTTATACAGTGGAACTTTCCGTGGCAATATGCTGACATCGTCAAAGGAGAAATTGTGTCCACTGTGTGTGTAATGGTCTGCCAAAGTAGTATCAGTGCTGTAAAGATTACAGTCCCTTTTGTGCTGGGACAGTCGACTACGCAACCATTGTTTGGTAGTTCCCACGTATACCTTCTCACACGACGCGCATGGTATTTTGTAGACTACGTTTGACTGCATTATGTCAGTTTTATCCTTCACTTTAGTGAAATAAGATGACGTCGACAAAGGATTATCAATAGCTAATTTTACAGCCGGTTGGTCTGAAAACAATTGCCTCGCCTTGTAACACAATTGGTCAATAAAAGGAAACCGAACATATGGAATTCACCAACGCGCCGGGATATGGGTTAGACAAAAAAATAGTTCTTAATTTATTTAAATTTTCATTATGAAATTATTCAGATTATTAGTTGCGAACAAAAATATCTTCGGATCAGATAAATTGCATGGACAGTCTTTAAATTAATCAAACATACCTTTCCTACGATTTCAAAATACAATTTCATTGACTGAATGCATATTTGTTTGATTCAAGAATTCTTCTATCTCTGTAGAAAGAATTCTATAATCTGTTATTGTATCAGAAGCCTCTGAAAGGTTAAAATAAATAGCATGAAGGTCTGCTTATCAAAGGTAATTGGACGACATTTTTTGGAAGGACGAGTGACTGGTCAAGTTTATTTAGACTTTTAGAAAATAATTTACCATTGTTATTGAAAAATGTTCTCCTAAACGTTCGTCAAAGGATGTGGTATCTGCACGATAGAGCTTCGTTACTTCGCACTAGGTTAATACACGACCATTTCCTTGAAAGATGGATATTTCGAACATTTATTATGATACCATTAATAACATTTATCCTGTTATTAATGGCGTTCGAAGAGCTGCATTGCTATCCGAGTGCTGTGTCTGACATTATTTCCCTTTGTGGTTTTCTGCTGAGGATGGCAACTTAGTTGCCGAAATACGTATACAGAGTTATTTACTCAACAAGGTGGTAAGGGGTATTTTTAACTTAAATTTAGCATGATGTCATCCGCTGGGTCGTTGATCGCTCCTTCCACCTCGGGCGCTTGGTCTTATTGTGGAGGAATAGAGGAATATAGAGCTACATAGTAAATAGTTGGGTTAATTAATTAAATGTTAATCATTATTGTAAGTTATAAATGTTTGCACTTTGTAGTTGTATTCAACAGTAACTGTTATTTTTCCAAGACTAACTTGTTATATTAAAATAATTTCAAAAAATCTCACTTTTTAAAAATACTTTAAAATATCTAAGAAATTAATGACTTTAGGTGTAGAGACTGCTTAATAAAAATGAAAGTAACTAAAGTATTCTTTCTTTTTATGATAAATAAATAAACCCTGTATTTTATATCATAAAAAGAAGAAGAAGGATGGAAGAACCATTTAAAACAGTTGGGAAATTAATGTGCCCTGTATTTAGTTTTGACAATCTTGAAGAAATGTCATTTTGCTATAAAAGTGGACCAATATAAAGAATCTATGCTTGTAAAGGAAAAATTTCAGACTGTGTCGTTTGCAGTACCTATACAAGACCTCGAACTCACAATGATTTGCATATAAAATTGACCATAACTTCTGAAACACGCTGTATAATTCGATGAAATTGTATATTGGGAGTGTGAGGCATGAGCTTAATTTAAATCTGAAATAATAAATAGGGTGTTCCATTTAAGAAAATGTATATTTGGTGATATGGAACAGCCTGTATATATGAAAATAATTTAAAAATGCTAAGTTTAAGACTTTTCCAACTTTTTTTTCAATATCTTATATGATAACGCATGTATGAAGCTTTGCCACACTAATGCGTCACCCTGTATATGGATGAATCCCAAATCTAACGCTGCCGCTTTGGTTTACGATGAAAATAGAAAGCAACTACTGCTCCTTCATCGATTGACATACTGCACATTACTAACAATGAGTAGTTGCTTTGCATATACTATACATTGAAGAATTATTGGCGATACCGTTGATGTACGAGCTACAAGCCCACAGTTACCCTGGTCTCCAACAGTCCGCTTTCAATTAAGTTTGAATACGGTGTAGTCGCGATAGCGTCGTCTTAGTGGACGAGATTAGTAATAAAGCAATAAAGTTAGTGATGATTATATCCAATGTAAACATGATAACGACAACAATATGAAATTACAGATATCTTAAGGTAGGCAGCTTTGAACAAAACATATATTTAGTGTATGTAGTTAAACAAAATAGTGCATGTAATTATTCTAAGAATAGAAAAGAACTATTGACATGATTGGTATCTTCACAATCAACTACCTACTTTCTCCTTTGTGGAAGTTATAGACATCTGAAGAAATAGTCTGATATCAATTCTTTCTGATTATTGGAGGTGCGTACTTGTCCTTTGTTTCTCAGACAACAAAATGAATCAAAAAACAATTGTGACATCGTTAAAAGTGTATTAATTATAACGAATAAAAGGCCCAGAATTCGAATCGTTGATGTGGCATTCCACCGTCGCATCGTAACATTTCAAAATTCACAAAACGAAGGAGATTCCTCGTCAAAAGCTACAAAACACTATATAGGATAACGGTAGCGCTACGTTGATACTTTTTTAATTGGTGCTCATCAGAAAAATTGCCCGACCGATAAACAATAGGTCGTTACGTTGTTGTACGTCTGTTTAAAAAAACTTTTAATGAGCAATATAGTCATCGACGCCTGCCTTAATTTATATTCCGAACTGTTGATTTTTGTATTATTTGTTTCGGGGGTTGCGTCCCGTTTTTTCACAAACGGTGGAAAGAAGAGGAGATCCGGGAGCAGATATTGCGCAAGGAACCGTTAATTAAAAGAAAACAATGCGAGCGAGGAACGACTTCAATAATTAGCTGCGACATATTTCCCAGAAATTATTTTATGATTTTTGCTACTCAATTTTTTTTAGATCACTATTAAATCTACAATTTACAATTTGGAAATAATCGAATAATGTCTAAGAATTTTCTTAATTAACCTTAACCATTCACAAAAAAGTTTAAAAGCATTTCGTTGTGGGTTTCATCAAATATTTCGTAGAAATATCCGGTGGTCTAGATCGCTATTCGACCTAATAATACTACGTGAACACAATATATGCGAGAGCAAGTAAACGAAATCGCACTCCGTAATTAAGAATCGATTCACATTTTTCTCTGAACCGATTGAAATCCTTTATGGTCCTCACAACACCCGGGGTACACCTTTCCAACTCGAAAATAAATTATATTGAGTGAATTAACGGGCTTCAGTCGATTCTCGGATCAATTTGTTCGAGACCAATTAGGAACAACGTCTCGAAGTTCCTGACTTAATTTTTCTACACAACGTAACGTCATTACGTAACACAATGGTGACTGTCAAGTAGACGTTAAGTGTATGTGGAGGACACGTGAAATCGTTTGTTGTAACAGACTCGATTATTTAATGGAAGTGGTAAAGTCACACCATGAAGGGTGAAAGGCATCTCAGTAACTATAGAATAATCTTAGTTATACCGGGTCTAGTTTATTCGTTATTTCTAGGTGTAAAAAGGTAAATTAAACGAGAATGTTATGAAGAGCTACTTCATCATAAACTCCATTCCCGTTAAGGGAACAGTAGCGGGCGCTGTGATCTATGGACGTATCACACAGGAGCAATATTCGGCGGCAAATTCAAATTTATTTCAATAGGTTTAAAATAATACATAATTATAGGTTACGGAAAATCATAAACTATAATGTATAACCTTACTGGTTATTTTTTTTGCGGGAATTTAAAGACTACGTGTTCGATTCTATAGCTATATAATGTATGCAATCTTTAACACATGAGCACACTAATACGCAGTATCGGGATATCCACACACCACAAATTGATTTAATAAAATTCGGGACATATGTCTCAAGAGCACGTCGGCTCTCATTGTCAACGAATTCCCGAATAACGAAAGTATATCTAACATGCACGTTTAAAAAAGGAAATATGTACATCTATCTCTATTTATGTGTAGTGTGTTTTGTATATCAAAGGTTGGCAGCCCTGAATGAAACAGACATGAGAGTTGCAATGTAAAAATGGTTGATGTATATCGTGTATTCAGCGTAGAATAAAGTTATATTGAAATATCGCAGAAACTAGTTATTATTTCGGGCCCAAGACATTACAAAAACTGTCGACGAGTATAAAATATTATTGTTAATGGTGTATTTTCGGAAATTGTTCCGGTACCACCGATTTTCGTATACAAATAAAAACATTGAAATGGCGGGACCTGAAGGAGCCACGCAAATAAAGGTTGTAAACCAGGGTAACATAGCTAATCTGTCGAATTTTGACCTATCTGGAGACTGAGAAATATTCTTAGAACGGCTTGAACAGTTATAAAATACAAAATAGGATACGGTGGCTTGAAATAGTAAAAAAACAATAAAAAATAAAAAAATACCCTTACCACATCGATGAGTGAAGAACCCCTGGATACGTATTTCGGCAACTAAGTTGCCATCCTCAGCAGAATCTACGATGAATTCTATCTAGGGATCTATCTATCCATCTATAGGATCTACGTAGATTCTGCTGAGGATGGAAACTTAGTTGCCGAAATACGTATCCAGGAGTTCTTCACTCATCGAGGTGGTATGGATATTTTTTTTTTGGCTTGAACAGTACCTTCTAGCAAATAAAATTGAGGGTGACAGAAAGCTTTCAGTACTTCTAACTATTATATCGGAAGATGTTTACAAGCTACTTAAAAATCTATGTAATTCAATAAAACCTGCCAATAAAAGTTACAGTGAGTTGGTAAAAATTCTTTCAGAACAGTTTAAACCAGCAGTTTCGGTATTTCGTAAAAGAATACAATTTGATTCGCTAAGACAAGGAAGTGAATCAGTGAGGGAATGGTATGTGAAAGTCAAGAATGTAGCAGCTCAATGTGAATTTGGAGCTAGCCTAGCAGAAAGGGTCAAGGATAAGTTTGTAGTCGGAATGTAGTCTGGAAGGGTGTTGGATCGAGTATGTGAGGAGGATGTCACAAAACCGGTTCAAGATTTATTAAATATAGCTCTGACAAAGGAAGTTATAATGGAGGAGAGCAGAAATATGGAGGTGAATCGCGCACAAAATTTTAAGAAAAGCAAGAAATTTAGTTCGTTGGCCAAAGTCGAAGGACAAAAGGAAACGGTTCAAGTATATTTCCATTGTGGTACAGACAATCATAGTTTTAAGAAGCGTAAATATAAGGATTGTAATAGTAATATTTGCAAAAAGAAAAGGCATATTGCCAAGGTTTGTAAAAATAAGTCGGATAAAATAGACACTCACAATGTAGTTGACAGTAATGATGAAGGAATGAAGGAATTCTTAATTTAGATAATAAGGATGTAGAAGTAGCTACCCTTAGTTAAGATTATAAAAATTTAAACTCTATTGATCCTATTTATTTGAATGTTGAAATCGCGGGTAAAAGTGTTGAAATGGAAGTTGATACTGGTACAGGGTTGTCATGTATGTCATTATGTATTGGCTTTAGACTTTAGTTTATGTACCCTGTGTTTCATTATCAAGGTGTGTTTAATTTTCGAATCTTGCGCATGTTTAACGTTTTCAGAAAATTGCAAACATTCAGTACACAAATCTGTTTTAGGAGTGCCAAAACCTATGTTGTAGTTCCTGTTAAAATATTTTCGGAAATCACTTTCTTTTACATGAAATTCTTCAGTAACTGACTGAGTACGCATTTCTTATAAAACTTCCTTATGTTAAGGTCACAAGGTAAGTATGTTCTCACTTGAGTTTGACTTCTACAACAGTCTGATTCTACACTTTTTATGCTTTCAATAGGTTTAGAAATTTCGTACTTTTTTCTATCATTTACCGTTTTAATTCCATCTCCTCCACGTCTTTCAGATGGAAGTTTTGCATTTAACATATATCTTTTTGGAACTCCTTGAACCCTATCCTTAAAACGTTTAAAACGCGTTTCTACAAACTTGTACCCATTTTCCATTTACGGCTTGAATTCCATACCTTATTGATATATTTTTATTAAAGAACTTTCATCATTCCTGCGATTTATTTTTCTCTTTATACGGGATACTTCGCAACATTTAAGAATAACTTTATCACTAATACGTAGTATCGGGAGATCCACACCGCACAAAATTAATTTAATAAAATTCGGTACATATGTTTCAAGA
>JARFOC010001185.1:321647-351430 GCA_031763485.1 Osmoderma eremita | reverse complement strand
TTTATTAAATTAATTTTGTGCGGTGTGGATCTCCCGATACTACGTATTAGTGATATCAGCCCACAGTCCTTGCAATTGTTTCAATAACTTTATCGGCAAATTCATAAAATTGTTTTTGTACTTTTAACAAATCTACCATTTTTAATTCATTGCATTGAAAAAAGTTGCCTTTGTGTTGACACTTTTATTCTTCTGGTAGACCTTTTGCACAATATCTAATAAAAAAGTTAATATTTAAATTGCAACGTTCATAGGTAAAATTATACTTACAGCTGTTTTTTAAAGATATTTCTCCTATACTTTTCCCTTTCAAAAATCCTTTTTTATTGAGAGTAGGAGGTGTTCTGTTTACCATCTGCCCAGTTTCTTCTACATCCATTACTAACAGTTCAAATTTATTTATAACTGTTCTACAATTACTTGCAATAAAACACAAGGAATTACACTGGATATTGTGCTGAATACCTAAATGAGATGGTAACAAACATGACATTGACATTCGCCATAACAAGTCACGTAAGTATATCTCAAAATGTGGTTATAGAGGACATGTCGGAGTTTGCATATGAAAAATGAACGACATGACGGAGTTTGATAAATCAACTCAATGTTTGTGTTTACTTTAGGTGGATTTTGGTGGTATGTGTAATAAAGGCAGTATTATATTTGTAAAGAGAATTTTATAGCGATTCTCATGATGTATCTGCGGCAATATATGCAAATTTTGGACATGGCGGATTTTGCAAATAGACGACTCATATGTAAGTTCTGTGTGTTGATATACTATCCTTCTTTAAAATACAATTTATTGCCAAATCAAAGCATCCACTTGTATTCTATACAAGCGTTCGTTCCACAACATATGACGCTAATAAATGAAGAACTCTAAAACACGGCCTGCTACATACAATCAGGACTGTTTTACGGTAACAAGAGCTTCGTTTCCTCACGCTCTTAGTACACAAAAATCAATCAATACCGATAAAAAGATTCTAGGTAAATACTCAAAACCAATTACCGGCCAACAAATCGCCATTATCTAGCCGGATTCGGCTAAAATCGTTCTTATATCGAAGGCTTATGAGATACGGTTTCCCGAACGAACGGATCCACATATTACTCGCGTACCCATTTAACATACAATGATGCCCGAAGAGACGGCGCATAAAGGGAACTTATCGGGAAAGAAATTAGATAAAAAGAATACGAGATTAAGGGTCTTACAAATACAAGAAACCAATTACCGAAATAAAGGAGCGGGTACGCGTCATTCGACTAAACGCCTCTCGGTTTCATAGGTCACTATTGATTTTGTCACGCTTTAAATTGATTCAAATTGAATATTGTTGGATGGTGAGAATAATTTGAGTGATCCCGATGTGAGGCGATGATGCATTCTTCCAAATACAGTTTAACGCGTCAAATAGTGAATTGTATGTATTTTTGTTTACGCCGGCCTGCCATCTGCCGGAATTTTGGATGAGGATTCTTTTATACAAAAGAAAATCGATCGTACACCACTATTGATCTTGTCAATATGTTGTTTTTTTCCATATCTACCTTTTTTTTCTCCTTTTCGGAAATGAATCTTCTAACTAACGAAATAACTTTCTTGCAAGAACATCCGCCGTTTACATTCGAAACTATTGTTCGGACTTTTTGGTGTAATCGAATAGGTGGCATAATAAAGTCGACCGGAGATTTTGTTGAGGACGTGTTGGGCGCCCACGTTTATAGATAGGGTCGTAAGGTTGCGGTCCAGTTTTCGAGCCCTCTCCCCGTAGGTAACTAGCAGATGTGTCAATTTCATTTCAATCAATGGATAATAGACGCCGTAATGGAATCAGTTCTTGGTCTATTTGCCAACACTCGAACGATCCACTCCCTTTTTAATTCGATTTACTCCAGGGATTTTGTCACGGATACAGACTCGCACCGACACACACGCATCTACCGATGACACAGGGAGAATATTTGAATCCGGAGATTTCGACGGACAATGTTATCTACATCCTAGTACAGTTAAAGAGCGATAACTCTCCTTAATAGTAGGAATTAACTTATTGATCTCCATATATTTATTTCCATGGAAATGATCATTGCTTGAAATTAATTGTAGAAATATTAGAAATAGCCTACTTTCTATTGGTGTTTGTTGTCAATATTGTCCAAATATATAAAACATTCGTTTATGACCTATATTTTATTTAGTATCTATGTAAATATTTCCGGCAGACAAATGTTAACAGAGTGGTGAATTTTTATTAAATTAAAATTTAAAAAACTCACTTTTCAAATGACTTGTCAACCTATAAATAACAAGAGAAAATAAAAATAAAATATAATAAATTATATACAAAACTAAAATAATACTTGAGTTTCATTCCTACACACGAAAACGTAAACTTAAATAAGTTTAATCTATAACTTAAGACAAAAGAATAATGTGAATTTAATTCCCCACAACCAAGAGATATCCATTAAAATACATATATTATCATTGGTATTAATTCTCAGAAGATATTTTATCCAGAATAAATAAAAAAGTAAAGGAAAGTAAGCCGGCTTTGACGTATATTTTTCATGTTTTATAACTTAATGTTTTTCTGTTGTATGCTTTTTTTAAAGAAACCGGATTTGTGTCATGCTGGTCAAATATCTTTTCTAAACAAGGCTCACTTTCGTGCACGTTTACTGGGTATCGTTCAGGTTTGGGTACATACACGTATGCTCAACCCTCACCGGGGTCTGAGATATATTGTACGTAGCACGATCTGGCATACTTGCTTTCATTCCCCACCAGCCAGCCTACTCACAAGTGATGGTCGTACGAACAAGTGATGGTCGATTTCGGATACACTATGTTAGTTTATACAATCGCAGCAAGGTACAAATCATAATATGGTATTTTGTTGGAAATTCCAACCAAAAGACAGTCGATCCACTTACCGCAGAGCACGTGGATCATCCTATTCCTTCACATTCGACGATTGAACAGATCGTCAAAGCGTTTAGGTAATTTGGCTGTATGGTCAGGAATTGCCGTAAAATATAGAAATAGACGAACAGCCTCAAATCCGTCTAATACCTCCTGAATGGAAGGAGAGAGAAGTGAGGGTTTGTTAATTGGTTGAAATGGGCGAACCTTGCTCTAGCCGGCAAATTGCAGACGAAATCGGTGTCAGTGTGTACAGTGGAACGTATTCTAAAACGCAACAGATACAAGTTATAAAGTTCAAAAGTGCCAGGAGATTTTTTCCGAGAACTATTTTGCAAGAATGGAGGTTTGTGCGTCCGTGGTGAAAAGAGCTAACGAAGACGAATATTTTACAAAAAATATTCTGTTTTCCGACGAGTCCTTCTTTCCACGTCATGGCAAGCATAATCCCTCAGTCGTACGATATTGGTCTCTAGAAAAGCAACACCTGGTCTGTAATGTAAGAATTCAGTACCTCGAAAAACTTGCGCGGGTATCTTGAGTGATAACATTGTAGGACCATTTGTTATCGACGTCAATTTTAATGGAATGAAATATTTGGATTTGCTGCGAACGCAACTTAACCCCGATTTTGATGCAATTTGGTTTATGCAAGACGGTAACACCAGATTAGTAATGGAGTTTTTACAAAACATCTTTCCTAATTGTCTTATTGCCGGGAAGGGTACGGTAAAATGGCCAATTCGATCACCCGATCTCAATCCCTGCGATTTTTTACTGTGGGGTTACGTCAGACAAAATCTTTACAGTTTTGCAACAATAACGAGCTTGCAACAGTTGCAAGTAGAACTGTTGAGAATTCTTGCCACAATAACCCCTAGAAATCTCGAGGTAGTGAGGCGGGAGTTTTACGACTCGAATAAGCGGGTGCCTTTCACAAAGCTATCTCCGTTCCGATCCGAGCATACGTGTATAAGCATAGAACTAATTCTCAGAAGATATTTTATGGGGAATAAATAAACAATTTCTAACTTTGCAAGCAAAGTAAGCCGCCAGGATATCAAAGGCATATATGTATAGGCCTTTTATGGGCATTTTTATTTTCATTTTTTATAAAGGTAATGTTTTTTCTAATGCAGGCCTTCTTCCTTTAAGAAACCGCATTTGTGCATGCGGGCGAAATTTCTTTTCTAAACAAGGCTGACCTTCCATGTTTATTGGGTATCGTTCAAGTTTGGTTTTGTCCGATAGTGCCTATTAGAGATGGGCAGTTCAGTTCATTTTACAGATACGTGTCTTTAGTTCTAGTTCATCTTACCGAACTGCATAAAGATGCAGTTCAAAGAGTTAGTTCGCAGTTCACTTAGTTCGCTTCAGATTACTGGATCGACTGATCGACATTTTTTTGAATTGTCTATTATTTATTATATGGTTTTACTTTTGTTTATTTGGTGTTTTTCTGTATAATATATTTATATAAGAGTAAATTAAATATACTGCTTATGGAATTTATCGATTATTATTTTTTATTTCATACACACCTAATTCAGCAACTTTCTATCTATAATACGGTGACAAAGGTATAAGGGTTCTTCGTACGTATTACGATTTATTATAACATCATTTAAATACGCGCTGCAAAACTTGTATCTGTACATATGTATGTAGGTACATATATGTAATTTATTTTACAGATAATATAGTTAAATATGTGGTAATAGATATTATATAACGAACAATTTGTTATAAAATTCAAAAATATGCGTTGTAATAATGGTAATACATGGAGAATGAACTGCGATCTACTAAAAATAATTTTACTGATATAGTTCATTCGAGTCTTTGCAAAGATACGTGTCTTTGAACTAGGTCGTTCGCGAACTACCCATCTCTAGTGCCTACACACATTTGGCTTAACCTAAAGCGTGGTCACAAGGAACATAATAACTAATTAAAACCCAAATGATATTGATTCAAATGAAATGTAACTGACGGTAAGTTTGTTTTTAAGGATGTGACCTTGCAACGTTTTAATTTAAAGTTGGCACTGCGAGCATTCGCCCAGTAGCGCGTTCTTCGAAGAGGTGTAGCAAATGTTATAGTCGAGGACCGTTAGACAGCTATCGTCCTCCGGGTACAAACGAGGTACGTCGTTTGTACGATTGTCTTTATTGTGTAAGGAGTTCCGTACGGCTCAGTTTAATAATGTCGCACTTACGAATGTCAAAAAGCTACCATCGGTGCAAAGTAAAGAAGTTTATCCCTGAATTTCCACATTTAATACATGATGGTGCTAAAATAATTTGTAAAATTTTTGACAAAACTTTCATGCTTCCGAATAAATAAATCCCTTTAAATTCTTTCAAGTACAGGCTACTGGGCGAACGCTGGCAGTGCCAACTGTATTTATTATACTCATAAATTTCTTTCTTTCTTACTTGGAAATAATATTTTCCTTAAATATAAAGAAAAAGATTTACAATCTAGGTATTATATTAAAGGAGATATTGGAAAATAAATAACATGCTTTATTCCTGATAAAATCCCCTAACTGCCTTTCAGTGCAGGTGTTGTTTACACGTATCCTTTTTTTCCACCCCGTTTTATGGCTCTTCAATCAGTAGAACTTCCTATTCTCTGTGTTTACATTATATCAATATTTCTGAAAGCTTGATATTTTTATTTGAAAATATTTTAGGGTTAGTCATACTTCTCTTTAATTGAATTCAGATTTCATACAAAAGATTCTAGGACAATTTTTTTATTTTGATCTTCACTTTTGGAATTAAATATAATTCATAGTCTGCTTTCCCATATCTTTCTTAATTTTAATTTTACCATGGATATTACCATAGGTTTTACTTACAAACTGAAAAAAAACTATTGTTGCTACTTGTACACAAACAAGTGATATGGTTTATTTTCTATTTACTAGAACTTCAATAAGTTTCTATAGGATTTTCTAATTAGTCTCTTTGCATATTCTAATAAGAAAGAATCCTACAGATATTGTTTAACGCTATTACAATTGCCATTACAAAAAAAAAGTGTATAATAGACGTTACAGATTATGATCCTGGAACGAATAAAGGAAAATTGTTTTTTTTCGTGATTGCCCATGAAGTTTGTTGAAACTACAAAAAACTCCATCCAGAATGGCGTTCGGTTAAATCGTTCCAACGAAAAACCCAAATGGTCAGACATTTCGAAAACGCAAAACAATAGATTTAGTTGTGTAATTATATAACAACCAGTCAAAGCAAGTCCGGCCAACGTTTCGAACAAATGCCACTAAATTTAAATTGTTTCATCAGCACAGCAACGGCGGTGTCTAAATAACGACTCTATTGTTCCGGATATGACCGACAATCATGGCTTGTTAATTACCCTTCTTTTGTTATTACAGAATATGAAATCATATTCATAATTACAAAACAAATATACCCCACTGTGCACATTTAACGTGGCTCCGCCCCGTTTTAAGACGAAACCAATGAGAGCTAACCGCAGGGCGTCTCGGATCCAATGCCGAACCGGCCGATCCCCACCTACCGTTTGGACCGAAGATGCTGGATTTAATGTAACGTACCCATGTGGATGGAGTTCTCGCCATCATAGGGAAGGGAGCTCCGGCGGTACGAACACAGCAAGCAGGCGAGAGATTTTAGTCCCGATCGAATTTAGTTTAGTATTCGTTAATCCACTGTGTTGATTAGATCAAGTCGGCAAACACGCATCAGTTTGTACACATAAACATATAAATATATATATACAGGGCGGAACTAGTATTGTATCGCAGGCGGTATCACAAACTGTCGTCGGATTCGGAATAATCGCCTTGCGTTCGACGCTAATCCAGCAGCAGCTAATGACCATGCGTTGACTCAATCGATATACTCGAAAATAGCACGCGCGAGTTACCCATCATCGCGATAAGTATGACCATGATGATGATGCAAAGAATAATCGAAACGGGCCACAAATCGTCTCAAGAACTCGTCCCGAATCAACAGAACCACGCGGAGCAATCGGATTGCAAGAAACGCTCCTCCTTGGATTTGAATCCGCAAATTTTCGTCCACCAGCAACAGAAACGGATCTCAGATGATTCGCGAGACGCAGATACTTGCGACAAGAATAGCGATTACGGGGAGGAGGAAGTCGACGTGGAGAACGACGAGAGTTTGTGTCCCGTGGATCTCACCCGCAGACAAGGTCGGTTGTCCTTCGAGAATCTCTTGCACGCGCCGAAACCCGACGACAGTGACTTTAAAATGAAAAATTTTCACCCGTACGAAGGCGAGGACGATCAATTGAACGCAGTTAGTGATAATAAACGGCCGGAAAGTGTTTGTAGTGACGTTAGCAGACCGGGAAGTCCGAGGGATGCTAGCCCGTCGGTGGTGTCGCATCAGAATAGACGTTTGGCCTTCAGCGTCGAAAACATCCTCGATCCAAACAAGTTCACTGGTAGACAGACAATTTTCAGTGACGGTATTTGCTGTTGGAAGCCCACACATCAAGAGTCTGTCGGTTCTTCGGATTTTGACGGAAGCGAAACCGGTATGTAGTAGCGATATAAAAGGATTTTATTTGATTGCTGCATGTTCTCAAACGTACAACAGTACCTTTAATTAAAGATACGACTTAATGGATCGATTCTAGTTAGAACACAGGAAAGATGGTAATGAACACAATAAAATGTTTCAAGTATTTTTATTATTGATTTCTTAAGGAACGCTGGATGGATTAAATCACGAACAAGGTTCATTTCCTTTGAGTAATGTTGATTTTATCAAATTAAAGGCACAAGAAAATTTTTATTGCACCGCCTCCAATTATTTTCTAATTAATTTAGGTTCAATTTAGATAGATTCTAACTTTACTTCCTCTGAGCTACTGTATAGAATCACTTCTAAAAATAAAATTGTAGATAATAATCTACTTGAATAAAATCAAACAAGAAAAATCTTATGAATATGTACAGATATTTGCAAATTTGTTAAGTAAATCTACTTACACTTTTTTCTTATAACCGAATTATTAACTGAGTAACTTCTACTTTGTAAACTTATTCAGTTCTCGTAAAAAAACATATTTCTTGCACTCTGAAAAATGACTGCTATCTAGATTATATAAATCTACCAAGTATCTACTACAATTGCTTTACACTTGCAGTTACTTTCTGATATATCAAATTTTCATTTAAAGCGATATAGTGGATGCGATGTGATGGTCCCATGATAATGGCTTTGTTTCGTACTGGATTCATATTTGAAGATATAAAAAATTTGGATTTCAAATTCCAGCTTTTTTTGTAAAGAAAATTTATAGACTCAACATTATATTTTTATAATAATTAGTAACAAGAGAGCAAATTTTGGAAAGATTGGCTATGAAAAATAAATTGTTAGTTAATTAAAATTTGTGGGTTTGTGGAAGCAATTTGTTTATAATAGAACTACATCAACATAATGTAACTTAAATATCTAAGCTGTATGCTAGTTGTTAATTGGTCATAGCTATTGGTAATCTAAATAAAGAAATTTCATTAAGTTGGTTAACATTAACTGACTGCTTCATTATAAAAACTTTCTCCTGTAACTTATATTTGAGTCTATAGATCGTCCCAACCTCCGAATGCAGTACAGAGCTTATGAGAATTCGATTATACGATTGTCAAATCGTCAAATCAGCTGTACATTATTATTATTATTTGGGTTAATGACTGTTAAAATGCATATTTTGAGGAAAACAGTGTAATTAAAATTATTTTATAAATTAAGAATGGGTGAAAAAGCCCATATTTTTATTTATTATTACTCAACATTAACGTAATTTACATTTCGAACATTTATTTAGGAATTGGGGTATATTATAAAAATTATTAAATTTAAAGTAAAATATATCTTAACAAAAATAGCTGGAATCATACAAATCCCCATATAATACAATAATATTTAAGAAAGGAATACCAATTACACACACATATGTCTTGTTTCAACTTTTAGTCAGTCGATGAACCAGTTTGATCTTCAGATGATGACGAATCTGTTACATGAATAATAAATTCTTCAATGTCATCTTGCAAATTATCTACTATCCACATTTCCTTTTCAATATTTTTTACATGTTTGATGTAATTTTGCCAATTATCAACTGCTGCAGTGCTATATGCTCTTCGAATTAATTTCTCTATATCGTTTACCTTAAACGTGGTATAATTCATTTTTATACAGTTTTTAACTTGTGCCCATATCATGTCAATGGGATTTAACTCGCAGTGGTAAGGTGGTAACCGAAGAACTTCATGACCTTTTTCTTTTACAAGTTTGTGAATCCTGCTTTTATCATACTGCGATTTAACTTGTGACACGCAAAACAGCAAGTCTCTTTTAAGCATATGGTCAGTGGTTGGTATTTCTTTCTCACGGAATCAATGATATTGTTTTTTCTCCATGCTGCCGTTGGATTTTTTCTAATTTGCTGCAGTGATAGGAAGCAGTATCAAGAACAATCACTGACTTCTGCAGTATATTTGGAAGCAGTTTCTTAAACTAATCCTCGTATGTGTCTGAATCCATCTCACGATGAACGTCAGCAGTGTTTTCCTTGCAGAGAAATGTATATTCAGCACCAGGAATAAATCCGTTATCATCACCAGAATGAACTAAACGAGGTCCAAGCCCGGTTGGGGATTTCAAACCAGTAATCCTTCGATAAAAGCTTGTCGATTATTTTGAATTGTAGTGTCTGTGCAAGTTTTATTTACCGCATGCCCTGTATTTACCCAAGATTCATCAGTATACATTATAGTTCGACCTGAAATAATTAAAGTTACAGAAATGTCAAATAGCAAGAACTAAATTGTACCTTCTTCTCTAAATACCTTGATTCCTATAAAGTTGCTCGACTGAAGTTAGGGAGATCATCATCAGCATTGACAGTGTCAATTTGACACCATCAAGAATTGAATGTAATTGTAGGTGGCATATTCTGTATAAAAAATCTATGCACTTTACGTCGAATAGGTGCTGGCGTGTTCTCATCATATGTCTGTAATCGGTCATTTAGTTGTATGCCTTTCCTTTTCTTTGGTTTTTTTGTCTTGATAATGAACCAGGTTTGTTGCTCCTGTTTTATATTATATATTGTACGCTCTGAGCAACCCAAAGCTTTACTTGCTTCTTGAACGGCAGCACTCATACTCGTGGTTTTATTAAAATAATTTAAAATATTTGCAATCATACACTTCTCCTTCAAGCTAAATTTTTCTCCCTACGCCGTTTTCTCTCTACAGACTCCATTAATGCACTGACAACTCCCATTCGGGAATTGGTGGAGAATGAGAGCCGACGTGCTCTTGAAACATATGTCCCGAATTTTATTAAATTAATTTGTGTGGTGTGGATTTTCCCGATACTGTGTATTATTATAATGGCATATACTACTTTTGAATTAAGTTTTCAGTATAGGAGTCATTTTGCGATTGTCAGTATTCAACATCGAGTGTTGGCTGTGCAAAATCTTTCGATTAAATTTAAAAGTTCTAGACCACCAGCTTTCATAATCGTGGGTTTCAAATGGTTTCTAATTATTTTGCTTATGATAATAACAAACACATAAAACTTAAAAAGCTTTTTCTTGTTTGATCAATAAAAAAAGAATTGCGAAATTTTTGTGGCAAATGGAACTACTTCGGACTTTATTTGAAATTAAATTTTTTCACCGTCCATTTTTTTATTAGACATGATATATGAATCTATTTCGACGAAACTAATATTAACGGCAAAGAGGGGCCTTTAGGAATTATATTTAAAAACTTAATCCCTCAAAGTCGTTGAAATAAAAGCGACTCTAATAGCTCCACTTTATTTATATCTTTTCCGGTAATTTATTTTGACAGTTTTATTATCAATGCTTGATTTAACCCAGGTAATATCGTGAGTCACATAATCCTAGAGGCAGCTCGACTGTAGTAATAAAACGGACGGATGTTTGTTATTTTCATTAATTTTTATTAGTTCGTAGGCAGTGTATCTGTGCGTAGAAGATTTTGAAAGATCTTTTCATAGGTGAGATAAATTACGAGCAACATCCTTAGATTTAGAAAGTTTATTTAACCGCTTCAAACTGCTCCACGAATCTTGATGATTAGCTATTTGTTAATCGCAAATGCAATATTTTGTAATAGAATTTGACTTTGCACGTTTGAAAATTTAGTAAATATATTATTAAGGACCACCGCTAATCTAATGGGCTCTGCTCAAAAAATCAATATTAAAATCCTTGGAATTGCTTAAATTGGTCGTATATAAGGTGAAAATTAAGTATTATCAGTTTGAAAATGAAACTCGGAACTGAACTAGTAAGAAAATGAAAGTCAAAGGAATCTGTTTTTAAACTTCAACCTTACAACCCATAACATTAAATAGAAAAAAAAGAGTAGATGCAAGAAACTATATCCCAACGAGATTACTGGTATATTTGAGGTACTTAATTATATTAATATATTAAATAATGCATGGGTGTCTCATATTAAGCCAATCGATATTCATCAACTTATAGCTAATTTGGTTGGCCCAGCAACGCCAGAAGTCGACGTAAGCAAGAATTTTGAAGCTTTACGTGTGGTAGTTCAGAGACTAAACGGTGAATAGATTACGTTGCAATAGTTGGAATGAGGTAATACCACCAGTGACATCCGTATAGCATTGTTTTAATGTTTTGAATTAGGAAAGCTCTGTTATTGTAAATCAGTTTGAGGTTACACTTACAATTAGTGACGAAATGATTTTATTAGCAAAACTGCATTGTTATCCAACATAAACATCTGTATCGATAAAAGATCCCATAGATAACCATAATATTGGTAAATATTGCAAGGACTGTGGGGCAGCACAATAAACACACTGTTCGGATTACTCCTCCCGCACAAAGTATTGATTAATTCGGGACGACGCGTGTTTCGGGAACACGTCGATAAATAAATGTAACTTTATTTTGCTCAAAATAAAAAAAAAAACGAACCAAAAATACCCTTTAATCCCCGATAAAGACGTTACTTTAATATTCGGTTAGCGATAAAGAACACTATTTTACCCAGTTCTATATTGTCTTGTGGTATATTTCAGTCAGTATTTGCAATGCGTTACTTATATTAAGATATTGAGAATTGAGTTATACGGTTTAATGAATTTTAAAGAATAATGCTATGCAAAGGAACAAGTACAACAGTAGAACTAAGAAAATTAGCAATACATCATTATAATGGGGGATCAAATTATAAAGAAATTGCTGAAATATTAAATGTAAGGAGATATACGACGATAAAAAAATGAGGGAAGAATTAAATCCGAAAGACAGAAAGGACAACCAAAAAAGTTAACAGAAGCAGAAGTGCGTTTGATAGAAAAACAAAAAGAGGGTCCCCATAAAAGTGCTCCTAAAGTCGCAACCGAGGTTTTAGCAGAATGTGGAAAGAAAGTACACGCACAAACAATTCGTGGAACCCTTAAAAATAATATAATATAATGGACGTGTATCAAGGAAAAAGCCATTTATTAATGAGCGTTACAGAAATAAAAGGCTAGTATTTGCAACAGAATATTCAAAGAAGAACCCACGTTAGTGGAATGATGTTATATTTGCAGATGAAAGCAAGTTTAATGTTTTAATGACGAATGGTATGGAGGAAAAAAGATTAGGATCTGAAATATAAGAATTTAAAACCTACAGTCAAACACGGCGGCATCCATGTAATGGTTTGGGGGAGCATATCAGCTGCTGAGGTTAGAGATCTAGTCTTTAAAGAAGGTAACCTCAAAAGAAAGTATTTATATATCTTCAGGCAACATTTAAGACAAAGCGCAGAGAAATTAGGAGTATTATCCGCGTTTAAATTTTATGAAGATGATGATCCGAAACATAAAGCATAAATTGTCCGTGAAAGGTTATTGTATAATTGTCCACGGGTTATAGAAACACCACCCCTGTCACCGGGTTTTAATCCAATAGAAAATTTATAGGAACAATTGGATCGCCAAATGCGTTGTGCAAGTATTAGTTCAATTAGAGACCGCAGAGAGAGAGATTCCAAAAAAGAAATGGAGCGAAATTAGTTCAGATTATACTAAAAGAATTATATCTAATACGTCAAACCGTTTAGAACAAGTAATATAACAGAATGATTACGCTACTAAATACTAGTTTTGTCGTAATTTTTGTTTAGTGTAGGATAAAATAGAAACTGCACTGAAAAAAGTTTTGATGTGATTTTACATGGTTGTGAAGCTATGACCAACAATAATCCTGTAAATATCACATGCTGTTTGTAATTTTACAAACAATTTGTAAAATCACATTTAACATCTGACGATGCTAGTTGAAGAGGTATGTAAAATCACAATGTAAATTACATAAACAGTGAGCATGTTTACTGGCATAGCTGTAAATTTTAGTTGTAAAAATATAGATGAAATCTATACTACTATCTACTACAGAAGTAGTATTTTTACATAATGTTTTTACTTGAATGTAATACACAAGGTTAGGGCCAAGTTCCGATTCGGCCAATTATCTTTGATATTTCAATTCAAAGATAGCTCATCGTTCGGTAACTTTGGTCTAATTCTATAGCTCCTAATAAATAAATCAAACTCATATTATACTTACAATTTTATTACGAACAGTAAAACAAACCCAACAATTTGAAAATTAAAATATTTATTTCATGAAGTTTAAAAATGTAATTTATTTCTGGAAATAGATATATGAAATATCAGTTTGGGGCTAACTTATATTTCGAAAATTTAATCTTTTAATTTATTTAATAATGAAATAATTTTCTTTTTTGAATTACTTTGTTTTTCGATCTGCTGCCGTTATCTGGACGAATTTCTGAAGAATATCCTTATAGCATTTCTAGCACTGTGGAAACTTTCTTGGGATATTCTAAATTAACTATAAAAAATACGCAAAAGCAATTTTGACTGCGTCTAAACTTGAATTTGTTTGTGTGACCTGTTCCATATATATGAGAAATTGCCCTTTCTGTTGGTTTTACTGAAAATTTATAGGTTAGCACATATTTAATATTTACTTAATATTTTAATACTTATTGATTTCCAAACTACAGGACGAGTGGATTTTTAAAGTAGGTTCTTAAGTTTTCATCGTGTGGTTCCTATTAAATAGATACACAGTATTATAAATATACTGAGTATACAGAGGACTCCGCAGTCCTACAAATTTTAGGTTGTCTCTTGTAAAGACTCCTCTAAAATCTGTATTGACTGGCAATGTTTAATTTTTCTGTGATGCTTCTGAATATGTGCTGTTGCAGTAAAGATACCCTACTAAATTCTACTACACGTCTACATGTTTCATTAGAGAAGCACATTAATGTAGTACCATTTTTAACATGGTTGTAAACATGACAATAAAATCTTTGTGTATCTTTAGTTTTATAAAAGCATTCCTTGACATTACAACAATTAATATTATGAGGCAACATTGTTTTAAATTGTCGCGCGTGGTTTTCTTTAACGTGCAAAATATAAGTTTTAAAAGCAAGTTTTCATAATGGATAAACACATTTAAATACAGCGCCTGGTGTGTAAGGATGAAAACGTTGATGCTCATGATATTTGGGCAATGATTTTAATTTAATATCACAAAGTGAACAATTGAACATGTTTATGAGTGCAATAATGACGATATAATGTACAAAATTACTTTCCTTTTCTTCTATTTCAATGAATTGCAAACAACAGCAAAGAAACATATATTTCGACACCGCTTGGGATTATGAGTCACTGCGAGGGGAACAACCAGTGAACACTTGCAAGTATTTTGATGCTTTCTGATTGGACGAGACAAACTAGATAGTTGTGATTTCATATTCTTATTGTAAATTTGTCAATATGTGCAGTAATAATAATAAATTTATTAAAAATACAGTACCAATGAAGTATTTATTTTACATTTTCTGATGTATTATTCCCATTTACAGATATTTTTAGGAGTTACCTGTAATTTTGTTACACCAAAGAAGTAAAAGTTAAAATGCATAATGGACTCTGTAAAATTTACATACTGGTTGAAGTAAAGTCTTTGTGATTTTACCAACACTTTTTTTTTAGTGTGTGTGTTATGTTCATTTATTATGTAATATTATTATTATCATTTGAAAGGGAAAAATAGAATTTTTAATTAAATAAAGTAATTAAATTATATATTACACAAACCCAATATTAAGGTTACTCACTGTAACTATCAAACATCGCATTAATATGTCATGTTAATTGTGGAGACGTTAAAGTTTGTCTTTATTATGTTGAAACGTAACACTTTTAAACACTGTCTGGGATCAAAAACATTGATATCAATTGATGTCTGCAATCAATAAAATTCTGTAGTACGCATTGACACCAACAACTTTGATAAAAACATTTCGTTGTAATGGACGTATACTCACAACTACATTTTCCTAATGTTATCAATAAAAGTCGCTGCTTATTTCGAAACGTAATATAATAATTTCTCGCCTCGTTAAAGGACGCTCAAAAAACTTTAAAAATATTTCTTTACGGTAAAGCCGGCGCCCATAAATCGGAATCCGCCTTTGATCCAGTAAATCCCGTTCTGTTGTTGAAGTCGCGGCTGACAGCGCCACCGCACTGCATTGTTTCGGCGGTAACCAGACAAATGAATGCGGTTAACACGTTTGTCGCTTGTTACGTATTGATTTCACAAGCTCCCGTGATGTTCTCGTATTACCGGTGCTTAATCATACTGAGCCCCGGATTTGGCGAATCGAAAGCTCGCTAGGCGGGCTGGTAGACTGATGGCGCCGTGGGCTCCTGCCTCCTCTGTACTAGCTAAGCCACTATCAAAATACGATTACCTGGCGTCGAACGCGTTGTTCGGACTTTATACCTTCTTTATACTATGGCCTAGTTCCCGGTTTTGGGTTTGGGAAAACGATTAAAGTGTAATTTAATGAATCTTTCGGGAGTAGATGTATAACGGTTTTTTCTTCTTTTTGCGTTAAAATTACTTGCGGAAAAAGGCACCAGGAAAGTAGAACAAAAAACTTTGCTTTATCGAGCAATCTAGCTACATGTACGAAGAAATCTAATGTCTGAATTAGAATGAATTAGATGCTGTTGATTATTTTATTGATGTGACTGGTTTAAATTCGAACAATATAGCAAATTCAACAAGAAACAGAAAATACTACATACACTAGAATATTTAGTGTTGAAAGTGCAATTCAGACTTAAGACATACAAAGACGGAAGAGTGACACTTATTCGCAAAATAAAGCTCTTTCTGCTGTAGAAGCTCAGGCTCCACACCAAAATATCCATTAGAAGATAAATGCAACAATAACGATATCACATAGTCTCTGCATCAAATAATAGTAACATTGATAATATCAAATATATTAATAAATATGAGCAATAACCCGTAGTTCCATCGGCAAAACTTAGTGGGCGCTAGTAGTTCTTCATATCACTCATGGACCAATACAAATAACTGACGCTACTAATACCTTAGCAGCATATTGATACTTGTATGCATGTCTCTACAATCTTACTTATTTCTACTATTCTACTTATTTCTTTCCTGTGTCCTTTTAGTTTTTATTTGCTAGATGCCTACATCATTCCTCATTTGTGTTTTATTATATTCTGGGTTATTTTTCCCAGTATACTTTCTTATTTACAGTAGGAACATCCATTTAGTCTTGAATAATGTATCTCTTTCATTTATTAACTTATTTCTCAGGATAATATCTAAATATATATTCTTATTAACAAATTGCCTTAGGATTTTGCTTGAAGTCTGTAATTATACCTTTTTAGTTTTAAATATGTAATTGATTTAGTTTAATTGTAGATAAAGTGTGTGCAAAGAAAAAAATAAACATTTTACAAAATAAATAACAGTATGTACCTAGGCTTTGCTATTTTGTCTGTTAATGTTTATGCCATTACTCTTATGTTTTATTTACATTATTATAATGGCAGGTGATATTCAATGTACCCGCCCCTTAACTTTACAATTGTTTATTTGTGGGATTATATTATAATTTATTTTGATTTTTTCTTGTTTAGTTTAGGCGAGAGTTTATTTGCTGTCTGCCAAAAATTGGGTTAATTCTAGCAAAATATGCCATTAAAGTATGCAATTATTCCCATCTCCCATCGACTCTCTTCCTGCTGAAAATGCCTTTAACCACCGAGAAACCTGGGCTTTTGACAAAACACTGTCTCCGTAGGCCTGCTGAGGTTTTGCAAAAGCTTCTGTTGCACTTCGCCCAAAGCAGAAGCAATACCTGATTGCACACCGTTGCTCGAAATTAATGCTTTTCATTAGTAGAACGCATTACGAAAACCGGGTTCACGGAAGAAACGATAACGGACAACCAAATGACTTGATCGAGTTCAATCTTGCACTGAACGCGTATTACAATGTCCACTTGTTGCCCCTCCATGTCCCGTGCTTCCCGTGTTGCTATATCAAACGCTACGTTGTCATTCTCATTACCTAATTTACACACCTCGTAAGCAAAATTAAAGAATGTAATCATGGAAATGGTTGTAGGGAACAATCTAAAACTGCTGCTGCGCTGTTCCAACTGCGTGTTGGAACAGAGCTATAGTTTTAATATCTGTAGTTTCTATTCAGCAGTATAGTAAGTAGTTCATTATTAACCCTTTCAGTGCTCAAGACGGGTGTAATCGCAAGCGACTTCAATATATTCTGGTCAGGGATGATCTGGCACGCGGTATCGCCTAAACACCAAGTGACTAACAACTATAGCTTTATTTCAACACGCAGTTTGACGACGGTTCATGATCACGTGAACCAATCGGAAAGCATATTTCAGTTCTCAAGGACTCCAAACTGTTGGCCGGTTGGTTGACGTCAACACGAACCGTCAGCAAACTGCGTGTTGAAACAACCCTTATATCTAGCAGGCCCAAGCTCTCTATACCACTTTTCTCTCTCCAGCACTGACCACCCTGTCGCCCTCTACCGGCCGCCACTGAATAAACGGTTCAAAAGATATAAATGCGTCATACTCAGCACTAAGAGCATGGTGGACACACTATTTTATCCCAAAATAGTCTATCCAAAAATTTCGGAGGAAAGAACTAAGGCTTCCATTTGTCCCCACCTACGGAAACCCCTTTGGAAATTACTGCATTCATTTCAAAAACACGGGAAACGCTTAAGCAAATAACGCCTGGCGAATATTTCATTTTCATTCCGTTCTGTTCTGAAAGACGAAACAAAACAAGCACGATAGAATCCTGATTCCAGGCAGTTAACATAAATACTTGCACCACCATCCCGCTAAGAACTCGCAAACCAAAACCGACTCGGTCTATCTTGAGCGTTTCGCCTTTTGCGCACTCACTCTCTCTATCTCTCTTACACATATACTAACACAAAGGCTCGCAGCAAGTACACAAAATTACGAGTCAACTTCGGAGTCCCTAATATCGCAACCGAACCGCCAACGGAACCGTCGGAACAAGTAATTAACAGTCTTAGCGTAATTGCCTTTGGGCTCGTTAGCAAGCCGTGAACTTTGTAATTAATCCTTTGGTTTTGCTCAAAGCGGACATATTAATTATTAAAACAATGCTCGTTCAGTTTACGCGACGCTGCGCACTCGACGCGGTCCCGGGGCTCCTCTCCGGCGCTGTTCTTTCGTCTTGGTTGTTGCGGTTTGTGGCGCCGGCGGGAAAAATCGGGGAAAATGAAGCGGACGCGAGGAGGCCGAGAAAACGGATCGGTTAATTTGTCCCCGATGGCGTTAAATGTTTGAACGCGCGCCGATTTTTAATCCGAAATTAGCGGCCCCCGGCTCGTTTTCGAATAATGAAAGGAGTATTTAAACCTAGTTAACGTACGGTCGAATCGCTTCGGTGGTTGCTTAATCTTCCAATTCGGCGTGCGTATTATTGAAGGATAAGAAGATGCTCAAAAAGTCGGACAAAATTACTCTGGTAAAAATAAAAATAAATCCCTTACTTACCACCTTGTTGAGTGAAGAACTCCAGATACGTATTTCGGAAACTAAGTTGCCATCCTCAGTAGAATCTACAAAGGAAGATAATGTTAGACGTAGCACTCGGGGAGATATGCACCACACAGAACACCACTTGATGACACTGACTTATTCAAGTGGTATTCGGTGTCGTGCATATCTCCCATAGTGCTACGTCTAACATTATCTTCCTCTGTAGATTCTGCTGACATCTAATGTGATTAAAAATTTGCTTTTGCATGATATGTTTCAAAAGAGGGAACTATACAAAGTCCAACATTACAAACGCTACAGTAATATCTATTTTCTTTTCTTATCTCCTTATTGTTAGCGTCTTTAGTGTAGTGTACCTAACCCATAACAATGAACCTTTTGTTTATTATTTCTTGGTACATATTGTCCGCAAAACTCAGAATAGACGACAAATACAACTGAAATTGGGTGTTTAAATTAAGTCTATGAATAAAATGGCAAATTGAACCAACCAACGGGAAAGCAAAACTCCTTTTCGGCGTATCCTATATGACCCGATGTTCCTGTCGAGCCTCAGCCGATTGTGTATGTGCGGATCGGCCTTTCCAGTCCGATATTAAGCTGCGCCAAGTCCTAGTTGTTCCTGGTAACGCCGGCGGAGACAACTTATCTGGCGCCATAACATCCAACCCGCCATTTCGGTTTGCATTCAGCCTAACCTACAATAAAACACATGTAGGAAGAAAGGTATTTGTAGTTTAAGAGTTATATTGATAATTACCTGCCGAACCAGAATAATTCCCAAAGATAATAGCAGCAGTCGTCACTTAATTATATAACTAATCAAAGAAACACTGCTGTACTGCTGTAGTATTGTCAGGGTTTATTGAAATTACATATTGGTGGATCCATATAAATGCGTGGGTGGAAATCATAAGGTGCGTTCCATCACGACTTCTTCCAAACATAATTAATAAACAAAAGGTCCAGTAAGGGAGAATAGTACAATTTGTATTATAATAAATTTAACCTTAACATTAATAAAATATTTCTTAAATTGATGCATATAGTTAAATGGTTACGCTGGACGTGACATATACATACGTCCGTGAATATTTCTGCGAGTCACGTGCTGGCGAGTATGTCACGTCGCGTCGTTGTGCGTTAAGTGGTTAATAGACAAGAGTTTAATCATCCACTATTTACATACGATTTTGAAAATATCATTGACGAATAAAAAGTATGATCTAATTATCGTTGGTGAAGGAATTATCTAGACATAGGGAAATATCACGGCCAAACATCGGCAATATTCCTCGAGGAATTTTATTTATGAAAAGAACGAACATAATTCTTATCATTGGCAATAATTTATATTTTAGACGAAATTCGAACACCTTGTCCTTGTTTTAAAGATGAAGTTTCTTTTATAAAAATCCCTGGCGAATGAACATCCCGTATTTATTCTAATTGGCGCCGCTATTCCAATAACCGCCGCATTCTAATAGACGCCCCAAGAAAATAATGGCGAATGAAATAAACGCCGCATTGTAATAAACGCCACATATCTATGCGAAGTGTGCACAATCAACGTAACGTTGGTAGGGGAATCCCCGTTAACCACATTCCACTTGAATTCCGAATGTGATACTAAAACGATGTCGTTTTGTATCAAAACTTAGTTGTAATACAATTGTTTTGAGATGGATAGTAAGACTAAAGAATCAAAATGAGGATCTGGTTTGATTCGAAATAAACGCCGCACTCTAATAAATACCGCACCTCTTTTAAACGCCGCAAGGATAGATGCTCTGAATGATTAAGCGCCGCGGCGCCTATTAGAATAAATACGATACTTTTTTTTATTCTGCCTGCCTGTTTTTGCAAGTAAACAGATGAATCCGCTTAAGGTTCAAGATGGCTACATGGCAACAGGGCTATGAAAAAATCTATTAAAGTTTTGTCTCTTGTATGTTATCTTTTTTATCTGTCCGATGACTTTTTCAACACTTTGAAATAAAAAAAAACTATTATCATTAGGAACAGAACAAGCTCCCGAAACGTTTCACGCAGGATCAAAATTTACATTCAATTCAAAGATCATCAAACATAATATCTGTCAACGGTCATATGCTTCGTGCTGTCAAAAAGAGCATCAAAACAACTGTAATAACAAAAGCACCCACAATAACATAAGTCTTACCAACCATTGCCGACTGAAATAGTAAGATCTAAAACCCCTTCGTTAACCGTTCCACTGTGGATTCAAATTCGTATCTGCTGATTCGATTCTCAGAATTAATTCTCGCAATATCGCAAAGTACTGATTTTATAGCCGATTGTACTGATGTACTGCAAAAGAAGCAATTGTACTGATTTCAGTACAATATCCGGGTAAAATTCCAAGAGATGAATCCTGTGGGTGATAGAAATACACCTTTGGATGTAACATTACCCTTAATAATGTAAGTGTAGGAGGTAATTTCAGAGGATTTTTGTTTATATCTAGAGATATTGGGTAAAATAAAATGGTTTCAGTTTTAAAATGTGTTTCATTTATCATACACTATAAAATATATTTTGAACAATATACCATATTAATTCTGATGAGATATTCATTGTGGCTTCATAAGTGTGGTGTCAGCCACACTCAATTATCTATTTCATTGATTTGTTGTAATTATTTAATTTTTAGCAACGTACCACTCATGACAAACTTTTGATGCAGGCGTGAAAAACAGTAATTGGCTTATTGCAAATCTGACGCTAAAAGCGGCCGTAAGCGAAGAAGATTCGACGCGAATTAACTAGCTATTAACTATTTTGTACCGTGTGAGCAAAAAATCCGGGAAACACGTGACCCGTCAATTTAGTAATTTCTTGTTTTAAGGTTAATTTTGTTAGTTTGCAGTATGGGTTGGCAATAATAATGCCATTAGCGTGCATATCCAGGTTAGTAACACAAGCTGTATGACCAACTGATATAATTTAAGTTGGCGACATTTTCAGTTACGTGGCTCTCGGGATTTGTTGATCTCTCTCTGTATCTCTGACTCACTTTACTCAATATGTTTCACACACAAAAATTTTACGCGTATATACCCCCCTCTTTTTGAAATAAAACGTTGAAGGACACTTTTTACAGCCGCAACTGTAAATACCTCAAATTTTGGTAACAAAATTTAAGTTTAACCAAATTGCGTTTTAGTTTCAACACGCAAACTGTTTACCGCCTACTTTATATGCAGAAATTTGTTCTGTGTACGTCAGACAACATTGAGTAAGAAATGAAAAACGTGTAGTTCAAAGTCATTAGTTTGAATTATTTTTACTACAAAATCTGTACTATTGCATCGCATTAATATTTGCTAATTTCTCTCAGTGTACTTGTATTTGTTATATATTTAAACTATATAGGATATCCATTAGCAACCTAAATTTATGAACACTTATTAATTTAAAAAAAAACTTTTGAACTTTAGCAATTCTCCTGAATATTTATTGATTACGTGAATAAATAAATAAAATTATCTTATGTAGACCGTCTAAATACCTACTTTTTCTTGTGTTAGGTAATTCAATGCAATTAAATAATTTTCTCTTTTTTCAGGCAAAGAACATCATTCAGACGACGACGACGAAATACAAAGCGACATCAGCGATGACCTCAAAGACCCGACGTCCAAGAAAAAGAAAAGCGATTCGAAATCTCAAAATGCGGGAAAACCGCGACGAGCCAGGACCGCATTTACGTACGAACAGCTCGTGGCCCTGGAGAACAAATTTAAGACCACCCGCTACCTAAGCGTCTGCGAAAGATTGAACCTAGCATTGAGCCTGAGCCTGACAGAGACGCAGGTGAAAATCTGGTTCCAAAATCGGCGGACCAAGTGGAAGAAACAAAATCCCGGCATGGACGTGAATTCGCCGACGGTACCGCCTCCGAACCTCGGTACCGGAAGCAGTTTTCCGTCGTTTCCAGGCCACCACGCGCACTCTGGTCTGTTGTACTCCCACCACGTCCCGTACGGGGGTGTTTATCCTTTACAGGCCACCGGTTCCGGAAGTTATACGCCGTATTTTCACCTGACCAATCACGGGCATAATTTGGGCTCGTGAAATTCGTCAACATAAACCGTATTGAAATTGTAAGAAGTTACCAAATTAGTAGATGCTGCAGCGGGACTGTTGTTTCGTGTAAATAACACGTGTGGAAGTAAAGATAAAAGCGGGGAAATGAAGTATCGTGGAGGAGATGATGGTTTGTGCAATTGTAAATATATAAAAGTGTAAATTCCAGAATGTATGATCATTGTTAAAGAAGAAAGAAAAAGTGGTAGATTGTATTTATTATTAACCGTACTGTAAAACTGATGTAAATAGTATTAATATATTCGTTTTAATTTCGTTCCATCTTTTAATTGTTTCTTTGAATTATCCGATTTGCAAACAAAAGCTTAACTTAACAATTTTATTGGAAATTTGTGATTTACTGACATACGTATCCCCAAGTCTCTCAAGGAAAAGTATGATTTTATTTTGCTGTATAAGTCGGCATCATTACCACCTATATTATAATAACTAATACTCAGCGGCGGCTCGTGAGTATTTTAAATGGGAGGGCAGCAGTAGGCACAAACACTGAACGTTTATTATGTGTGTCCCAAGAACAAAAATGCGTGATTACCATATACTTTTGCATGCTGAAGTCAATTATGTTTTCAGAATTTCTCCATCACCCTTAGTTATTATGTTCCAGGATATTCGCTTATCCACCTAAAAATCTTGACGTTATTTCAGTTGTCGGCTAGAGCTCGGAACTAATCAAGCAGCATGCAATGGTTAATGTTTGAACATGTCTTGACGTGTTAAGACCTGCATTTCGCATTCCTAGATAGCATCCCTTGTTATTTCAGTTGTCGGCTAGAGCTCGGTGAATGAACATATACGCTGACGTTGTTAACGTTTTAAAGAGTATTGCGTTGTGGTGCGTTCAAGCTATTGTAGTGAAACCGCGAACATTTGACAACCCGTAAAAAGGCAAGGAAATGTGTAAACCACCCTCTTTTGCTGTGAATTCACATTTAAATATCAAAAGCGGTCCTTCACACCTCTACTTAAAGAGTGCTATGATCAGTATTCCAAGTGTAAAGTAGGTGATGAAGACAAAAGCTGGGCTTCCCATATTTGCTGTGTTACGTGTGGCAGACTTCTTACAGCGTGGGCAAAAGGTAAACGACATATGCCTTTTGCTATTCCTATGATTTGGAGGGAACCATCAGATCATATTACCGATTGCTATTTTTGTCTACCAAATATAAGTTGTATGACTTCTAAATCCAAACACACTGTAAAATATCCTAATATTCCATTTGCACTGAGACCAGTATCTCACAGTCCGTAATTACCTGTGCTTAAACCTCCACAATACATGACACTAAGCGACAATGAAAGTGCTGATGATACCAAGGCAAATGGAGCTCTGCTATGTTGGCAGACTGTTGCTGGACGCTGAAGTGAGATGTTTCTGATGCAAAGTACAACCGAAAGTTATATCAGCACATTTTCCAATCACTTCATACGTCATTTTTTCATGATTTATACACATGTTATAATATACACTTTCACAAAATTTCATTGCTTTATCACTCTGCAACCCTGCCTGATAGAAGAATTCTGAAAACAGATATGAAATAAGTGTAAAAACAACTTTTAAAAATAAAAAGTACCATTACCACCTTGTTGAGTAAAGAACTCTGAATGCGTATTTCGGCAAACTAAGTTGCCATCCTCAGCAGAAAACTACAAAGGAAAATAATGTCAGACGTAGATGCTGTCGACAGGAGCATGCCGCAAAATATTTTTGTAAATGTTCGCCAGTTGAAAAAAAGGGTAACCACACCAATAAGTGGATCATTGGTGACACGCCATTATTGCTACAAGAGAAAATATACTTACAAACAATCTGTATTCAGTAATCTATGAATTCTCTTATATTACTTCTTACATGTTTCGCATATGCACACACTTACATATCAAATCGATACTCTAGTTCTTCTACTAGTTCCAACAATCTTAAGGCGGAATCGAGGTCTAAAATTATCGTCGTAATTATCGTAATGGTTATGACGATAATATTACCTGGGTACACCAAATTGTAATACATATATCGTTACTATCAGCTCGTCGTCTTTAACTTGAACTACACCATCCACAATTTCGTTAATATCTGACTTTACTTTATTCAAATCTAACAGGTAATACAGATTTCGATGAAAAATATATTTTTTTCCAGTTTTTGGCAATTTCAGCAAAGGCTGTTTTTGAAAATTGCACACTTTTGAATCCTAACTACCATAGCATTTGCTCCCATACCTGCTAATGCCATTAGCTTCCTTTCAGCATCATCGTAGTTCATTGTAATCAATTTTATCAATTCCATTTATATGTTTAGCTCTATAACCAACCAGCTTTTTCTCAAAACTTGTAGTTCTTTATTCGCCAATAGTTAGGAAGGCAAAATATGATTTTCCTTCTATCTTAGAGATTTCATTGCCGTAGAACTTTGCTAGCTTATCTACCATTGAACTTATGTAATAATATACAATAATCATTGTGCTTTGCAAATCTATAGTTCTAAAGTATGCAAACTTCTAGAAGTGGTAGACAAATGTAATCTTCATCTCTGTCACTCTTACAAGATTGTGGGCCTTTTTTCAGACAGGACGGATACACGTTTCGATTTAGAATCAATAAATATTAACAGAGAGACACCGTAACAGTTCTATTTATGAATATTTCAATCTATCCAATATCAATGGAACTTTATATGGCTGAGACTTACTTTATCAAGATTCCTTAAAATAGAATGGGAATTTTGATTTTTATCCGACAAATTGTCATAGAATTAAAGCAGAAAATACCACCTTAATAAGTGATTAATTCTAGATACGTATTTCGGGAACTGATTTGCGTAATAGTAGAGATGCTCAATTTGCGCCAACAGACAGCAGCGGGCCCATAAAGTTTACACATAAAATAACTAGTCAGAAATAAATATTATATGTACTCAAACACTTACCGTATTAAGAGTCTTAATTAAATTAAATTAAATCACAAAGTGAATAATATCTGTTAATTTTATTTCTACTATAAATTGAGTAACTTTGTCCAAGATTGGTCGTTTTCGCCACGTTTGTAAAACTAACCTAGAAGCTCGAAATAGTATTTATGGCAGCGTACGTGTATACACAACAGATCTCGTTGAGACTCCCAGTTATACCGAAGGTTGTACTGAAACTCCGCCACTGTCCGTTGGCGCTAGTGAGCAACTTTTGGTAATAGTTAGCGTTAACGCCATAAAAAGGATTCTGTTTGATAATTTCATATCTATTTTCCAAATTTCCTCTATCATGGTCCTCAAATATTTAATTTGCCTTATCGCCTATATTTTCTAGTGGAGTACTGCTATTTCTGGTTGTTCTGGTTTGTTCGCGAAAGTCATTATCTGTATCTTTGTTTGTCTTATTTACCTATTTGCTGCATCTTATTATTTAAAATTGCGATTTATATGTAATATTCTTTAGTATTTTTTTTACTACCGTTGCGTTGGCGTTAGTTCATGTGCGAATGCTGGCAATAATATTGAACTCCAATATTACACGCTAGGAAAGCTTCTGTAGTCATGAAGAAGGAGGCTTCACGTCGGGAGACGGGGACACGGACACAACACGGCTCCCGGTTTTATAATTCAATTTCATGGTTGAATCCCTCTGTTCGCCTGCACCGATCGTTTTATATATACCGTGCATTCATACACACGCAGTCGGGGAACTTGAGCACGCACCCGCTCGTAGTACATACGAGTATTGTATACACGCCCGTCGCATCGGCTTCAGTCATTCAGTCTCTCCCCGGGTAGGCAACGCAAGCGGACGCGCCTGCTATGGAAATGGTGTAGCGAAAAACAGGCCTGCCATTAATAGACGCCCCCGTTTTGCGTTTAATAGGCTTATGCCGAATAATCTGGCGGAAAATTGTTTAAAAAATCGACGCACGTAGGACGTCGGTTATTCGACCGTACAAATTTACGATTTTGATACTGCTTGGAACATAAATAAAGTCATATACATTAAGGTTTTGTCGAAAACCATCAGCATCTACTTGAATTATTATTTTAAATTAATTAGCACGCCTTTCTCCAAAATTAAATCTTAAATACAAATACCGGCAGTCACCTGCAATTACTGTGGAATAACAAGGAACAACGTAAGAACTACGTTATTGAAAAGAGTCCGCGCAAAAATAAGAATTATGTGAACTGTTGTACTACGCATACGCATGTGCGCTGGGGAGGGACGAGTTGTTATGCTGGTGTTCATAGTCCGTAGTCAAGGCGGTGTCTATGCTCGAGTACCTACGTGTTGGCACCTTTTTTGCATGCATTTATAAAGGATACGCATGGGCAAATACGCAACAAGGCGTACTTGAGCATGGGCACCGCCTTGAGCACGGACTATAGAAACCAACCTTAGGCGGTGCTCATGCTCAAGTACACGTTAGCGTGTACTCTGCATGCGCAATAAAGCCCACCCATGCTCAAGCATGTGTCAACGGGTATTTGAGCATGAGCATCGTCTTGAGCACGCACTCTAAATACCAGCCTCAGTCACTTGTAGCCTCTCAGAGAGTATGTATGCTTGTACTTAATTGTGCATTTCTGCAGTGTGCGATAAAATTATGGAATAAATTCCTTAAATTTGAATCAATTTGTTTCTCCAAGAAATCCTCGGACACGTCAATTTTAAAAAAATACACATTTTTGTATAAATTTTAGATTTCCTCTACCCCTGGTTTTCAAGTAATGTCGTCATCGACAATTTTTTTGAAGACAATTCCCGATTTTTTTATTTCGATATATAAGTTAATTATCTAAATGGTACCATCAAAATAAATAGTGATTTAAGGAGTGAAAACCACATATTTTATTAATAGTAAAAAGCAAAGGTAAATGCTTTGCCTTTTCTTATTAATGATTGATCTGCAAAAAAATATCTTTATTTTTGTTAGTAATTAATTTAAGAACAGGTGGCTAGCTTTGCAAACATTTGATTCAAAGGAAACAATCATTTCATTTCTTGAAAAACAGCACTATCTTTGCTTTGTGTTTTTTTAATAAAACCTATGCTTTCCACTCCTTAAATGACCTGTATTCAAAAAATTTGTTATCAGTTACAATATATACAACATACATTTTATTGGAAAATAGAAAATGTATTTAAATTATGAACAGCTAATACAAAGATGAAGATGATAACGTGGTACCAGAAGAATAATTATTTAAGACGGGTTAGGGATATGTTTTCAGTCAATTATTCTGAAGGCGTATACGTTGCGCGAAAACTATGCTCAATATTTTTAACAAATTCAGATGGTTGTGTCTCACTGAAAAATAAATAAAACCAATCACGTTTCAATAGAACACATCAATCTGAATATAATAGTTTTGTAAAGGAATGGTATGTAGGATCGCTTTTAGATGTAGACAAACATTACGAAGTATCATACAGTTCGATATACAAAATCGTGAAAGAATTCAATTATAACCCATAGAAAATACAAATCATCAAGGGCTTTTCGAGGAAGATAAAATAAACACAACAGATTTTTTCGAAACAATGTTTTGTAGAAATTTTGAAGACACTTTACTGACGAAGCTACATTTACCTACATTTATCTTTGTTTTGTTTGTCTTAATTAACAATTAGAATAAAATAATTTCTTCATTCAAAGTAGAAATTTCGCACTTTATTAAACACATAACCAAATTCTAGTATATCGTATTATTTTAACAGTTTCATAGTAGATAATAAATGGTGAGGTCAACACTCAGAACTTCCAGGTTGTATCCTATATTTATTCATTGAAAAATACTAAATTTCCTTTCCATTAATCCATTAGTTATTGATCCCGTACAAATCCTCATGCACAAAACCTGACACGAATGCAGTACCCTCAAAAGATCAGCTGATTTGTATCCAAACGATTACTTTCCGGTTACCTGAAAAGTAAAGTTTATAATTATATGAAAATACGTAATTTGGACGAACTGACCGACCGTATACGTACTGCACGTGAAAGAATAAACCCAGAATTGTTTTGAAAGACATGGAGGACACTTACAAAACTTTCTGTGAAATTACACTAAACCATTGTTATGTCGTTGTGTTTGTCTTAATTAATCGGTAGAATAAAATGATTTCTCCATTCGAAGTTGAAATTTTGCACATTCTTTGTTAGAACCATAGCCAAATTCTTCATAGCTTTGTTTTTGCAACACAAATAATATTTCCGCACCAAATTCCAATCTACTTTCGTAATAGATTTAAAATTCTCATGATATGCTGGAAATTTTTCGTTAGAAAAAATAAATTATACCAGATCCTTTAAAACGTGCTCGCCAGAGATAATTAATTAATAATGGTGGCGTAATTGCACTGGTCATAGATCTACACTGACGACGTATTAACGTATAACTGGAATGTGTAACGCTACAAAAAAAGGACGGTATATAAATACATGATATACAATTAATGGATGCATGTACAGTCACTGGCAAAATTGAGCGTACACCAACCAAAAAATAAAAGCAACGTGGTTTTGCAAAAAAATATTTACATAACAAGAAATACAAGTAATATTTCAATAAATGTACAAATTCAACTATACGATTACGGTCGACAAAAATAAAATGCAATGATATTAACATCCCTGTTATGAAAAACTGAAAATAAAGACATATTA
>JARFOC010001185.1:225739-272012 GCA_031763485.1 Osmoderma eremita | reverse complement strand
CTTTTCTTGGGGTTTTTTGGACTTGATAGTGAACCAGTTTGTTGCTCCTGTTTTATATTATATATTGTACGCTCTGAGCAGCCCAAAGCTTCACATTCATAGTTTTATTAAAATAATTTAGAATATTTGCAATCATATACTTCAGGCTAAAATTTTCTCCCTTACGCCCTTTTCTCCCTACAAACTCCATTAATGCAGTGAAAACTGTAATTAACTGTATAGGTTATAAAGTTTCTAAAAATCAAGAAAAATATCCTGTGCACGTTCGAAAAACATGAAAGCGTTCTGAAAAGAATGATTTGTACAACTATATATAAACAAATTAACGTGTAATTTAACTAAAAATATACTACAACTACGACGATAACGATTGACAGCAGGTGACGCTAATAGATAGATAGATAGGTATTTTGCCGACGCCGACATATGTAAATAAGTTGCAACATAGCGATCGGAAGTAAATATAACAGTAATGACAGGAACTAAGGATAGAAAAAGATAAAAGTTGCTATTATATCCCATACTGCATACGAAAGTTGAGACGATCTATAGTACATTTCTTTTTACGTTTACATTAAATTTTATGTTATCTGATTGAATTTCTGTCATAGTGAAGTAGGTTGGAATTTTGACAATTTCCAATGTAACAATACAATCACCGGACTAGAGAGTTGGAATTGAGGTAATTTCCAATCTCGCAGCGGTGTTACATGGAAAAAAGTATAATATAGTTTTAAAAAGTGCTAAGCACGGTTCGCTCAGAGAGAGGAAAATAAAAAGCTTCGCCGGAAGGGATCCGATAATAAGCTTTTAAAAAAGTTTCGCGAACGTCGCGATAGTGTTTTGTTGATCCCCTGGGCACCGCGCCTCGTTTCAGACACAACTCGAGCGCTCCGGATCCGATTAGTAAGTTAATTAAGTTCCCTTACTTAATGGGCACGTCGATTTATTAATTACCTACTATTATAATTGCTATAATCTCCGTTATGTTTAATGATTTTCCGAAGATAATTTTAAATTACCCCATATACTAAATTTCCATATTTCTACATTTATAACAAAATTATTAATCTTCTTCACTACCGAGAAAACATAATCATTCCGCTTGGCCTTATCGCAAATTTATAAAATTCAGCATCGTTAATTAATGGTCCATCATCAGTATAAGGGATCCACTTACTCTAAATTACCTAATTGAAGAAAAAATCTCGTTCCGTCTTAGATAAACTTTTCAGCAGTTAAACAGTTAAGGGAGCGTGGGTATCGTTAAGGCAAGGCCACTCGGTACCGTTTATCTGTTAAATGACCCGAAACAAGTAACAAACTAGTCTTCATAGCCGTTTTCATGGTCTTTGCGCTCGCCCTTTTTTATCGGCCGTCAATCCGACCGGAAAATGAAAGCTCCTGTGGTGACAAAAGAACATTCCATCATTTCCGGCGCCGCAGACACCATTAGAAATGCACAAACGGGAACTACGTAAGTAGAAATAAGTTTCTTGACCGTATTTCATAGCTGGAAATGTGAAGGAAGAAAACGATGGACGCTTAAATGAGTTGGAAAATGGGAAAAACGTTTAACTTCAGTTTTATGGTCTATATTATCGTATTTCAAGTAGCAATTTTAAATGTTTGCATCGTTGTTGTCGATAATATAATAGCATCAACTCGCTACAAAATTGGTTTGGTTAAAATAAGAATATTAATATCTGGGATTCCCAGATATTGATGGGGAGGGGGAGAGGGGGGCTATGGTTTTCTTGCTCTCGGGTGTCATCAGCGCTTTTTCGAATGCTAAACCGATGCGTAGCAGGCCTTATTGCAAACTGTCCTAATGGTTGCTATGAGTCAAGACATGCGCCATCTAGTGGATACAGTCAAGACTCTAGTCAACCGCAGCACGCCTTCTCATATAAACATGAACTTCAGTCTATCCGACTCTTCGCGTCAACAATTTTCGTATTATTTTAAATTGGCATAAAGCGGGAGTACAGTGGCGCCAGCTTCCCATATAATATCATCGAACGGAATTTAAAAATAACAAACGTGTATCATTGATCGCATACAAAAGCACCATAAAGTGGTGCTCTCTATGAAACAAAAATAATGCCTTGAGCTAATGATACGAAGGGCTGATTAAACTGAAAGTGTATATTCTGCCGTAATACTTTAGGCTGCCGCAATAGAGGTCGATAATACAGTCACTGATTTAGTTCGCAACATGCGAGTATTACGTCGTGGTTAAGCCGTTCTCGGAATCACTACATATTCTGAATATATCTGCAGGACTGACAGATCATTCACGAACTCGAAAATTGTTGACGCGCAGGGCCGGATAAACTGCAAGTGTATCATGTATATAGAAGGTCGTGGTCCGGTTGGTTCGCGTCTTGACTGTGTCCTCTAGATGGCGCTTATCTTGACTCATAGCAACGATTGGTACGGTAATAATACAATAAGTTCTGCGACGCATCGTCGATGAAAGTGGGTTTAGCATTTGGACGCCTGGTAGACGGATACACGAGTTCGTCCTCAAAAACTTAAAAATGTCCATAAAATTAAACGTTACCCAAATAAGTTCACTATTGTAATTTTACTTATTCTTGTGTTACCTAGGTATGTATTAACTTGCATCACGAACTTCTAGGGCTTTTCAACAAAAATTCATTTCATTCATCCACCAGTGAATTTTTTTCTGGTGTTATGTAAAGGAACCTGACTAATTTCCAAAAATGTTTAGAAATCTGTTGAATCCTTGCTGTAGTAATCAACATAAGGAATAGAAAGGGCTATAAATAGTATTCGGACTTGTATTATTCCAATAATATCACCGGTTTTCCCAATATAAACGTTTCTATACAGGATCATAAAAGATTCTATAATGTGGCGTATCTATTTGGTGAAATAGGGCAAAAATGCAGCCATTACTGAAAATATCCGGATAATGGAGATCCTATCTCGGCTCTTCCGAATCGGATAGCAGCGATATTATCATAAAGCTATTTTTCAAGTGAGGCATTTAGAGTAATTTGTTTCTTGCGGCGTAATGGAGCGTTTAATGAGAAGCTCGCCGCCGACGGTGGCCAAGGGACCGGCAAATTGAATCGTTCCCGGTTTTAGACACAGCGCGCTAGGACACCTCTTTTTCTTTTCCCGTTTTCTCGGGGAAACGGTATGGGAATCCGTTTTACGGATTCGACCGCCCAATGCGCCAAACCCACACCCCTTTCACGCGACTGAGTCGAGCTATGCAGTGGACCCACGAAGACGTTTGAACTAATCACGAACTAATCTTCACATGAATACGTCTGTTTGGAAGAACTTCGCCGCTTGATGTCGGTGGAAGAAAGTTTGATGGCGGTTTTGCTTACCTCATATTTAAGTAATGCAAACTACACTGCTTTATACTCGCCTGTTCATAACTTAAATTGAATTTGTGAATAATTTTAGCAAAAGTAAAACAAAAATACCCTCATTAAGGTGGCAACTTTAAGAAGAACTCCAGATACGTATTTCGACAACTAAGTTTCCATCCTCAGTGGAAGCTACAAAGGAAAATAATGTTAGACTTAGTACCCTGGAAGATATGCACTGTACCAGATCACCGCATGAATCTCTAACATTATTTTTCTTTGTAGATTCTACTGAGGATGGGAACTTAATTGCCGAAATACGTATCTAGAGTTCTTCACTCATTAAGGTGGTAAGGGTATTTTTGTTTTAGTTTAATTTTTAGAGAGAAAGGTCCAATGGAGCTTTCTCACTGAACACAAAGAATTATCCATGTAGGGAATTTTATTTTAACAGCCCAAAACTAAACTATTAGCTCTACAAGCACACTGTATCGCATTACTCCTCCCGCACAACATATTGATTAATCCCAGACACGTATTTAGGGAATACATGGATTGCCATAGTCAGCGTCATAACCGAATCGGTTTGTTATTATTATAATTTCGGTTGTCACTTATAATTATATTGTCATTACATTAATCTATTTATTAAATAAGAAAAGCATGGATATTAGAGTCAACTGTGACAGATTTTCACAACATAGGGGGTATAATTTCTTTGCCTTCGCATCGGCAACCCACTTTACAGATGTGCATATGCGTCGTAGTAATTACAGTAGTGTGCAGTAGTGTTTGGGCAAAATTTATCATTTGCACCAGCTGCTGGCAGTGATGTGATATTTCTTAGGATATAACGATAAATAAACAGATAGAGAAGAATAAAATATATGTCTATAATAAAGGATTATGTGCTGTTATTAAAAGCACAGAAAAATGAAGAAACTGAAGACGAATATGAGGTTATACTGACGCAAAATGGGTACAAAGTCCACCAAGTGAAAACGTTAGACTTTAATTATATCAACTTAAGCAAATTAAAGGAGAAATTACTTAAACCTGATAACTATAGCGGTTTAGTGTTTTCTAGTCCAAGGTGCGTAAATGCTGTAAAATTGGCAAAGAACGATGAAGCTCTTCCCATTGATTGGAGTCTAAAAGATAATTATGTAGTTGGTGAAGCGACATATAAGACCGCTTTAAAAGAATTAAACCTAAATTGTTTAGGAAAAGACACGGGCAATGCAGATATTTTATCACAAATAATGCTTAAAGGTTCACCCAATCTGATATGAAACTTATCGAGGTAAAATGCAATTTTATTATAGAAAGTGGAAAATATATGAAAAGTTTTCTTTACCCACATGGTAATTTGAAAATGGATATTTTAAAAACGAAATTCCAAGGAAGTAATTTGACATTAGATGAAATAATGGTATACGAAACAGTGTCGAGTAAAGTTATTGCAAAAGACTTTGAAAATGTTACAGATGCCTTCTCAAGCTTGCCAGAGTATATTGTCTTCTTTAGCCCTTCTGGAGTTAAAGCTATGGAGGATGTAATCAAAATGATTCCATTGAAGTTAATCAAGGTAGAACCTATAGCTCTCGCAACTAAACAACCGACTTTTGACATTTAGTCTTTTCATGACATGGTTGCCACACATTACATGACATATCATATAGTTTGACAGATATACAGATTGGTTATGGTTAAAGAAATACGAAAACTACCAATACTAAATAGAACGTCAAAATGACAAATGCCAAGTAAGTGCATTGACAACTTACCTTATCTATGCAACTGGCAACGCTATAATTGAGGAAATCCTAGGCAGGCGAAATGTCACTAGATTTGACATTACTATGCATTTGCTAAATATCAAGTTATGTTGGTATGATTTTAACATTATCCCTGTCAAAAGTCTGCTGTTTTGTTGCAAGGGCTATATATGAGTGAATTGTATATGATTAAATTATGAAATTATAATTTAGATGATTGCAATTGGACCTACTACTGAAACAGCATTACTAATGGCGGGTATGGATGTGCATAAAACGGCAGGAAACCCAACTGCCCAACAGGTATTAAATATTTTGCTAAGTGACAAGCAAAATATGTGATTAAAAGTGATAAATAAAGATGTTTTGTTATGTAATAAAATGGTATCTTAAAGAATAAGTGTCACAAGACAGGCCTTATTGCACGAACCCAGATTTAGCACTAACGGGCGAGTACGATATATCTTGTGATAGAAGTTCTATAAGTAGTTTTTCTTACGGCTTTTTTCTGACATATATAAGCTTTGTTGCTTCACGTCCTCTCTGATGCGTTCATGAACTATTATAGTTCATGGATTGATAAATTCACAAACTTGTTGAAAATACATGTAATGTCTGTTGGAACAAGTTATGTATGCTCATTTAGTGCCGTAGAGATACCGCAGGTGGCGCTATAATCGGTTATCTGGTCCCTTTGATTACTCTCTTGCTGTCGATAATTGACGTAACACAAGTATATAAATTTCATTAAGTCGCGTATTGGGGAATATTTACTTATTACCACCAATAAGACATTTTTTCTTGATATACTTAAGAGCACATCGTAAATGAGGTAATTCTTAAATGCGCATGCCCCGAAAATCTTTCATACCGATCCATAGCACCCTACAGAGGATAAATTTGACAATCCCCGACTCGTTCATGGTATAGCTCTTACAATTAAACAACCGGCTTTTAATATTTCATCTTTTCATGACTTCGTTGCCTCGCATTACAAAACATCATATGGTTTGACAGATATATAGATACATTATGGTTAAAAAATACGAAAACTATCAATACTAAATAGAACGTCAAAATGACAAATGTCAAGTAAGTGCGTTGACAATTTATCTAGGTATGCAACTAGCAACGCACTAATTGAAGAAATCCTACGCGGACGAAATGTCACCAGATTTGACATTACTATGCATTTGCTAAATGTGAAGCTATCAAAAGTGGGCTGGTTCGTTGCGAGGGTTATACGCATCCGTACCCTCCGTCCGTAAGTTTGTTGGAACTCATTTTGTGCATTGCGCATGCGGTTGACGTCCATCTAACGATTGGCTATTTCAAAATTTGAGAATTTACCTGGTGGTTGGTAATACCCTTTGAATTTAAAATGAATTTATCAATTTACCACTAAATTTTTTTACACATTAAATTTAATGCCACATATGAGTGAGAATTTATTGTGTAGGACCTGAAATTAGAGAAATTCCGTCTGATGTAGCTATGATTTGTAATTCTTTCATATTTAACAGTTTAAACTACGTTTTGAGTGTTTGTTTGACTTCACGTTTCATGACGTTTGAAATTTCAATTATTTCAATTGACCACCCTTGAAAAACTAAATTGCACTACTTTATATATTAAACTACTGCTTAGTGCGTTTGCAATAAAAAGTTGCCATATTGACAAACTAAAACCTTACTCGTGTCCAAAAATCACTTGGTTATAACTCGACTCCTATTAGCAGCAGTAGGAAGTGAAAACAAGTTCATGTAATAATCATGACATGATTTTAAGATTTATCAAATAAGGAATCATATCGAACAACGCGAAATACACCAAATCGACAAACTAGGATACTAGCAACGATCAGTTTAATTTATAATTATAGCTATTTTAACTAAAACAGAATAATTAATTTTATGCAAATTTGAACTTTAGTTATATTTAAATATCACTTGCCAAGTACAGTCTGTCAAGTGATGGTATTGTAAGTAATCTCGTACAAAACACCAGAATTGGTTGATGTATTTCAAAAAAAAATTTTTTCTAAACCTTTTTAATAATTACATTTATTTGTATAGTCAGCAGGAATCATGTTTTTTCATATATAAGATGAAATTTTGTTCAAGCTAGTTTTATAGAGGGAGGAATATTATATTTTCAGACACTGATGTGAAACTACATTCCGCATAACATAGTCGCGGCCATTCTACATACTGTACCACTGCGTATTATTATTACTGGGTAATAATATAGCGCATTGTATAAAGTATTCCTTACAAGAAAACACCGACAGCCCAAAAATTCAGATGTGAATTTCTTGAATATGTTTATGTGCAACATTTACGAATATGTGGTAAAACAAAAAAAATAATAAAAGCACCGTTTACTAAAATGCTGTATTTACAAATTTGCTACAACCATTCTTACAACATGATTGCTATTTGTAATTTGTAAAAAATTATTTACCAATTCTGCTATTTTTCCTTCATTATCACAGCACGATAATTGTCCTGAAATAATCTATAAATACAATGAGCAATTAGTTCAGGACCACTTGTACAAAAATTGTTACGCCGCGAATTTCAGGAAAAAGAAAAAGGAAAGAACTATATACAAATTACATTACATGGTACTTGATAACAATATAATTACTTACTTACATAAGAGATACCTACACAGAACAGAAATCTGCCTTCAGTACGAAAAGAAAGAAGAAATTAAAAATAACTAACACTTTAATTACTCCTTTCAACTTTGGTGTAACCTAAAATGTATTTCTAATGTTTGTTTTAAACTTATTTATTCTCTCGTATAAAGTCCTGACACTGTCCGTATTGTCTTGATTTTCTTTTAAATAAAACAGCTTCAATTTCTTCTCTGTGTAACATTCTAGGATTTCCCAGTTCTGGAATAGCTTCAGTGCATTTTTTATGCTATCTACTGATAAACTTTCTTCTAAATAAATTAAAGAATAAGAAAATGAGTAAGGTATTCTCAGTAAGGAAACAGGTTACTTACCACAGACTAAATATCCGTTACGCAATTGTTGTTTAATTTCGTCCAATACCTCGCTTATTAATTCATTTTCTAATAAAGATCTTTCGACTAATTTATCCATGCAAAAAGCAGTTACCGAGTATGCCTCCACTAGAGGGGCTAAGATATTTTTAAGAAACTTTAAGTATTCTGCTGATTTATTATTAATTTCGTATTCTACTACGGTATAAAACCCTTCTTCTTCGAAATCATTATCAATCTCCCTGGCGATTCGTCGACATCGCTCTTTTTCCATGCTATTTCCATTTTTCTAGAAAAAAAAACATGACATTGCATTTCACATATTATGCGGATGAAACAAGAGAAATAACTTATTGCAAACAACTTTTGGTTTTATGCGGGGGTGTATTTTGAGCCCTTTACTATTTATGATAGTATAGGACGAGGCGGTAAGGGGCGAAAACGGATATAAAACCATTCGAAGTTGGTTACCAGAAAATGGAAATAGATCAGCATCGGAGCTGTGCTACGCAAATCAAGCGCACAACGTCAAATACATGGGATCGACATTTGCAGATGATAGATGAAGAAAAAAAAAGAAAAAGTAGGAGCTGGAGGAAGAATATTTAACAGTACAAAGGATTCTATAATCCTTTTTAGGCAAGAAAGAAATAAATATCAAAATACAAATAGTGGTAACACCTATACTGATAATAGGGAGCAGAGAAGTAAACGGAGACAGAAACACACAAAAGTAAGGTAGCAAGCAGCAGGCAATTATGTGGGAAGAAACCTACTGGGAATGAAGATAGACCGTATGATTCCCATGCATATATTTAGCAGGTATTTCAAAGTGGAAATCACGAGTCGGAAAAGCTAGGAAAAAGCAGCATACAGAGACGGGTCAAAGACCGAGCATGGATCTGGAATATATAGTGAGGTGGCAGGCAGAGGTGTACGCCATATTGCATTGCGCAATAAAAAACAATAAGAGGGCTTAGTAATAAGCGGATCTATATTGCAATGGATAGTCAGGCCACACTTAGGGCATTATGGAACCCTAAAATGACATCAAGACTGGCTCGCTGGAATGTGCTCGCGGAACGCAATAACGTTACTTTGTTGAGGGTGTCTGGGCATTTGGGAATCGTAGGCTAGGAAAAGGCCGATGAGCTAGCGAAGATAGGATCATCGTCTTCATACGTGAGCCCAGAACCTGCCCTGCGAGTATCTAAAAACACAGTACGAGGGCAGATACGAAACTGGGTCCAAGAACAAGAATACTAGGCAAAGTCATGCCAAAACCTTTATCAAGGAGCCATCAGTAAAGAAGGCTGACGAACTACTAAATCTTAGTAGGAATCACCTTCGTAAAGTGATAGGTATCCTGACAGGACATTGCGCACTGAAAGGACACCCACAGAAAATGGAGGTTGACATTGAGGGCTCAAGCTGCAAACTGTGTGAAGGGGCAATAGAGACCGCATATCACATCTTATGTGAATGCAAGGCCTTGGACCCTAGAAGACAGGCAATCTGTGGGAAACCAAAGATAAACCTAGAAGACTAAACTGACCAACCGGCCAAGGACCTGTACAGATTGGCACAGGGAACAAGGGTCTGGGAATGGGTAGTATAGGGCATAGGTACAAAAATAGGAGATAAATACAAAAAGCCAATGGGATGAAGTGCTTCCGGAGACTGTCAGAATGTCAGATGGATCCCATAAGGAAAAAAAAGGTAACAGCCGAGAAATAAGATATTGGAGAAGAAATGAAAACAAAACAGAAATGGAAAGAATTAGAAATATCCATAGTAGAAAAAAATTAAGGAGCACAACAGAAGTGGTATGGACACGTGGGGATGATGCCAGAAGAAAGGATAATTAGACAAGTGTTCAAGGTTAAAACAACTAAAAAGAAAGCAAGTAGTACTAGTAGTAGTAGCCCGAGAAGAATGTGGTTGGAGAAGTAAGGGCAGTAGCGCCCAAGAGAGGAGTTAAGTAGCAAGAAACGCAACACGAAAAATAGAGAAATATGGAAAGAAATTTGCAAAACGGTTCTACACGACTTATAAACGCCATACACCCTTCGGAGTATAATTGACTGAAAGATTATGACAATGAACATATGCGCAATAATATAATAAACATACCTATTAAGAAATTGTTAAATAACTAAAATTTAGCATCAGTACATGTTTTCAGAACAATAAATATACCAACCAAAGTGAATATTTCTTTTCGAACAATTAGATCATCAATGCACTCTATTATCGAAGCGTCTAAATTTTGACAGGGCTTGGCGAAAATGAATTCATGCTGTAAGATATTACACAATTCTTGTGCTGCTTCTAACAAGTCGTCCTGATTAACAAATCCTAAGGTAGTGTCCAACGTAAACAGCGCAGTCGCCACCACAGACTGCAGAGCATATACTGTAGTTAAAGTGTTACCATAATACGTCAATTCGATAATATTTGGTAATAGCGCTACGGGTTTTATGAATTCTTCGGAATTTATCCTTTCCTTACGTATCACAGCTGGTCCTAATAGTTCTATCTATAAAGAGATAATATAATTATTCATGACGGATTGCTTCTGTAAGAAAAACTTACAGCATAGTTTATAACGTCTAACGAGTCACCAGTGAATCCCAGATCTCTTTTGATAGCCGCCAAGTCCGACCTTAATTCGTCTAAAGCGTCTACGAGTTCATCGATCGCCACGCCGTTTCTATATTTGTTCAAAAGTAAAAACGATACAGCGTTAGTAGACATCACAGCCATTGATTGAGCACAATCTGTAAGGGAATTTTTATACTAACGTTGATTGTTTTTTTTTGTGTACCGTACCGTAAATGACATGTTTAGAAATTCTTTCTACTAAAGTTTTATGTTCATCTGACACAACATCAGTACCGTACAGACTAGTGGTTGACGGATTCGATTTAAGTTTCTTACTAGACTCTTTGTTTGCGTTTGAAGTGTTTGTATTAAATGTTTTCACCAACTCCTGAAAATAAATCGATTTGATCCAATTTCAAAGGTAATAAAGGTACTGTACTTACCCTGAGGGAAAATGGCTGATTAAAATCGATCCTGATCATACCATAATTACTATTTAATACGTGCCAAATCCCTTTCATCGCGCTACTAAAAGTCTCCATCTGCTTGGGCTGCCCCATTTGTTCCCTGATGAAGTTTCCATCGACTAATTTTTCATAATTCAGACTAACAGGCACCAAAAGGGCGTCCTCGATCGTACCATCCATAAACGACTCAACTATGACGCTGAGTATCCCATACTTTGGCATGCAAGGCTTACCAGTTCTAGTGCGACCGCCTTCCAGGAAAAACTCGATGTTATGCCCCGCACGGAGGCATTCATTCATATAAGTGTGCAAAACCGCTTTGTACACGTAGTCTTTCTGACCCATCACCGGATCTACGCGACGCTTTATATAAAACGCACCGAGACTCCTTAGAAGCGAACTGAAAACATTTAATATACAATAAAAGAATCACCATCCGAAAATGTCGACGATCATACCCAAAGAACGGTATCCTTAGATTATCCCCAGATGCTACCAATGGCGATCTAACGTTATTATTTAATAGTATGAATGACATAAGGATATAATCCAAATGGGACCGATGCAGTGGAAGAAATATTAATGGAAGTTCCGTGCTGGCAGCCTTTTTTAACATTTCTATTTGTCCAGGATGGACGACTACGCCCGTTATGAAACATGGAAGTAGTTTGTAAAGCACCCACGATGTGAACCTAGAAACAAAAATACTTTAAGTTTATACTCGAAATTAAAATTGCAGAATTATATTTTTCTTTGTTTTACTTATTTTAAACTTTCGTCTTTAAGTCATATGTTATCGAAATTGTGTCGATGCCAGTGGAATTATACGGAAACTGCGGTGGGCTTGAATAATAACTGGTAGTTTCTTTGAAAATTCGTTGTACATCTTATTGCATTAAACATTTGCGTAAGTGCCCTGAATCAACACTGTGTTCATGTTCAAAACAAATGCGTTAAATACGTATTAAAATTTTCATTCAATCTCTGGGGGTGATATTAATAATTTTTTGTGTGTATAAATCTCAACATCAAAATTTGTACCATACGTTTTTAGGAGGTTCTCTTCAGGAGGAGAAGTTCGGACTTTTAGTTCACAAATAACCGCTATTATTGGATATCTGTTGATAGAGAAATGCATAAAATGTGCAATGTGTAGAAAAAACATACGAAGCATAATACAAGATTTTAACATTAAGATTTTCGATTCAGAAGAATGTCTGCTGCGTATAGCGTTTGCGCCAATTTATACACACCCCCTATATTCCTATTTACAGATCACGTAACTTACCTTAGTAAGAAATCGCTTAAGGTAGATCGCATATCTTTCAAAATTTTTCGGGCTCTCCTTTCATTATTAATCAGCAACGTTTGATACAGCTCGTCGTCGCTACCGTCAAAGTCTTTGTATTGCTGTAGAGCGGTCTTCTCGATAGCAGCTTTAAAACGCTGATCGTGAAACACCCGATCGGCCACCTGGGGATAGTCATATTTTTTCAATTCGTAAACCTGCGCTAAATGCGAGAACGTCCGCTGCAGAATACTATATTTCGATTTTGGCGGGTTGTAATCGAGAATGTTTTTGAGAGCCAGAGTTTCAGCCGTCTTGCTAACTAGGGATTCCTGCTGAAACAAGAATAATTACATTAGGTAAGGTAAGGATAGAAAGCAAGGAATTTTCGAAAAATTATCCCTACATATAGTGAGCTTCACGATAAATTAAAATAACTTGTATAAAGATAATGAGGTTATAAAAATTAACGGAAGGGGAATCTTTAAGTCCCGAAGTAAACACTGTAGGGTCGCATTAAGGTGAAATATTCTTAAGCCCGATTTTATAATAATCTTTACATTAAAATTACTTATCGAATAAAATGTTCATATGTACCACAAAACTTCAATATTTTCCTTACTAATTGTTATTCAAAACAGCACCTGTCGCCCCTTTTCAATTTTTCCTAATAGACAAATACTATCTGCAAACATTTAATCCTTCACAGGTAAACTCACAATAGCAAACCCTTGTAATCCGATTAATTAATACTAACTAAAGTTATTTGAAATTATCGTGAAGCTCACTATACATATATACAATTAATTTCAGATATTGAGGTAATGCATAATTTAAAAAGCGTTAATATGTCTTTACCGTGGAGTTTGAATCGTAAAAACCACGCCACGCCATCGTAGTAGATTAGGTTAAAAATAAAATGGCATTACGAATAACATTTAGCTTCTGCGTTACAAAAATAGTAGAGGAATTGAGATATCTACTTTACCGTGCTTATATTTAGAATTACGTTAATTATATTTTAAAGGCTAACATATAAATGAGTGCATCAAAATATTTTGTTATATTTTTGTAGGAGGTAGCTATAATTGGAAAATGTCATACTTTAATATAAGTAAGGTTGCTGGGGCAGTTTAAATATAAACGTGTATGTAATTAACGCAGTAACATTTTTTTAAACAGGTGTTCAGTGATTTTAAACATAATAAGAATGAAAAATTTCAGTATAGATCCTGAGTTCAATGATTTTTTTCAAAGATACTCAATATTCGAAAGCGTTTCATTGCTAACTGATGTTTTCGTATTCAAAGTTATACTTCAGTGGATGAACAAACTTCAATGATTTCTAAAATCTTTTTGATGGACACTTGAATCTACATATACAAATTCAGCTCAACAGTTTAAATACAAATATCAACCAAAATATAGGAAATGCTTTTAATTGACATACACATATATAGATACATTTACATATTTGTTTTATTCCCAGGTAAGAATAGAATCACATATTCTATATATAAAATAAAATATATGTAAAATATATACGATAATGTGATAAAGATCATGTTTGCTTCGCAAAAAAATAAAATTAACTTAATCGAATAATACAATTACGAAAAACTTGTAATTGAAGATGCATTTCCAATAGAATATACAGGTCTCCCAAGTTGAGTGGCCTATTAAAATATTTTAGGGTAGAAATACACAAAAATTCTGAAAATAAGTAGACTGCCCTAGGCCAAAGTGATCTTCCAGAGTAAGTTATTTTCACTTTTGCATCACTTCTCCGGTTGAACGGAAGTCGCCATTAACTTTCTTATTTTAAATGGAATGTTAAAATTTTTATAGAAAATTCTGGTTCTGAACATTATTCTAAAGACAAAATATTAAGGTTTCCCTATACCTAAATGTAACCTATTTTGGGATATCTTCAAATTTATCTAAACATCGTTTCGGTAGCCTTTTATTTAAAAAAAAAATGTTTTTAGGACGCTCTTAAATTTCAAAATTAAAGTGGTTGCCGTTTGAAAGAATAATCCTTAGGCTTTCAAATCATAGCCTAAATATCCCTGAAAATTTTAGAGTCTGGGCGCGATATGGTGTCGAATCTCATTATGTTTAACTGTCCAAAACTCACTTTTCTTAAATGCATCACACTGTATAACTTTACATCATGATACACAGAATCAAATTCTGCAGCGATTAGTATTAGGTTTCCCTATACTTATTTCTTTTCGTTTTCCTGTTATTAATAATTGTATATACTAACCCAAGCAGCAAAATTCAAATTTGCCGCAAATATTTTTAGTAACTTCAACTTAAAGACATTACAATACCCATAATACAATACAAAATTGTAGGTAATTTTATGATTTAATGTTGAAGTTACTAAAAATAATTGCGGCAAATTTGAATTGTGTTGCTTGGGAAATCGCTGCAGAATTTGATTATGTGTATGATGATGTAAAAATATACAGTGTTCCATTCAAGAAAATTGAGTTTTGGACAGTTAAACATAATGAAGCTGACACCATATCGCGACCAGACAGACTGTAACATTTTCAGGGATATTTAGGCTATGATTTGAAAGCCTAAGGGTTACCTTCAAATGATAAGCAACTTGAATATTGAAATGTGAGGGTCTCGTAAAAACAAGTTTTTAAATGAAAGGCAGGCAAAACGATTTTTACATAAGTTTGAAGATATCTCAAAATCCGTTTAGGTATAGGGAAAAATTAACATTTTGAATTTAGAATAACGTTTATAATTAGAATTTGCAATAAAAATTATAAGATTCCATTTAAACTAAGAAAGTTAACGGCGACTTCCGGTCAAACGGAAGTGATGCAGAGGGAAAATAATTTACTCTGAAAGTTCACTACGGCCTAGGGCAGTGCACTTATTTTCAGAATATTTGTACATTTCAATCCCCAAAATATTTTAATAGGTCACTCAACTTGAGAGACCCTGTATACAATTATAACGAGTTCACAAAAAAAACGCATTCAAAATACTCGCCCTGCTTGTCGGCGTACATCCGTAACAGCTTAATCCCATCAGTGGACGTCGCTTTGGTACAATAGAGGGCGCGGCATTCTCTTTTATATCGAAGATATGATTTTCCCTCGCCTTTTCAATAGAAAAAAGAGAATCAATTAAAATCTCGATAGAACAACAAAGAAAATAATAAAGAAGGTATGTTTTAAATATATTCCACTACGTGGAGTCAAATACATATACACAAACTAGTGTGAATGGTCTTGATGAGTACAGGAAATTAGTAGTTAAGATTAAAAACGATGTGATTGTGTCTACACTCACGGAAGAGCTACAGTAGAAAATAAAATTAAAATTACATGCACGAAATAATTCAAATAAAAAATATTATCAAAATTAATGTCTCCTTCCCACGAAAAAATCTCATAAATTGTTTTAAATTAACGTGTATTGTACATACACATTTGACACGTAAAGAAAGTACAGATGTAAGCAAAGCAAATGTAGCAAACATTAGCAAATACATTGGAAGAATACACGACAGTGTTTTTATAATAATACTCTATATGCAAAGTAGGACATCTATAACGGTGCTATTTAGTGCCGGATTATAACTTGCGAAAGTACGTAACTTATACTTATTATGTAGATAAAAGGAAAAATAACTTCATTTGGGTTCCAATAATTTGTTTGTATGTATCCCAAGCAGAAAAATTCAAATTTGTCGCAATTATTTGTAGTAACTTCAATATTAAAGCATGAAATTACCTACAATTTTGTTTTACATCAATGGGTATTTTAATATCTTTAAGTTGAAGTTACTAATAATAATTGCGGCAAATTTGAATTGTGCTGCTTGGGATAAATATGTTAAAGTGTGTAAGTATTAAATAGTAGTGGTGGTATCATAAAATTCCCTACTTCAGAGGATTCTTATGTTCGACAGATAACAACAGGGAGTAATGCAGGTCTCGCAACAAATCAGCCGACTTCTGACGTCGATAATATTAAAATCATATCAATTAGAGCGTTGTCAGTTGCATAGATAAGATAACGCACTTACTTGACATTGTCATTTTGACGTTATATTTAGTATTGATAGTTTTCGTATTTTTTCAACCATAACCTTATCTATATATCTGTCAAACCATATGATATGCTTTGTAATGCCTGGCAACCACGTAATGTAAAGACGAAATGTCAAAAGTCGGTTCTTTAATTGCAAGAGCTATAGTCAGGCTATAGTGCTGTCATTTGATTGTTTTGTTTTGATGTCATTTTCTCGTTATTTTTCTTTTCGTTATATTACGGTCTTTGTGCATTTTTCGATATCTGTCTTTGTAAAGACATGACAAGTACATATTCAATTTTTGGTGTACAGAGTCTGTCAAAACTACATATGTTTAGGAATATTAATTCGCGCTAGCATTATCGCCAATTTGTGTCACGCCAATTTAAAATTTGTTTGGAAAAAAATGTTTGGAGTTTTATGAATTACTTTACGATCTTACAGTAAACAAACTTTATACGTATTGCGGCAACGAAGTTGCCATACTCAGCGATAACACTAAACTGTTGATGTGTAAAAAGAAACTATTTTGAAATTCTATATCTGAGAAGCAAACAGATCACATGACAGATTTTCCATCGGCAATTCTTTTGAAAATGTTAATGCAGAATATTACTTTTAACAGAATAACTCTTGTTATAGAGGTTACTAATATCGCGACAATACTGTTAATTGGCTGCTTCAGTCACCGGACCTTTCTCCAATAAAGACCTTATAGGTTGTTTTAAAAGAAAAAAATACATCATTAGCTTTTCGCTATAACAGCTCTCAAACCATATACCAAATGAGCAGCGACTTCCTCTAACATTTGCTTTGTGATTTCTATGTCTGCTAAAATTAAGACACTGAGTTCGTATTATAGAAGATAGCAATAAATATTCATTTTTGATAATAAAATAACGTTACAACATATACATCGAATTTATTTTAGTTTCTATTGCCTTATTTTATAGCAATAATAAAAAATTACCCGCCTATTTTCTAAAATGATTTATGTGAATGTATAATGTGGACTTTGAATGGAAATTTGTTTTGTTGTTAATAATAATTGATTAATAACCCATCATGATAGACAAAGCAACATTTGAAAGATAATTTTGTCGATAAAATAAGACAGATAAAATAGATAAAATAACACAAAGAAAAGGGATGATAACTTGTTCCAAAAATAAATAAATTACAATAACTGCCAAAATATGTACCTAATGTTAAATGGTTGTATAAAAAAATTGGAATATGTTTGTTGATTGCACTATATCTACATAAAAAAGCAGGATTATAATAATAATGATAGAATAAATAATCTATTTGAGACTTATGCATGGATATAAAGTTCAATACAATGTCTATCCTCTACGTCTGATAACGAAAGAATGATGATTTAATAATAGCTAATGATATCTATATAAAACCGTTAACACAAAACACGTTCATAAGTCTTACTTTTGTTTCTGCTTCCCTGGAAAGATGTCTTCTAATTTTATGATCATTGGAGAAGCGTTTCAGACTTGTTATAGTAGACAAGGAATCGGTTTGATGATTTTCTCGGGGTGAGAATTTGTTAAAAACGTCGAACATTCGATTCGTCACGACGTCAACCATCTTTTTAAATCTGAAAATGAAGAATTTTTTATTTTACTAGTATGGAAATAAAGCTACCATGTTAAATAATACAATACTTAATTGTAAGTCGTCAATTACGTAGACGATCTTCGTAATTACTAGACTTACGTACTATTATTCTTAATGAACGTAAGGACATTGAAAATAAATTATTTCATTTCATTTCATTTTATTGTCCAACAGATTACCAGTTACAGGACAAAAATATTTTCAAAGTGAGTACATACAAAAAAAAAGAAAAAGATAATACAAAAGATATTTAAATTAATAGAAGTTATTAGTCATTAATATTATTATGAAAAATATCTTCATAGTGTAGATCAGCCGAGCGGCACATCGTCACTAGTGGCGAGGCTAGCAGCAAGTTGGTTCTAGAACAGGGTAGATCAAAGGAGGAAGAGGGAGGAACGAGAGGAAGCCCTAGGAATGCGGAAATCCAAAGCGGCAAGAAAAGGGCTGCCGATGACTCCGTGAGCTAGTTTCCAAATAAAGCGCGCACTATGGCGTTCACAACGGTGCGTTAAAGAATTCACTGAATGTCTATCCAATAAGGGTGCGTAATCAATCCCTCGCTGCGGATAAACTCCATCTTCTTTAAAGGAGAAGTATTTAAGAAAACGACGTTGAATTTTTTCAAGTGATAACTGAAGATAGACTTAGTGGGTAGACCACACTTGAGAGGCATACTCCAATTTGCTCACAACGAAGCTAAAGTATAATATTTTCAAAGCTGTATACTTTGAAAAGCTGTACAGGAATGGATGAGAAATCCCAATGTTTTAGATGCTGACAAGCAGAGGCCAGTAATGTGTGATGCAAAGCTCATAGATTGGTCAAAAAGTACACCAAGATCCTGTACTGTTTCAACCCTCTGCAATACATCATGATTCAACAAATACGCGGAAGTAATTGGATGATTTTTTCAAGTATATGAAACAAAGCAACCTTTACTAATATTTAATCAAAATTGTTTGGTACACCATCCAGCCATGTAATCGATATTTCTTTGCAAGTTCAAGACGTCACCGAAGTTGAAGTATAAATTTTAATATCATCAGCGTAAGCCAGAATTAGACAAAAGAAGTGTTGCAACAAATCGTTAATGTACAAAACAAAAAGGGAAGGCCCCATGTTGGATCCTTGCGGAATACCAGAAGTAGGAAGGAATTCGTAAGACCTAAAACCATTATAATGCACATAGTTAGATCTATAATACTCAAATAGGATTCCATAAGTTGCAGGAAAGATGCAGTAAGACCAAAGCAGTCTAATTTCTCAAGTAAAATCCCGTGGTCAATGCTGTCGAAAGCGCTACTAAAATCCGTATACACCACATCAATCTGACCCCGCCTGTCCAACTCTCCACAAAATAAATCGCGAGATATTGACAAGGTTAGTAACCGTTGAATGAAAGACTTAAGACGTTCGTATAGATGGTGAAATAAAAAAATTTCAAAAGCTTTGGCGAAGTTCGACAAAATGGATATGGGTCGGTAATTAGCAACTTCTGATTTTGAACCCTTTTCTAAATATCGGAGAGATTCTAGTTTTCTGCAATAATTTTGGGAAAGTCGATGTTTGTACAGATAAATTAATAATAATTGCTAAAGGTTTAGCAAGAACCATTCTAGCCACTCTTAATAAAAACGATGGAATTAAGTCATCTCCAAAAATATTATTGTCAGGGAATGATGACATGATGTTTATTAGTTCTTCTTCAGAAATTAGTGGCAAGGTAATAGGAAGATTATTGCTAATGATTACATTTTAATTTTTCACATAAAAGGTAATATGCAAAGAAACATATTTTCTGCCTGGATTTTACCCACAGGATTTAAATTTTTAATCGTTATACTTTGGATGTTTTGCCAACAGATGTCAACAGTTATTTTCTCTAATGGAAAACTACTTATGTATATTCTAAGTGGTGAGTTGTTCGCATAAGTTTAATGAAGTGAATGTTTCAAAAATTATTTCGGCTGGTTCCAGAAAGAAAAAAAGATAGCGCAGCCAAAACCAAAACAAAAAGAAAAATATGTATACGATAGTCCCATGGTATTACACACCACTGGCCTTTGCATTGTTGTTTATAATTTGACACCTAATACTTTTGTACCGTAGATAATAAACTTAATATTAAAGATTGCACAAGATAGCTAATGTAGTTATAAATGTATGATAAGTATAAACAAAGATATACGCACATATATGATATTAAATATCTTGTTACTAAGATTATCAATCATAAATAATTGTTTATTTATTTTTAGATTGGCATAACTTGGTGCTATTATTTTGTGCAACAACGACTGGTAAATAACTGTATAATTGTAAAATTTAATGAATATTTGCCACAAAATTTATTATTATCCACATACCCTTGCAATGCTATAATCACATAAGTCAATAGAAGCGCCAACGTCAATTGTACAGATCCTCGTAGAGTGTTTATTAGGACAGGCATCGTTATTAGATCCATTTAGGATATATTCAAAACACAGGAATACACGAAAGAAAACCAAATCCCCGGCATACTACCCCAGCGAGAGATGGTCTTCTTGCACTTTTGCAAAAGTATTAATAACGCTCCAGTTTGTAATCTGAGCACTCCTAATCAGCAAGTAAGACCGAGCAAAACTAACAACACATTCGCGAGCGCAATCATTTCGAAGTTTATTGAGATAATTATTTATAAAAAAATCGTCAGAAGCAGCCAAGGGTAAGATGATATCGATGTAAAGACGTACGCACATCACACAGTACAGTGGACCTCGGTTATAACAACCCCTCTTATACCAAGTCGCGTTTCTTTCCCATAAACAACACTGTACAAATTATACGGTTATATCGAACTCGTATATAACGAACCAGAAAAGGCCGATATTGATGAAAATGATGATTGTTTATAATAAGCTTTCAAATAATTCCCGGTTTTACTGCTTGGGTTCCTGGCTGTCTTTTTTGTATTCGTCGTATTGATAAGATGAACGAGCTACATGAATGGGATTAAGAATTAGGCAAAAAGGAAAGTAAAATGGTGTTGCTTGCAGACAATCGTCCTTGTAAATTTCTTCAGGGGTTAAGGGTCGTGGTCCATTGAAATTTCTTCCAAACGTTACATATAATGTATAATTTTCGCAAGACAAACATTCCAGAACTATATAATGAACTTTGACATATTGATTGGAGTTTCTTAGGTACATTTACCTGTGTGAGCAACGCTGTCGCCTATTTTTATTAAACAATAAACACCATTGTGCATAAGCATGTGCCATCAACATCAACTCGATCATTTCCTGCCTGGTACACCAGTTTTGTCATTAGTTCACCTTAAGGAATACTATCACAAAAAAGGAAGTCAACGGCCTTATCCTCGTATAAAAACGAGTTTATAAGAATTCGTCGCTTGTTAAAACTTGAAATACGCAAGGCTTATGACACGTACATAACTAACATCCAGAGTAAGATTATTGACGATCCCAGGATCTTTACGTGTTGGTGATACCGAGTTGACCGATGCTAACACCATTGTCGAAAAGCTTTCGCCGATTTATTTGCTGATGTTTATCATCCACGATCTCCGTTGTATACGTCCACACACTTAACGACTAATTGTTTCTGCATTGACTTTTACTCAACCGCAGACGTTCTGTCTTCTATCAAACGTCTTAAATCAGACTCAACGTGCGGCCACGATAGACTTCCCAACTTCTTAGTCAGGGACTGTACGACTAGTCTCTGTGGACTGCCGTGTACTATTTCTAACCTTGCGATACGCACTTCCGAATTTCCCGATATTGGAAAATCAGTAAGATCATACTTATATTTAAAAAAGGTGACATATACGACATCTCCAACTACCGTCCCATAGCAATTCTGTGCGGCTGTGCCAAAGTATTTGAGCATTTGCTTTACAACAAGATCTACAACTCTATCCATCACTTCATCTCAACACAACAACATGGTTCTATGAGCGGTAGTTCCACGATCAGCAACTTAACAGAAACTGCTCAATTCACTAGCGCAAGTATTGATGTTAGAGAGCAAGTAGATCTCATCTACACTGATTTCGCCAATGCCTTCGACACCAAAGATCACACCATACTCTTGTCTAAAATGTCCTCATTCGGTTTCAATTTGAACGCAACCGACCTAATTGCTTCCTATCTGGATAACCGGTCATTCTACGTCTACTAAACGGCTTTTATTCCAACATTTACACTGCTACTTCGGATGTTCCAGAAGGCTCTAAGTTGGGCCCTCTCTTATTCAATATCTACATTAACGACCTTCTGTCTGCAGTGAACAGCCGAGTTCTTGCGTATGCTGATGATTTAAAACTTTTTGCAAGGGTACGTTCAATCTTAGACTGTGAGCATCTGCGGAATGACCTGCATGTTATTAATGAATGGTGTCAAAGCAATAAGATCAGAGTCAGTATAGAGAAATGCGCAATTGTCACTTATACTACTTCCAATAATCCACTGGTTTAACTATTCAGTTGGCCAGCTCGCAGTTTCAGGGCATCTACAGGTGAAGGATCTCGATGTCATATTCAATAATAGACTGCAGTTTTCTGATCACATCTCCTCTATTTGTATGTCTCCATCACGATCGCTAAGTTTAGAACTTGCAGAAGCTTCACTAACTTGGACACGATAAAGAAACTTTTTTTACACAATACTCAGATGAAAACTTGAATATGGTTCTTTAATTTGGTATCCCTACTACACTTATCAAATATTGCTTGTGGGAAAAGTGCAAAAAAGATTCTTAATGTATCCGACTTTTAAGGAAACGGGTACTTATCCCAGCCGCGGCGTCGACTATCAAGAATGGCTTGATGAACGTAACTTTCAAAGTTTTGCCACCAGGCGTGAATTAGCGAGGGCTAGGTTCTTCTTGAAATCAGTAAACAACGATATAAGCATCAATATCAATATGGCTGGTGTTGGTCTTACGGTTCCAATGCATGACACTCGTTGCACGGATACTCCTTTGTACCAGGAGCGAGAACAAATACATTGCTTAGAGCTCCATTGACCCATATGATTACGAATGCCAATAAAATTTATTCCGATCTCTTCTACCTTTCTTCTACCTCCCATTAAGTTTGATTTTGTTTGTTTCTTCTCTTTTTGTATATTATAGCTTACGCACTGTTTTATTTTACATTGTCCTGTTAGTGGTGTAATAACTGTTGGCCAATAAGGATTATATTATTATTTGTAAATGAAACGTTTGGAAGAAATTTCAACGCACCACGGCCCTTAAGCACGGAAGAAAACAAAAATTTATTAAATAACGGTCGTGAAAGCCTACATAGCTTTACTCATCGTCCTTGTGTTTTTACCATCATCTTTAAGCCTCTAAGCTACAGACAATAGAGCAGGGCATAATCCACCGGAAGCAGTCTTTGACAATTTGAGTGAAATTGAAATAAAATACAGGTTTCTTTAAGGGTTTGGCACTAGTGTCTTTATAATCTGTAGTATTTTTATTACATTGGACGAAAAGGATATTTTAAAACACTTTTATCCGTTATGATCGCATATTGCGAACTTCAGATAAAACGAAGAGATTTAGGCGGTCCTGCGAGGTTCGTTATAAGCGAGATCTACTGTATGCATAATATGATTGCCAATTTATGAACGCCGATATTCATATGTAACAAAATAGTGTCTTATCAGTCAATGAACTTTGGAAAGCCAAATAACTATTGTTACGAATTATAAAGGAGGAGTGCAATTTTGAAGACCAATATGTTGTTTACTTGATCATTGTTAATTAAACCTTTTTATTTGTTTTATTTTTGTTATTTATCTATTCAAAATCAACTATTTGAATAACCTCTTTTTCCTGTTACTTCTCTAACAATATATTGCAAATATTTCGAAACGTCAAGAATGTATTTAATACTTATTTAGTTGTTATACAAAATACATTGTTTGAGAACTAAGCTCTAGATAGATTTCGAATTATTTGTATCTGCTTTTATTTCCCTTGTGATTTACGCAGTACACAGAGCATGAAGATAGTGAAGCAATCGTTTTAGGAAGGCACAAAAGGCAAATCCATCGGTCCAAAGATCACGATAGATAGGCACGCGACTAGTAACGTCTACTGCGTGTCCACGTATCGTTCTGTAATCGACATGTACAATGCGGCCATGTAAACAAATATGTAAAGAAAGCATTCCTTGGTATCTAAACTTGAGACTTGTTTTGATTGATATACCAAGAATGTATACAGGTATGTGGTTTCCTTGCACGGTTACACAAGATCTGTGGGTAATACTAGAATATTATCCTAATTTATAGATGAATACGAGGCGCGTCGAATATCGATTACACACTCCACGCTTACTAAATAATACAACTCACGTTATTTCTATGGGGTATGCAACCCATATTACATTATACTTAAAAAATCCCTAAATGATTTTAACAAAAGAAAATATTTTGACATTTCTTAGTATTAGCGAAAAGTTAGGTTAGGTGTAGATTTAAGTTTTTCATAATGAATCATAAGAAATGTAAGAATAGAGCTAAAACAGAGACGCCCTTACCACCTCAATGAGTGAATAGGGTCTTTCACTCATTGAGGTGGTAAGGGCGTCTTTGTATACGTATTCTATACTCAGTAGAACCTACAAAGGAAAAAAGTGTTAGACGTAGTATCTCTGGTTTAAGGTAAAACCTTTGAAGATATGGCTCTTCACCAGATCACCAACGGAATAACGCTAATTTCCGGCAAATACAATCCCTATCTATACAGGGTGAATAAAAATAAAAAGGTAAGTATTGTTAGGTATTAAATATAAAGTGCAAATCTGCCAAAAGCTAAAGCCAAAGAAAATTAAATTTTCACCTAAAAAATTATTTAGTCCGGGCCTGATCCAAGGAGACGTATCGTTCAACAACCTGCTGAATGTAATATATAGCAATAAATACATTGCATTGATTGTGCTTTATTAGTAAAAATATTATTGCATCTTTCATGCCGACATAACCTTTTACCCTGAATAAATCAAGGTCAGTGATCCAGAATGCTCGTCTAAAAATACCTATAAGAATTTGATATAAGAAATTTTATAATAAATCCATTTTCTTCTTAAAATAATATTATTTCTGAATAACATTGTATAATGTTGGTATTTTCTTAATACGTTTCTAGGACGTTACAATTTCTCCAGATGTAGGTACGACTTGAATAGTTGTAAAAACTGTAACTATTCTATTTTTATAAGTTTTACCAGATTCGGACGCAGTTTTTAATAAACGCTGCCGTATGAATGAACGTACGGCACAAGAAATAAATTGTATATATGATTTTACCGATAGTAGAGACGGTACAAATCATAACATGGTATTTTGCTCGAAATGGATGCGAGACGGGATGGGATCTGTCTCAGGTTTTTGGAAGGTATATTGACCAATACCTTCTTGAGCGCATATCCTTCCTTGTTCCGCGTCTTCCCTTCAGAATGCAATGCACATATCGGCTGCCGTTATCAAGGACTAACTGTCTGAGGAGAACTCCAGCATATATTGTTTGTGGTATAGCGAATAAATTATAATATAATACGGTTTGATATTTGTTAGCTATGCTTTTGTTTATTATTTGCATTTTCTATGTATCACTTTTGTTTTTCTGTATTTCACGTGTGCTATTTTCTATAGTTCTTTGTCCTGTTATTTGGATTATATCCTGTTGGACAATAAAGTTCCATTATTATAATTATTACTATCCAAACTATATTTTGCTAACAGATCTCCTAAATGTTTCAGGGTTTCTGGGATCGATACAGAAGGAAATAATGAACATCAAATAAAACTCAAATCTCACCGTCTTTTAATCCATGATTTTTGATTTTTTTTATAAACTCTCGTGAATTTTATACTGAAAACCTTCTAGTTTGACGGGTAAGTTTTTAAATTCATTTACTAACCATTTTCACACTAAGTTAATACCAGATACAATTGGTCTCATCGCGTTACCTAGGTTTGTGAACTTTGGGTAAACGGTACATTTAAGGTCTTTTTTCCTTATTCTAGGTAACTTAAGGGTTGGAGTTGCTTATTCTGAATTTTTAAGAACTTCTTTTGCTTGACGAATCATTTTTCGAAAAGGGTTTTTGTTTAACAAGCATCATCTGCAGTCATTGCATTAACTCTACCGTAATAATCTTTTTTGTCCAGGTTACTAACTTATTTATTTTATCTGCTTTTAAATAAAAGCAGTTTTTAAATCGGAGACTTTTAATAATCCCAAACTCGCTAGTTGTTTTGTATTTTTTTAAATGATTTTCTTTAATCTGGTTCTTGCAAACCTGCATTATGAAGCACTTCTAAAAATCATTAAAACTTTTAATGGAGGTTTCAATACCAGCAATTGTACCGATTCAAATGTAAGAAAAAAAGCTGGAAGAAATAGTGTCAAATGTCGAATGTACTATAGAACACTCAAATATAAATATGAAAACTATGTCACGCGAGTTGTATTAATTATCGATCGATATTTTTTTTGTTTCATTGGTTCAGATGGAAAAAAATTACATAATCTGTAGGTATGACATTCAAAAAAATTTGTAATAATTTGGTTACAGAATACTGGTTTGATGAATTGAATTTGCATTAATAAATATTATAGTAGCATTTTAATTTAAATAATACATATCTGGACGGATATAGTATCTTGAACACATGAATGCAAAATTATCCAAAAAATAAAATTTACTGCCTAATTAATTACTAAACTAACTAGTCGCTGCGTAATGCAAAAAAAAAACGTAATTATTTTTCCTATTTCATTTGCATTTAGCAATTACAATTAACGTAGGTAATATATAAATATATTTTCCATCCATTAATCATTCAATATTCTGTTTGAGGCCACCCTTTGGGGTAAGGTCAGAGTGGATCCGTATTCGGCCGTATTTTGTGCACTGCCGTACATGGATAAAAACACGATGTTAATTTAAAAATAACAATGAGTTTTACCTTACGCTTAGGGTAATTTTGCGTGCGGGTTTAAGTGTATGACCTCTATTAGCATTACTGGATGTTGACAACTAACTGCGCTTTTATTTCCTATCATAATTATTAAATATGGCGTAAGATATGAATAATTTGTTGTTAATCTTTGAAATTATCTACTAGATATTCGAAAAACATCCACGCGTGGACAGGATGACCTCGAAAGTTTTGCAAAAATATGGAAATTCATATTGCCAGTGTACAGTGCCTCGCCATACTGTAGTGTTAACACTAAATGATCTTTTTATTGGTTTGTATAATGTACAGTAAATAAGACTAAAAATAAATTGACACCAAAAAACGGCTCGAACATTAGAGACCACGGGGGCTATTGTTAATTCAAGTAATAAAATTATTGCACGTTCAAATCAAAGTGATTATTTAGATATTAAAATCTGGGCGTTACTAGAAACAAATTCAACAATAGCATTGCCAGAAATCGCTAGTGAAGTAGGTGTCAGCCATTATACTGTTTTAAAGGAATTTAAAAAACTTAAATATCATTCTTATAAAATACACAATTTCAGTGATGATTATTTCCAACGAACGAAATTATTATAAATAAGGACAATATCGAGGAGCAATTCTTGGGACGTGTCTAGTTTACCGATGAACCGATTCGTTATTGGTGTAATGAGCATTTACATAGTAACATGCCCACTAATCCAAGTAACGTGTCTCATAGCAGGCGGGCACTTATTATTAGTGCCGCCTTCTTAGAGTCGACCACCTAAATCATGGTATCCTATAACCAGATGGGTCCTTTCCAGTCTGTATACACACATTTCGCTTTTGAATACATTTAAAAAGATTCTCTGGAATTCTTCAAGTGTATGATTAAACGGTTGCTCATTATTTTTATTGTTTTATTAGGTATGAAATACCTTATGTCTAGGACCATTATTATTGATTTTAATAATAAAGAATTCAAAGCTGTGATAATATTGTATGAAGATATGTACGTTCAAATAATGACATCAGCTCAAATCAAACCAATGCCTAACATAAAACCCTAACAGGCAGACTGTGAATTGGCCCACAAATTTTAATAATATCTAATGTACATTTCAGTACACTCACTGTCTCCAAGAGTGTTTTCATGAGTCCCACATTTCTACCGGTGGTTGGAGTTCTGAAATGTATACACGCACTGCACAGGTGCCCGAATCTCGATTGATGATTGTCATGTATGACAAATTTAACATTCAAAATACAACCGCGTTCTTTTCATTCGACATTTGTCTAGTTTCGCATGCGACAATCATCAATCGAGAATCGGGTCCCAGATTGCGAATTACAACGAGACTAAGAACACTTTGTTGTAAGAATGTCTACTCGTGTAAAGAATATACACATACTCAGGCTATGAAAATAAAATCTTTATAGCAATCATTTATTCAAGAAAGGTTGTTTTGGAAAAATATGCATGATCGATACGAGAGTAGAATGCGACATTCTTCTTCATACCGGCACGGAATAAATAATAGTCTAAGCTACTCTCTCAGAGATGGCGACTGTTTTCGTTTCGTAATAATCATACTGCCTTTACGTATTCATATGCGGGTCGGTCTTAACCCAAATAGGGTTTTTGTCCTCCACGAAACCTCAAGTACTGCCTGGGCGCGAGCTCAGACGGTCGCTAAGCCCCAAGATCGACCACCCCCTTGGTAAGAAGAAGACGCCCAGCTGATCTATCGAATGGTAGGGCTCTCTCCAGCCGTGCAACGAAACAAGATAATAATAAATTAGCGAATGTGTTTGTTTTTTCCTGTTTTTTCCCTTAAATTTCCCCATGCGTTGTAAAGTAGATGCATTTAACGTAGATGATAGGGTGAAGGACATAAGGTTCCTACCGTAGTTGCGATGTGAGTTCGTAGTCATAGTCAAAATAGAGTTGAAAAATTAGTTATTTCATTCTAAGAAAATATTGTTTTGGGTATATACAAAACAAAGATTTTTTTGACCGAATGGAGCTTATTTGATAAAAGTATGTATTTCTGTGCGTTTATATTTCGATTTAATTAGTTCTACAGTTTAACATAAGTGATTGAAACACATAAGACGTAGTAACACCAAAGAAAAAAACTATATCAGCCATCTAATCGGATCGCATAATTTATAAATAAGTCCGCGATCCATTTGGATGCAAAAAAACGTCTTCATTAAGTATGCATTCAAAATTTCGTAATAACTTATTCACGAAGCACCTCGAATTTCTAACCTTCGCACTGTTTAAAAGATATTGAAGTCAAGGTCATGTTAAATGATTATAATGAAGACGTGATTTTATTATTTATTTTTTAAATTCAAAAATCACCAGATACCCCACGAAATTTTAGGCAAGTGTTGTATTAAAGCTTATAATAATCCACAAAAAAAATTAAGTAATGCGAATATTTAATCTATTATATTAAATTTAAGTGCCTATACCTATCTAGTTAGAGATAAAGATGACGGTCAAGATTTGGCAATAACATTACCTACGCAATATTTTATACAATGAAATATATTTGAGATAATATATACTTAAAGTAAAAGTAAATTAGATATATTTTTACGGCGGCACAAAATAGTTTCCCTAGAAATTACTATCGTTCAAGCAACTATACAGATATCATAACCTATAAATCCCCTTGATTTTATACCCCAGCATTACGCTCTATTTACCAACGTTTACCGCAGCAGAATACTACTGTGGTCAACGCTAAAAACTGTTAATTTTCAGTACGTAGAATTTAAAACGCAAAATAAACATAGCACTTAAAAAAATTGTTCCTTTTCATACATTATTACGTCATCTTATCGGTCATTGTTCGTTGTGTATTTAAAGCCATCAATATAAAAAAAAATTCTGTAGGTACAACAAGAAGCCTATGTAAATCAAACAATGTTATCAGGGGAATTAACCAAATATTAGATTATTTTCCATTTTAGAACAAAAATTCATTTATCATCTTGGTACTAGTATACGCAGTTTGGATTGTACTGGTTTATATGAATAATTCAGATAGATTAATTTGAATACCAAATTGAACTGATGAGGTAAAATGGAATTTTTTTATCAGTTGAACAGTCGAATCTGGTGGTACCCAATAATGAAAGGTACATATTGGCTTTGTTCCATCTGGACTCGCTGACTGTCAGATGGACGTCAGACGCATACGCATTGCACAATTTGTACGACATAAAGGTGTTTATTGCAATACATTTACACAATGCACATGCCTCTGACGTGCATCTGAGTCAGCGATTTCAGTTGGAACAAAGCTATTATAATAACAACTACTACAACCTTTATTTCATTGTAAAAAATAAAAAATACCCTTACCACCTCGATATTTTTTAAACCTTTATTTCAAAGGTGTATATAATTATTATCCGTCGGTTTTAGTTCGTTAACGTAAATATACGTCCCACTAAATCCCGTCTAGAGTTGGAAATCTATGAACGCAAAAATGTGTATCCATCAGTGATAGTTAACTGGCTGTGCAACTCCATACAAATTTTCCTCCTAACTATTTCTACTGGGCGATTGTAAAATGAAAGGAATTGCATAGATAGTTGCACTAGGGTTTCGCCAATTCTTTTTCAATATCTCTATTTCAATGCTCCAAAATAAAATAAAATATAGTGGGGAAGAAAAACATCAACTATAAATGGAATTTCTGTTGCACATAAATTGCCATATACTAAGGGCGATTGCCCGTGTGACTAACGTTACACGAAATCAGTGATTACAACGTGGCGTGATATACAGGTAGTCCTCTTATAAAGCGCCATCTTATAACGCGGATAAAGAGTTACGCCACTTATATCGTAAAAATGAAATCGCGTTATGCGAATAAATATATTAATATCGATATATTGCAGCGGCAGGATAAATATCGATGCACGTGATTTATAACGTTGCACTACCAACTGTAAAATATGAATTTGAATTATCAATTAACGCAATTCGACTATCTTCTCAACTATTGGTATTCGCGTACACCGTTGTCGGCAGTTGTTTGTTGTTTCTGTCATGAAATATTGTCTGACATCTGTGCCGTTCGTTTAGGTTATTGCTTATTTAACGCCTTTTTTCTTTGCTATATTACTTATTTTATGAAAATTAGTTCTTATCTCAAATAATCACGTTTCTTGGCCACTGTATTACAAGGGTATTGGCTAAAATGCCGAAATATTTACGTAAACAAGCAAAATAAATGATTGCGGCGTTAATAACGTTCTTCGAACAAGAACGTGATAGTATTCGCATTCATGGGCAACCTTTGATACTTTTTACGGAGTGAAGGATAATTAGTGTATTCGCACAAATGTAGTGTTCAAAGAATTATAAGCTGTATCATTTTAGCGTGTTGTGGCAGAATTGAATATTGGCTTATCGTCTGTTAGTACCATATCAGGTGTGAAAAGAAATGAACTTCTGACTGATCCCAAAGCAAATCGACAGAAGTCTATATCTATTCCTGTGTTAGGTATCGATGATGCATGCTACCAATTCATTGATAAGGAATGTTGTATATGAAATGTATCGAAATAGTAGGTATATATATGTAGATATGAATTTCAATTTATTTCTAATTATCTTGAAATTTTAGGACAACTCATTACACGGAAAAGTCTGATGCAAATTTTGAAGGATAGAGATATATTTCATTAATGCCTTTCGTCTCTAGGGATTATTTTAAAAGAAATAGGTTTCCGGATTGATTTTTTGCAAAAGTAACTTGAGTTACTGTAATAACAATAAATAAACTACAATAAATAAAATAAAAATCTCTGTGAATTTATTTGTTACAAGACTTTAGTGTAGCATTCTTTACATAATTAATGCTTTAATACTTTTCATTGTACACATTCATCCTCAGATGTTCTTCCATGGTATGATGATTATTAGTAAAAAATATTGATAGTTTCCTTCGTGTAACACGCAAAAGTAAAGAAATTTTACCTTATTCTATATTCTATATATCTTTCTTTCTCATTTCTTTCATAATCATTATTTTCACAGGAATACTACTATTTTAAAAATACCTACAATAGAAAACATCCAGGATAAATAACATACTATAACCTAATATTTATTTAAACAATGACAAGTCATTCTCGACGTGTTTTGGTAACAACGCCGTATAAGACGTCATTCACAAACTATGACGTTCATCGATCTTTATTCTGCCTGTCCTGTATATGTTCTGGCGCAGTGTATATCTTCCAAGTTACTGCGTCCAACATTATTTTTCTTTGTAAATTCTAATGAGGACGGCAATTTTGTTGCCGAAATACGTACCTAGAGTTCTTTACCCATTGAGGTGATAAGGATGTATTTTGTTTTAGTTTTAATAAACAGTAATAATATATTAACCTAGAACATTATTATTTCTCTCGAGATTAGGATAGTTTTGTCAGGAACTTTTTTTTATTTTTATTTCAAAATGACTAATTGTTCGCGCATACATAAACTTATCATATTTGTTACCAATATTTGTTTAAATCAAAAAGTGACTTTAATGTGTCGTTGTATTTATATAGGCACTTGTGCTACAGGAAATCTTCACATTATTGTTGAAAGTGGCAGCAGTTGGAAATGAAATTCAAGCAACTATACAGAAGAGGAATTTTATCATGTCTATGAAAGTAAGGATCGATTTATGTTTAGAAAATAATGACGACAGTTGCAAGATCTGCTATAAAATTAATATTAATCATTGAATTCATTTTATGTAGTTGAAATAAGGCTTACAAATATAACCGAGATACTAATGAGTGTCAATTTTGTTTTTAATAACGGTTTAATTTTGGAATGTTCAACCGAAACAAATCCATTATTTTTATTTGAGTTTATTATAATGCAGGCGATGTTTTGCATATCCTGTAAAGTTTTCATGAATAGTAAATAGTATAGTATCAAATCAATTATATTTAGTAAATATTACATCTGGAAATGTAATATTTACTAATGTATGATGTAATATTTTCATGTATTTTAGGAATATAAAAATTTTGAGAAAATATATTTTTTTAAAGAAATAAACGTCTTTTTTCTTTTCGAAACTACATACCTATTAAACAAAACAAAAATACTGAGAATGATGGATACTTAAATTGTGTTGGCACCGGCTAAACATAACCTATCACAACACCTCCGATATTGCTCATACAATAAAATTTTAAATCACAACAAACCTGAATAAACCTTCACTAAACACATTCGGATACAGCCAGTAGACGATTCCCATAAAAAACAAAAACTCTATTACACCTTCCATATTCGGTTGTGACAGTACATATAGACAATTGATGAACATACCGCCACGTACGGTTTTTCGAATACGACGAAGCCGACGACTTGTTGTTTTATGCTTATGTATATATTGTATGTGAACTTGTCTTCGTCGTTGTGGTGGTCACTTGCCGCACGAAGAACGCCCAAACTCGCGAACGCCACTAACTACACTTACATTTTCCGCACAGATTTTAATTCACATTTTTAATACGGTTCCAGGAGGGTGGATTAAAGTGACTCTCGCACGGAAAACACCCGACGGAAACACGTAACCGTGCTTGCGAGAGCTTCTGAACGACAGAAACACAACGATTGTGTCCGACTATAGTTGCGTCCTTCTCCGTCCTGTTAGGGGAATACAATGCAACGCTAATGTACCGCTTTGTGCAGAACCGGGTGGAGACGCCAATGGGACAGGCCCGAATCGTTAAACTTTAGGAGCACGGCTGCAGGATATTATTGCGCCTAAATAAATAATGTATTGTTGGTACTGGGGTGGGAAAAAAGGTAAACTTTTCACTATTTATTACCGAACAATTAATTTGTAATCAAATCGTAATGGTCAAACTATTTCAGTATGATTATTTGTCAATATATAATCACTATTATACGGCGGTTTTGAGTATTTTCTTCCACCGCAGCTCGAATCACTACATACACTATTAATATGCAGCCAGACACATCCCTCCCGACGGCTGCCATTATACAGGAGATTTAGTATAAGGTATTTCTACGTTCTTGACCTAAAACCGCCCGATAATAATAAGCACCAACAAATTAGTCAGTTACTAGACTTCTTCAATGTATCAACAAATTCTGGAATTTAGCTTCGTCATTTATCATCTTGTGTGTTGTTTATAATGCCTATAGTGTTTATCTGTTTATTTTTATCGTATTATGTCCTACACTTCGGTAATTAGTTTATTTCATAGGATCTAATGGTTTAATATTTAATAATAATTTATACATGTATAAGAATGAATTTTTGCCAGCTGCGGATAAGCTCAGTAAAGAGTAAAAGAAACGGCTAGATGTTTCAGTTTCTTAGAACAGAACGCTCCCAATCAGCAAAATTCAAATTTGCCGCAATTATTTTTAGTAACTTCAACATTAAAGCATGAAATTACCGATAATTTTGTATTAAATCAATGGGTGTTTTAATATCTTTAAGTTGAAGTTACTAAAAATAATTGCGGCAAATTTGAATTTTGCTGCTTGGGATTGCTCTGCTGTGCGGATGCTGGCCAATGTATGCTTGCTTTATCATTATCTAATACATAGATACACCGAAGAAATACATTTCTTGTCCGGCAAATTACTCCCTATGAGCAGCACGAGTACGTGCAACATTTTACATATGTTGCAGTTTAGGAGGATATAGCTCTGTTCCAATACGCAGTTTGATGACCCGTCAACAAATTGCGTGTTGGAACAGAGCTTATGTGAATAAAAATTTAACGTCTGAATGTTACCTATACAAACATTAAAGTTGAAGATGTTGAGGGATATCAATTAATATATTTACATTATTTGCTCAATTAAAAGTGTTTTCTAGTATAAAAAGCAAATTAACTTATAGTGCCATTATAGGACCGTGGCGTATCAACAATAACCTTGGGTAGATTCCATTGGTCAGATTGTCGGCTATTGGACAAAGATCATTGTTTCGGATGATTTGTTTTTTTAAGACAACTCTGTTGGGCGAAATATCAGTATCTCGGTAAGTTAATTGTAAGATAAGACTGTAAACATTTGCAATCGCGCCACATGATGTAAAACGAATGAAAAGTAAATGAACCCAATTGGTCAAGAATTAAACACGCGCTTCTTATCATATAACTTACATGTTGTATATCAAGTAGAATGTGTAATGAGTACGCATATACATCTATAAAACATTTGATAAAATAAATCGCTTAGAATTTAATTCGATAGTTGTGATAGCGAAATGCAGGTATGTGTGTACCAAACGACAATATACGTAGATTAAATAATGTTCAGTGTGAGTCAGTTGATAACCAGCCACAGAAAATACCTTGAAATTATCATTTGCATTGTTTCTCCCCTTAATTTACTTGATCTACAATTGCAATGGAATTTATCTTGCATACTTAATTTTTATCTCGTATTTTTCATAACTGAAACTGAAAAACATATTTGATCGCAACTTAACCGGTTTTTCTTTTTAGCTTCCTAAAATAGCCGGTAGCTATTGAACTTTAATCGAATGACGATATACAACGATAATGATGTTTATACTTCCAAATTTTTGCACTAACTTGCCCCCCAATCAACATTTCATTTTTATTTTATCGATATGTATGTATATCAAAGATAATAAATATATAATGTAGGTGGCCCTAATAAATCCAGATACTTTATTTTCAAACACTATATTTATCACACATAAACCAATATACACATAAAAACAACTCCTTTCTTAACTAAACCCCAACAACGACTACCCTCTATTTTCTATTCCCGCTCATTTTCACTCCCTTTCCCATTCTAGCGGGAACTACCGGAATATCGGCGGGAAATAACGGCGCTAAATTTGAATTTACAATACATATACTACCGAGAGAGCAAAAATGATTGTCATGTCTGAAGTTGCAGTAAATGAATAAGAAAAAGACAAATATTTATATATACTATATATAACAGGTAAGACAATGGAAGACAATGTTGCTGCAAACTTCAGACATGACAATCATTTTTGGTCTCTCCATACAATAATAAAATTTACTTTGAAAATAAAAACAAAAATTGTGATCAAACAGCATTCTTTTCTGTACTCTTAACTACTTATTAACAACTCTTTGGAATAAGTATGTTCATATGTATTTTCTATAAAAAATATCGTTGTACCTATACCTCCAGTCCAGAAAAGCAAATATATTATTTCAATACAACCGTACCGTATAATTACGAATCACTGGGAAATTTTGTTGTAACGAAAGCATCGTAAGACGGGAATTTTCTAGTACGTCTCTGCACTGTAAAGATGAATGACGGAGAATCGCGTGATCTATTAAACGGAAATAGACTTATACAGAAGACGACCGGCAAGAAAAAGACCAAAGAGAAAAATGCCGGCACAAGAGGTAATCCTGTAATTATTCTCACAAGTTGCCACCAGACACTGTTAAAATTAATCCACGCGTTCGGACGCCGCTGCGTTAGACCGCAGTCACAGTATAGGAAACATCCGCAGTTTTATTGTAAAGCAAGGTCGTTAAATATTATATATATGAAGTATGTACTTACTTCAAAGAACAAAATAAAGGAGAATATTCGTTCGACCTTAATGATAAATAATACATGGTTTAAATAGCTGGCGGTATGGAAGAAAAGAACACCATAAAGCCAAATTGAAATGGTTTGCAGTCGAGTTTAACGGCTTTTAAACATATATTTTTGGTAAACCTAACAATTTTTAACACGAACATTATAGAATATTCAATGTGCATTCTAATTTTCCTTAGGTTATGTAACAATTAGTTTTGATGTAAGGATAATTGGTAGATACACGATGATAAAATTGAGGTTATGTGCACGCTCAGCGATTGGAGATAAGATATAATTTAATTTTTAAAACTAAATTAAATTTTTACTCACCTTTGCTACCCAATTAATTGCACAATTAAGCCATTATTCCTATTCACATTTCGAAAACGGCAGTGTCGTTTTACCGCAATAGATTCCCACCCACCACTAAACAAAAGGTTTGTTCGAAGCAAAGGTAGCAAATTACAAACATAAATTTGAAGGTCGAAAATATCCTGCCTCAAAATTATTTGACACTGTTCTATGCTTTGCAAAAGTGATTTTTGGAATTTACGCATGAAGCTTAAAAATAAATCGTAAATCTACAAAAAAAAATCAGATATTTTATGCTTTATTTCTTGTGTAATTAGTATTATATCTAAGAGATAACGCCACATGATAAAGTATTAAATTACAGGGTATTGTATCTAACATGATAATATAGGAATTTATATAGTATGAATGTTACCTACAGCCAATAGATGGCGCAAATATAAAATTTTAAAATATGTATGCATCCATAACAATTATTAATAGTATTTATATAGTAGATATAATAAATTAATAACAAAACACTCTATAAACGATCTAATACTTGATTTAATTCTGTTCTTTCTTTTTAATTGCTGACGCCAACCAACATGCTAAGACAATTCCAATAATCTGAAAAAAAAATAAAAGAAATTTGGTAATGTGTATAATTGCTTGTTTATAATGTATACTTCAACAAAGGCTATGCCGATTCCGACTCCAATTAAAATTTTCGCATTATCAGAGGCCTTCATTTGCAAACGATCCATACATCCAGTTGAATAAACATATTCGTCATTTGACTGTGCAGATTGACACTGCTTCATATCTGGTGGCACAGCTCCATCCCGTGTTGAATGACAGCACGAATATGGCCTTTGATTGTTGGGCCAATCTTCAGGTTTATCCACACCGCAGCACTCCAGCTAAAGTGTAAATTTAAAATGTCAAGAAGGTTGAAGTAATTTAATTGGCGATACCAACCTTCGTTTGCATATGATCCCAAGCTATTCTATCAGTTTTACTATCGTAATATTTAGTCAAGGAAGTTTTGAGAGTATCCCTCATCACCATGTCAAAATCGCTTTTGTAGACGGCTGCTGCGATGCCAACCGCTAACTCCACGATAAATATTATTGCAAGGCAAATTGCAAACTAAAACGTCAAATGGCATTAGTACCTACGTAAAAATCCATTTGACCAATTTATTATAATTTTACTAAGGAAACTATGCATGCCAACATCAAATTTTTTATGAATACTTTTGATATTAGGTAGTTGTAAGCTAGTCTTAATAGAATGATCGAAAATAAAAATGCAAATTGGTGAACCCTATGAACTTTGACCCGTGTAACGCCATCGGTCAACTCTTAATGAGTCACGTCAGTTAGATTTTAGTTCCCGATATGTGAGTTGGCGTAAATGTTAAATAGGTATTTGTAATAAAGCATTCAAAGAAAATATATCTATTAGGAATATTTGAACACATGTTACCGTTATCTCAAATGAAATAGGAATATGCGAAGCATCATTTTTGATAAATTTGCATGAGGATTTGTATGAGAAACCGCTAATTCAACGATAAATATTGCAAGGCAAACTACAAACTGAAACATAAATTGGCATTAATGCGTAAAAATCAATTTGGTCATTTTAGTATTGATGATTCTCTTCGATATGTTGCGTGACGCTCAACCCTTGAACTTGTATTTTTCGTGATTGTGGGAAGTGAACACACTTTCAAATTCTCTGACGCTTTACTTTCTAACCACTATTTTCCACTATGTTACGTGTAATGATCAAATTGTATATCTTAATTTACGTAGTTAATTATTGGCATGCATTTTAGTCTGTCCACAACAGCGCCATCTATATATCAACCTTAATAACTATGCTAGTACACATGTTTTAACTATACAGTCGTGAGCGAGTATAGTGTTAACAAGAAAACTATGCATGTCAACATCAAATTAATGATAAACACTTTTGTAGATAGTTAGCTTACTACTAAAGGCTTAAGGGAATGACGGAAAATAAAAATGCAAATTGGTCAACCCTACGAACTTTGACCCGTGTAATGGATTAAATCTTAATGAGTCATGTTAGTTAGATTATTAGATACCTAGCTTAAACCAAAAATTCAAATTTGCCGCTATTATTTTTAGTAACTTCAACATTAAAGCATGAAATTTTGTATTACATTAACAGGTAATTAATACATAATACAATACAATAATTAATAGCATTATATTGAAGTTATTAAATATAATTGCGGCAAATTTGAAATTTTCTTTGTGGGCTGTTTCCGGCTTGTGAGTGGTCGCTCATAATAAAATAAATATTTGGGAAGAACTTTGAAAGAAAAAGAAAGAGGGGAAGAATATCGAGGAATACATATTATTTTAATAATTTTATCATTTTATATTAAAAGGCAATTTTGTAATGGTGAAATACAAAACCACAACGTAGATCAAAATTTAAGTTAGTTTTGCTTGTAGCTTGTAGTTTATGTTAGTTAACCAGGCTATAAGAAAGCTTACTTATATGCTAAAGGATGTAAGGATTTTTCCAGTACTTGCACTGCATATATGTACGTAAGTACATAATAAGGTATGTAACATAAATTTACATATCCTACTCTGTTTTTCTTTTTTATATTCGAACTACACATAACTTACACTGGAAGTACCATTTTTGGATAATTAGTTATGTAATTTATGCGCACACTCATAGACCAATACAATTAAATTGGCAGCGTAGGGCTCTTATTACATACCGTGCTCTTTTTTGTAACGTTACACATAGGTATTTTCTACAAGTAACGTTAAGCGACACAGTAGGCAACCAGTTATACGTTAAACGTATAACCCCAAAGAACGCAATCGTTTGGATACAAATCAGCTGGTCCTTTGAGAGTACTGCATTCGTGGCAGGTTTTGTGCATCAGGATATGTACGAGATCAATAACTAATGGACTAATGGAAAGGAAATTTAGTGTTTTTCAATGAATAGATGTAGGATACAACCCGGAAGTTCTCACCATTTATTATCTATTATGAAACTGTTAAAATATTACGATATATGTACTAGAAGTTGGTTATGTTTTTAATAAAGTGAAAAATTTCAATTTTGAATGAAGAAATTATTTTATTCAAATTGTTAATTAAGACAAACAAAAGAAAGGTAAATGTAGATAAATGTGGCTTCGTCAGTAAAAAGTGTTTTATTCAAAATTTCTACGTTTTCATCTAACAAATTAAACATTATTTCTCAAAAATTTCTTCCGTTTATTGTATGTTCCTCGAAAAGCTCTTGATGATTTGTATTTTGTATGGCTTATAATTGAATTCTTTCACGGCTTTGTATATCGAACTGCATGATAATGTTTGTCTACACCTAATAGCGATCTTAAATTATTATTCTTCTGGTACCATGTTATCATCCCCACATTCTATTTTTCAATAAAATGTATCTAATTTGTGATTGATGTGTGAATGAATATAAAAAAATAAATTATTAAATTAATAAAGAAATATGTAACACAAAGAATTGTTTTCACACTGACGACGCGTGTACGTATAACTGGTTGGCTACTATGTCGCTTGACGTTACCTATATGAATTTTACCTATGTGTAACGTTACAAAAAAAGCCTTATATGAGTAAGGTTAGCAGTGTTTAGTAGTTGATTTGATCAGGTAAGTAATACAATATTTTTCTATAAGATAATCAAGTGTTATATATATAATGTACATAATTATGTGTGGTATTGTATTAAAGAATACCCGTCTACAAACGGCAGAAATTGGGAAGGTGTGCGATTTTAATGTATCGTAGGAGGTTATGGAATGGGAGTTATTAGAAATCATTCAATATGAGTTTACCAAATGTAAGAATTCTTGAAGTTTCTTTTTGTTTTAGGCTTTCGGTGACACTTAACTACTTAATTAACCTTACGAAATCAAAATTTGTAAAAATAGATTTTTTTTAGCCTTAAAATTTTCTGCTTTAGGTTCTATAAGTTTGTTTCTGTTATAACAGAAACAACCATTAACTATAGTTAATGGTTTAATAAAGAGTTTATTTACTTATGCAAGATCTTCATCTTAGTAAATCCACATTTCTCACACACTATAATCCAACGTTGGTAATAAATGACCAACGTTAGGTTATGTATATTGAAGTATCATTCTGTAAGTGTATCATATCCAGTATCACACAATGCAATATTAAAAAATACACAATATACATAACGAAACGTTGGTAATAATTTACCAACTTTTGCCTCTTTTATAATCGACTTTGTATCTGTTAGCGTTTCCAAGATATTCAAGACAAACATTTTCGATTTCTATACAATGCAGAATTGGTATTTAGAGCACAATACAAGGAATTAATTAAATAAAGAAAATGTGTGTGTAATTTTTACGAAATACCAACGACATTTCTATAAAAGTAAGTTCTCTGTTACCCTTAACGCGATGCGGTTTCGAAACGTCCTAACGAAACGTCCGCTCTAATCAACCGGCATTGCACCCTCATATCGTTTTCCAGAATCAAGGCATAATAACGTAGAGACGGAAAGATGCTATTGTTACTAATTGTTTTAATAGTTACTGCGTGTTTTAATCAAGACTATTAGTAATGCTTCAAAAATTTAAGTAATTAGTAACATTAATGACTTGAAATATGCAATAACCACTTTTTGGATGGTATTCAGATAACATACGCAGATAATAGATAATTTACTCATTTACATATTAGAACTTTCACAAACACGCTACTGTTGTAATGGAATAGAAATGGTGGAAGTTTCTTCATATTGTTAGGCAATAGCTTAATGTAAAATTCAAAGTCAATTTAATACTTACTGCAATCAGCATATAGTAAGATTCCCTAATTGCCCCGTAACAACCAAGGGACGCGATAAAAAAGATTATTATACCAGCCACAATTAAAACAATTGGCGGCGCCAGAATCCTTCCCTCCATAAAGTGACTAAATTCGCCAACATCGCCATAAACAACAGCGCCAGCTATAATCAATGCTAATCCAGATATCTATAAAACAAATAAATCAATTAAAATCGGTTAAGTTATTTCTTTTTCGTTGAATTACTTACCGCAAATACGAAGTTAAAAAGAAACAGGACGTATTTTATCAAGTTCATCGAACACGACTCCATTATCGAAGCGTTATCGTCCTTGTTCAGTCTGGTTACTGAAAGGGTAGACCGAACCAAATCACCCTTCACCATTTCGATTTCTTCAGTGGCATATGAAGAACCCTAGGACGCTGCCTCTTGCCAAACAAATGGGGGTGCATGTGTATATTTATGTTACCATGGAAACTTCTTTTGCGCGGTATAATTTTTAACACCTTCCCGTTTTCGGGGTGTTCTTTGTTCGCGACTTCGCATTAGGTCATGTTCATATTTAGCAATCGGTTTTACAGGCTAGATTCGACGTGGAAAATACGCAGGGGAAGGGACTTTATTATTTATGAATACCCTCTTAGTAAATGAAAGAATGCGTACAATGGAGTATTTCGATTATATGTATATCTTATACATGTACGGGGCGAGATTAAAATGAAATCTATCTGGCCATGGAAAAAAAACGCGCTGTCATGACAATTGTTTATTATCAATTATTTAACGCGTATCTGTCAAGTTATGTACAAATGAAATGATTGCTGTTTTTTGCATGATACAGTTTTTCACAAAAGAAGGGCATCAACCAAAAATTCTCCGTCATATTTGGACGACCTGTGAAGGCAAGGGCCGAAGAAAGTATCATGAAAATCGAAGAAATTGTGTTAATGGATCGATGAATCAAAGTTTGGGTTATCTCAAATGGAATACGAATATGCGGAGCATCCGTTTTGACAATTTTGCACGAGGATTTGCGGTTGAAAAAAGTAGCAGAACGCTAGATTCGGATAATCCTGACTCCTGACCAAAAGCTGTATATGCAAGAAATTTGCGAATAAAACTTGAGGGCTTTCGCCCATGACCACCACTTTTTTCTCAAAATTGTAACAGGCGATGAATCCACTGAGATCTCTCAACAAAACCAGATTAAATGCATTAAATCCACAAAAGATTTTCACTTTTCGAAAAGGCAGGGAAGCCGATGGCGACATCTTATTGGGGAGGTGAGGGCGTACTTAGGATTTAGTATTTGAAGAAGGGATCGACAATTATCCTGGATGTCTACAAATAAACAGTTAAAAATTTAAAGTTTCTCCATAATTTTGCCCAAAAACTTTATTGCCGCACGACGATTGTCGATTTTATGAGGCTCGGCTAATAATTAACAACTGTGGATTGGTAGAGTTATCACACCTCCCTTTTAGTTCCTTATACGGGCTCTTTTATTCAAAAATTCCATCTACCAAAGAATTTTATGCTCAGCTGAGTATGGTTTTTCCAATAGCTGTACATTCAACCGAAACAATCATCGTTATTGGACTCAGGAAAATACGCATGTGACGGTGGAAGGCCATTTTCAGCACAGACTTTCTGTAAATGCATGGTGCGGCATTTTACACAATAAACGCATTGGGCTTGCTTTTATTGGTGGTAAACTAGGCCAGCATAAATACCCCGGAATTCTGCGCGAAGACCTGGAAAATTTTATTGACGAGCTACCTCTAAATGAGTTCCGGAATATGATATTTCAGCAGGATGCTGCTACCCCTCATAATGCCCTTCTGAATAGGGGTTATTCAAGCAGAAGATTTGTCGATTATTGGATTGGGACATATGGACCCATTCCTTGGCCGGCACGTTCGTCAGACATTACTTCACTAGACACTTTTCTTTGGGGATATCTTCAAGATCAAGTTTATGTAACGTCTCCAGAAGATCAGATTCAGTGAAGAAATAAAATAGCTGTAGCTTGCGAGAGATTTCCTGCTGAAATGTTATCCAATGCAACATATGGAGTTACGCAAAGATGCCGCCAATGTTTAGCACAAAATCGAGCACAATTTGAGCATAGAAGGTAATAATTCATGATTTTTTACCTTTTTTTTCGTTCGATTTTGTTTTCTGTAACTTCTAAAGAAATTTTGAATAACGCTTGGTGCTCGTTATTTCTTTCTAATGCTAGTGGTACTTTTACACACGACTAAATAATTATTTTGTTACTTTTTTGAATTTTTTTCTTATGTAAAGGTATACTTGTGATACACTGTTGTTTTCAGAAAAAGAGTTCTCCATTGTAGTATTGTCTAATTAAAAAAAATAACTTGGCCCTAAAACCTGAAAACGCTTGAGGGCCATGAAAAATTATTAACTCATTTTAGAGCCTATTAATTTTCCGTTTCAATTATTTAAACCGGCCTATAAATAAAGGACTCTTGTATATGCGGAACATCTACACTGTTAAAAATTTATAACGGAACGTTAATGTGTGTTATTGTATGAAATTTACTAATTTTATGCCGTATTATAGGTACGTCATATCTTCTACATATTAATATATATATATATATATATATATATATATATAATTCGACAATTTTTTCTACTGTCATGTTCCCTATATCTCCTCAACAATTAATTAAATCTTCATTTTCGTATATTATAATTTTGATTTCTAAGATATTATCTTTTTCATTTCCGTATTCCTTTACTTTTTCTTTTCGGATCCATTACAAGAAAATTAGTGTCAGAAGTGGAATCTCTACGGCACTTGGAGTAATGATTTTATTGGAACTAATTTTGACGTTGATTTTTTAAAGTGAATGACATCGAAAATCTCAACATTTGCAGAACCGATTCGATTCTCTGGAGTGGGAGTATTGCAATAGATGAAAGTCACAGTGCTATTTAAAAGATATTTCGACGATATGAGTATATTACTCATGTAATAATATTCGAATTTCTTATAAGCGTTTGCTAAAACACCGTCAGGTGTAATGAAATTGTGTAGTAATGCAAGAAATATTCGCAGCTGTGATAAGTAACCTACACAATCGTTTGTCATTTCCTTACCAAACACCAGTGCAATAAACCATTATTATTTGTGCAATAGTTTTAAACGGAAAGTCTATTTATTTCTACAAATACGATCTAGATCGGTACAAGGAGATAATTCACAGAACCTATAATGTGAATAATATGCGAGCCTATCTACTTATTTCCTCTTTCGAAAGAAGGAAGGGCTGAATCGCAAATCCCATGGAATGAAATAACACGCAAAAGAAAGGTCAAACTTAATGGAATTGTGGCGTAGCACGTTCGCCAGACACCCAATCGATAATATACGTTTGTCAACAGCGCTGGTGGAGTTGATGACCTAATGATTTTTCCTTCATTCCTTATAGCGGGTGTTGGGAAAATCCGGAGTCAAGTAAATTTTGGATCGTATGTTCTCGCTTAAGTCTATGATTTGTATTAAATTTTCAAATGTTATCTGTCAATAATTGTCAAAATCTGATATCAGAAGTAGCAATGCCGGTTCATGAGTATGTATTTAGGGGTAAGGGCTGCACAAAATATAAATATGAATTAATGGGAAATTCTTATTAATTACGGAAAATAAAGTCCAAACTCATCATTATATGATGAATCTTGCGAGCGGTAAGCTAATCATGCGCGTACTTGATTGGAACATCGTGCTGGTCGTAGGAGTCGAGTTATGACTATATAGCTAAAGCATTCAACCTTTCTGGCGATATAGTGTTTCTTCAGAATGTTTTTATCCATTTTGTGCCATTAAAAACATTATCGCTTTCAACATTCTCCCAAATTGCTGGCAGCATGGGCTGCCCATTAAATCAATTAGCTCTTTAAAAGTTTCAGGATTGTTTGATGGTTCAGATTTGTCATGCCTTCGACGTGCCAGTTCAAACTCCCAGAAAAATGTTGTACAATCAATAATTTTTGACAAAATATATATATTTTTCTCTGTTCATTATGTTTCTGAATTGACTGTCAATAAGCGATATTCGTGAGATTAAGAACGTTTATCATATGGGTTTTATTTTCACGGTGTCCTCTAATATACACCCGCAAATGCATATTGACTATGCTTACTACAATATAGTGCCGTTGAGTAAAACGATACTTGCTCATCGCGCGTCGCAACCCAACCATAGACAACAGGAATAGAATGCAATCTCTTAATAAATGAAGCACAGAGCCCTCTAACGGTTTGGGAGAATTATGTG
>JARFOC010001185.1:203747-225639 GCA_031763485.1 Osmoderma eremita | reverse complement strand
GAATACAAGTGACACAAAACGACGAACCGAAATTGACAAATGACAGAAACAGTGAATAATAGGATAATACCAACAACTTTCAAATAAATATGTGGCAACAATCCCCGTGATAGAAAAGGATAGAGATACACAAATACGTATAAAAAAAAAGGATGGATATAGTCCATAAGAGCAATACTTCCTTTAAAACGTGAGCTGCACTATAGTTGAATATTATACTGTAATATTGTAGTGTCATAGTTACTTGATAATACTCTCTACATTATTTAATGTCTGTTTCTAATTTTATCTTAAACCTCATTGTGTTGGTTCAGCATATATACGACTTACAACAAATCTTTCAAGTTGACGTTATTTTATGTACCACCTATTAAGTGTATACATAAATACAACATTTTACCAGGCCATTGAAAGCTATAACACTCAATTTTACTTTTTTCTTTAAGTTAACAGTCTTATAGTGTTATCTATTTCTTTAAAAAAATTGAAAACCAGATATCCGAATCATCTAATCATAAACTATTATTGACTAGTCAATGCCAATGGTTTCGGAGTAATTTAGTGCTTTGGATCAAAGAAGTTCTAGAAGATACATCTACCGGACTTTTACTTAATAATACAACACCATTCTATTTTGAGTTGCATTAGTGCGAGGAATGCCTTTTATATTTCGTGAATAGAGAACAGAAACTAAAATTATCATATTACATACCTTCATGGTTTTTCAAAATATTCTCCATGAAGATCAATACACTTTTGCATGCGCCTGAACCAGTTTTCGGAGTACCTCCAAAATATGCATTTTGGAAGCATCAACCGCTCTTTCGGACGTCGAAAAACGTTGACCACCTAATTTTTGTTTGATGTGCGGAAACAAAAAGCAGTCATTGTGTGCTAAACCACGGGCTGTACAGCGGATAACCCATCAATTCAACTTTTCCAATTGCCAAAAACTCGCTTGTTTGAGCTGACGTGTGAGAACTCGCATTGTTCTGGTGGAGAATGATCTGTCTTCGGCGGTTGGTTTCCCTTATTTTCCCGAATACTTCTGGCAAACAAATAGTTATGTGCCATTCAGAATTGACCGTCCATTGCACCAATGCTACAATTCGCCATATATCCGGTTTTTTCGATGAAACAGGCGACCATTTGCTTCCAACTTTTGTTGGATTTGGCTCATCTTGTCAAACCCATACAGTCGACTCTTGTTTACTTTCGGCCTCATAGGCATAGACTCGATGATTTGACACCTGTTACGATGTCATAGACGTGTTTGGAAGTACCGTGATCGTATTTTTGGAGCATTTCGTTCGACCAATCCACACAAGCCTTTTTTTGACCAATTGCCAAAGTATGTGGAATTCAACGTAAATAAATTTTTTTGACGGCTAAATGTTGATGCAGTATTGAATGTATGCTGGTCCCACTAATACCCAAGGATACCTCAATCTCACGATACGTCACGTGCCGATCTTGCAATATCAGTTCACGCACAGCATCAATGTTTTTCGGAACAACAACTGATTTTAGACGGCCTTCACGAAATTCGTCGGTGACTGAAGCACGGCCACGATTGAATTCGGCGTACCACCGGTATACACTAGTTTTTGATGGTGCTTCATCGCCAAATACCGAATTAAGTTCATCGATGCACTGTTGTTGAGATAATCCAAATAAATTTGGCGTCGTGCCGATATCTACGGGCGTTTCCGATTTAACTCTCAATTTTTTAATGCGGTTATGTATTTTTTCGTGCTTTTGGCTTTGGAAATCCGTTTTATTTTTAATCTTTAATTTATTCCATCCTGGCGTATATGCTATTGGTATTTTCGCGGTGTTCTCGGTGTGTAAACACAGAGAAATCATGGGAGGCGATGCAGAAAACGTCGGGTAAACAAGTGGAGCGAAATCGAACGTGTATTTTGTATGAAATTACTGAAACGCGGACTTCAGCCAAACACTAATTTCGAAAGCACGGGAGACGAGATGATGTTTCGATGTAGAATTGTTAATTATTCATGTAGGGGAGACTAAATTAACTTTTACAAAATTTGAGAGAATAGTACGCGTGAAATTTACAGATTAAATATAGAATATTTCTTAATTGAAGTTTTAAAACTACATAAATAGAAATAAATTTACTTGTTTGACACAGTACATATGAAGTCATTCAAGTTATAACTAACCAATCGTCAGAATTAAAGGAAACAACAAAAAATACTTCTCCAAAGGCTAAAGTTTTATTTCAAGAAGTATTTTCGGTTTACCCTAAGTTTACTTTTTTTTTAAAGCAACCTCTGCAGGACGTGGTTGATTTTCAGATGAAGCATAATACGTAATAATGTTCTTTGATAAACAAATACCCCACACAAGTCCGCACTGCCCCCTAACCTATCATACAATATTTAATTCTGGAATAACAGCGGCCACTGTTTATAGTACCAAATACCTGCTCAAGACCGAGCCTTTGATTTGTCGCATAACAAACACAACATTCTTAAAACATTCCGAAGTGTATCGATATCTTTCCTCCACTTTAAGTTACTATCCACAACTATTACCCAAAGTCTGGCAGAGTTTTCAGTTGTTAAACTCCACGCTATCTAAAATGGGTTTTCCTTTTCTATAGATCGTCTCAACCTCTGAGTGCAGTACAGAACTCACGGCAATTCCATACACGGTTGCCAAATCGTCGAATCAGCTGTACATTATTACTTCCGGTTCCATTATTTGGGTTTCTGACAGTTAAAACGCACATTTTTAGGAAAACAGTAAAATATAAAAACATATTTTTTTAATTTATTATTACTCAACATTAACGTAATTTACATTTCAAACATGTATTTAGGAATTGGGGTATCATACAATTTATTAAATTTAAAGAAAAATATATAATATAATATAAGTTTCCACTTTTGTAACAAAAATAGCTGGAATCATACAAACTCCCATACACTACAATAATATTTAAGAGAGGATAGCAATACCACACACATATGTCTTGTGTCAACTTTTAATCGGTCGATGAACCAGTTTGATCTTCAGATGATGACGAATCTGATTAATAAATTTTTCAATAGTTAATCGTAACAAAACCAATGTTTTGGTTTAATAAAAGTGTTTGTGTTTAACCACCCTTCAATTTTTGTTGATATACATATGCGCTTCCTGTGTTATAAATTTCCAGAATTGATTTATCTTTTAATAAAATTGTTGGGTCATCGGCATAATCATGCTGACCTAGTTAGCTGGCTGTGAATGTTGTGAATATCGTTATGTGTACTAAATACAAGATAGGGCCAAGTATACTACCCTACGATACACCCTGTCTCACAATTCTGTCATTTGAATAGGTATCTTCGTTATCAGTTTTTATGGCTGTTGTTTGATTTCGATTAAATAAAGAGGTAGTAAACCATGGCAGGGCTGTGACGTGGATACCATAACATTCAAGTTTTTTTTTAATATCTGACCTATAGTATCGGAGGCCTTGCTGAGATCCAGCAAGGGCAGAGGAAAAAGAGGACAGGAGGAGACAATTACTTGAAACAGTAGAACTAGATCAAAGTACACCTACTCCTTCAATGAGTAAATAACTCTGGATACTTATTACTGCAACTATGTTGGTGTTTAATGTACTTTATGATTTTTTCCACTGCTGATCTGCTATTCATTGTTCTGATAATTACATCCTGGTTTCTAACAATTATGCGGTTACATTACACTATACCATTTTCTAAGTAATTCCTCAATATTCATCTGTTAATTAGCTAGATAAATCAACCTTTGGGAATACATGATAATAATTAAGGCCGCGATGTTCTGGTGTTAAGGCTTTTTTTCATTATCTTTATTGCCTTTATCAGCACATGTTGCAATTTTGTTTAGCATACACAATAGTATTAATCTGATGTAATTGTTCAATAAGCGGATTTATAACACCGCACGCAACAATTGTCTGTTGAAAATGTATGGTTGAAAAACCAGGTGTATAATGAATAAACTGGTACCGACATACATAGATATAAGCCTCAATTATGAACTAATTGGAATTAAATGTAAAAGTATTATTTATTCCGTTTATGATTGTATATGAGAGAGCAACTGCTGTGAAAGAATTAAATTAAACTTACCTACATAAAATGCTACTACAACACCTCAATATAGAAAAATAATTAAATTTGGACGTTATGAACATGTAAATATTGCATCTGGGATCTATCGCAGATGGACACATAATCGGAATCCAGCTGTTCAACAGCGTGGCGCGATTGTGCGCGGTTTTTTTTAATTCAAAATCTCATTTTGCGGCGCAAAATTCATTTAGTTTCTTTGACGTGGACACGGTCCACGCTTCATTACCTCGTTCGCTGGCCGTTCAATTTGTTTGCAGCTTTGTGCCGACCGGCGGCGTGCAGCCATTATTAATTACTTGCATCGCCGTACCGGACCATGTTCATTTGTTTCACTGCATTACGGATTTCTAACGTCAGTAGGGGCACGATCGTTTTGGGCATGTGCTTTATCACACCTGGTCGCACTAAACTTCTACGTAGCTTGCCGAGTACGTTTGAATTATCCTTTTTGTTTTACGAAGTTTTCCTTTAATTTATTATCGCATTATACGCGAATATTACGGTTCTAAAAGAGAAATGTCAAATTGCCGCCAATTAAAGCCTACGCAAGTACAATGAATTAAATTACACTCATTGCGCAAGAATTTCGTTCAATTGAGATACTACAAGACCTCATCGGCGACGCCGTTTTGTTTCTTACATGCTTTTCTCCCTACTTCCTATTGTTCGTTCCTTTTCTTTTAGATGGGAGGGAATTATTTTAAATTCGCTATACTTCATATGGCAGAGTCGAAGATGGAGAAGGCTATTATGTAATAAAGAACGCCGGGGAATCATGCCATTCTGCCATTCACGAATACGTACATAGTGGAATCCCAAGGCCGATGAGTTTTTTGCTTTCTTAAATACCGCGTGTATTTACACACAATAACAGTTATTGCATCTGTGTAACCCGTACCTGAATAATCACAACTGCTATTTTTGTCATTGAATACCTAGTTGGATTATGAAGTAATGCTGTTTGAACTAACAACACCTACCCAATTCCACAACAGCATATGTATTTCTAAATAAACAACAGCGGAGATCATAACACAGTACTAAGCAATCAAAAAAAGGTTACATGTTTAAAATATAATTCTTACACAAGTATTCAATATTGTTGGTACGTTTACATAAGAATATGCAGTGAATCAGACAACCAAGTAAAAATAGAAAAGAAATGAAAATTCCCTGACCACCTTGACCACCTTGATGCGTGAAGAACTCCAGATACGTATTTCGGCAACTAAGTTGCCATCCTCCGCAGAATCCACAAAGGAAAATAATGTTAGACCTAGCACTCTGGGAGATATGCACCACATAGAACACCACTTGAATAACGCAAGTAAGACTGTGTGACAAGTGGTGTTCTGTGTGGTGCATATCTTCCAGAGTGCTACGTCCTTTGTAGATTCTGCTGAGTATGGCACCTTAGTTGCCGAAATACGTACCTGGAGTTTTTCACTCATCAAGGTAGTAAGGGAATTTTTATTTTTATTTATACTAGTTTAAGCCACTATATCCTATTATTTTAAATCAGACAATCATTTGATTCTGTATGATTTAGTAAAAATAAAATAGTTCGTGATTAACACATACTCAGCTTCCTTAATAGAGAAAATTTTACAGAAACGTACGAGAAATAAAAATCGAATAAATAGAGTGAACACAATGATTAAAAATGATCTCATACAAAAAGGAAATCAAATACATAATGGAAAAATAGAAACTTACGATGCAAAAAATATCGTCACCTAAAGAAACACATATACAATAAGCTTGTAAAGTAAGACGTTAATCATTAAGTTGTAAGCTATGATCGTGGATCTTTGGTTTTACTCACAATTTCTGCTGGAACCCATATTCTCTCCTTTCTCAATATTACACTTTCCCCTTCCTTAAAATCATTTCGATCCTGAGTTTGTTTATCATAAAAAGTTTTATTCTTTTCTCGTTTGACCCTAATTTTTTCTTCATTTATTTTTGGTTTAGATAATACATCCTGTGACGTGGGCAAACAACAATTCAGATGGAGAGCTATTTAATCCTGTTAGGGGGCTTGTACGATATTCTAGTAAGACCTTGTAGATATCACTGCCATCATCAGTGCATTTTCTTAAAATATTTTTGCAAATTCCTACTGCACGTTCTACGAGACCATTTGACTTTGGATATCTTGGACTAGATGTTATTAAATCAAATTCCCATTTTTTCGCGAATAATTGAAATACAGTACTATTAAACGGCATATTATCAGACTTAAAAATTTTTGGGATACCATGTCTCTACTCATGGTACTGTTTTTGATTTATTTATTATTTTAGTGGTCGTTTTATTTTATTTTCTAGTTTCAATAGTTCAATCCATATGCTGTAATAATCTGCAATTACTAAATAATCATGATTCCCGAAAGTCATTACGTCAGCCGCAATTTTATAAAGTGGAATATTTGGTCTTTCGTGCAAAATTAGAGGTTCTTTTTGATTCGTTTTACTATATTTGAGGCAGGTTTTACATTTGCAAACAAACTTATATATGTATATCGTCTGATATTTTTGGCTAATAGAATATTTTTCTGGCCCTCGCTTTACCCTTTTCGATTCCGAAATGCCCTGAGTGTAAATTAGTTAAAGTTAATGATCCTAGTTTTGATGGACCTACTAGTCTACAGTTATTGAATAAAAGGCCATTGTTAACATATAAATCATTCCTAGTGTTGTAATAATTTTTAATATCACTATTCAAGAGGTTATGTTTATTATTAGGCCAACCATTTTCACAATAATTTACAATATCTTTTAATATGGTATCTTTCATAGTGTGTTTTGTTAATTCTTTCAATCGTTCGTCAGAAATTGGTAGATCAGTTTCCAGCGAATGAACTATGTCTAACATTTCAGGATCATCACTAACAGTTTCTTTAATAAACAGTCTAGAAAGAAGATTTGCTGCAAATATATATTTGCCAGGTAAATATTCAATTGTAAAATTATATTTAAGTAATTTTAGTTTTAGTTTTTGCAACCGACAGCTAACCTTGGCAATCTCTTTTGTGTTAATAGCTACTAATGGCTTATGATCATATTTTACAAGAATTTCTCTGCCATAGACATAATGGTGAAATTTGTTAAGACAGAATGATATTGCTAAAAACTCCTTTTCTATTTATGCCCACTTTTGCATAAGAAAATGCACTTTTGTCAAACTTCTGGAACAAAATGCTATTACCTTTTTGCATTAAACAACTTCCTAATCCGTTTTGACTACCGTCTGTGTGTGCTTCTATGGGCGCATTACCATCAAATATTTGCAATGTTGCAATTTTAGCAATTAATGCTTTAATTTTAGAAAAACAGTTAGACTGTTCTGTTGTCCATACCCACTGAACATTATTTTTTATTAATTTCTGCAATGGTACAAGAATATCTGATAAATTTGGTAAGTATTTAGTCAAATAATTTATCATACCCAAGATTTTTTGCAATTATTTTTTACTTTTAGTTTCATCTAGCTCTAAAATAGCCTTTACATACTGTGGATCAGGTCTTACGCCATCTGCTGAAAATATTTGCCCTAAATAATTAACTGTTTTTATTTTATATTGTATTTTGTCTATATTGAATTTTAGGCCTACTTCTTTGGCTCTTTTTATTGCGTTTTCTAAAATTTTTTTGTGTTCCTCCTCTTTGTCTGCCGCAATGATAAAATAATCAAAATAGATACCAATTGCTAAATCTCCAAACACTTTTTCATTAGTTCGTTGAAATACTTGAGGACTTATGTTTAGTCCAAAAGCTAATCTTTCGAAACAGTTGCGTTGTATTTGAATATCATCCCTTTCTGCGGCTTTAGTGACTCCATTTTTGTTTCTTACGTTACGCGTCCGTTGTAACTAAGCAAACTTTTATGTTCGTATTAACTAATTATTACTGCTTCATAGGTTCTTCCGACCTGACACCATGTATTATGTTATGTTATTTGTTAAAATTAACACACGGTTTTAGGTTTCATAATAATAACTAATCTCTTGCACATCCTACATGGTACAGTACTTGACATTCCACTGTGCTGTCAACTACCACCCTCTATCTACATGATACATACATCATGTGATAATATTAGAATCAGTTTGATTAACACCAGTATTTCTGAAAACTACCCTTAAGACGCCCACTCTACCTATCGCTATCGCTTTCGTATTAAATAAGACAGATTTATTTGGTTAGAGTATGAATAGACAAGTGAGCTTTAGAATTCGAAAAACTAGTAAAACTGTAAAGGTAATGTCTCTCATCGTGATTATTGCAAATTTTAACAGATCAGTTCTTTTGTAGTTTGGTCTGTTTGACTTCATGGTTTGAATAGGTTTTTTTCCGTAAAATTTATAGTAATTAAGTAATGGCCGTCTGGGCATTTCTACAAAAACTATACAATACTTGCTAATTGTGTAAGGCTTTGACCATATCACTCACATCATGATTGAGAAAAAATCCCATTCCTTTACGCATCATAGAGTAAATGTTTTAGCCGGTGCACTACTTTTGTATAGCATTTACGTCTCAGCGCTCACATGTGCACTTATTTAAACTATATCTGTAATCAATACTAATTATTACAATGCTCGCTAATTACTTTTTAAAAATCAAGCCGCCAGTAAAAATAGGCAGGGATTCTCATGTTTTCCGTAGCAGCTTATCACTTATGGGTGGATGAAAAGAAATTTAGGCGTTGAAGTTGATCCTCCTAAACTTAAAATTTAACCCGCCAAATTATACTTCTGACATTTAATCTTAATAATTTTTTTTTCATAAAAATTAAAATCACAGTTAACCATTTAATCGGCAGTGATCAAATTATGTTCGTTTAATTCATCCAGAATATTATATTAATCTTATCACCACTATTTAAGTTGTCAATTACCTGCAGGTCATTGAGCTTTAGATTCTTCTACTTACAAACCGAATATTCTTTATAAACTATTTCCCAGAATATTCGTAAAAGAATTGAATATCACTGCGTACAAATACATCTCTACAAATACTTCTGTGCAAATAGCCCTTATGGGATGACTGCAAACGCGGTTATTTGCTCGTGAGTCATATGCACTTACGACCATACATTGTCTATCGTGACGGTGATAACAATCCTGCATATATCTCTCTTAAAACAAAGATCGAATTGTGCGAACAGTCCCGTCCAGACTAGTAAGGCCTGATCGTATCTATAATTACCCTGTACCAATTAACATATATTCACAAATTAGTCTTTTATAATTGCTGTGGAACCTCCATTCCAATGTAACATCTCTTGGTGCGGTCACTAAGAAGTTATCTAATTGGTAAAAAATCGTATGCTATCTGCTTATTACTTCAATTATATATAATTACATTTGCTCCTGGGAATATTTACAACTATCAATGAGCCTTCATTCAGATATTGAACTCCGCCCGATAATAACACGTTTCACTGTATTTATATTATTGTGTTCTTACATTACTGTTTTACGTAAGTACATATAAACAGGTAGATTGTGTTGAGTTGTAAAATAAATAAATAAAAAATAACATGCATTCATTGGTATGTTTTGCATGCATGCTAGGTATACCTGGTATATACTTTTTTTCTGTGGTTTCGGAAAGGTTTTATTTATTTTTATTTGAACTTTTGATGTCTAGTACTCATTTCTATTCGCAATGTTTGAACATCTCTATCTGTGGGTGCCACATTTTTTTAATCCTTATATACACAGTTATTATTATATTTACATTATTGCTAACTACATATATATATATATATATATAACGTAAATTAGCTGAGATGACTAATAACATTCTTTAGGTATGCCTCATATCAAGATGCAATTAGCAAACATGTTTACGATGTGTGGAATGTAAAGACATTATAATATGCTCCTACTAAGATTTAAATATAATGGGTGACTATTACTAATAGTTTTGGCACGGTAATATCTCTTACCTGTTCAAGTACATAAAGTTTCTTCCTTCATAAATATTCAGTATTTACTTATATGATACAATACGATTACTTATTAAAGACGCAATCAGATTACCGTTTACCACACAAACTTTGTAGTGATTTTTATTCTGCCACCAGACAGAGTTATTAACATTTTGCAATTACTGGGCTACTAAATAGTATACTTTATTCTTTATAACACTCTCCAATATGGTACAAAATAATAGGATACGGTGGGTTAAAATAGGAAAAATAAAAATACCCTTACCACCTTCATGAGTGAAGAACTCCAGTTACGTATTTCGGCAACTAATTAACCATCCTCAGTAGTATCTACAAAGGAAAATAATCTTAGAGAGGAGATATGCACCACACAGAACACCGTTTGAATAACACTACTTTTCGGCTTATAATCTATGTCTATACATGCTACCAAATCGTTCCGGTTCATTAAGCGTACTTAGTTAACCATAATAATCTACTGAATAATAATATTTCTATTATATAACAGAGTGGGCCAAATTGAATGAGTCAATATTGTTACAATGGAAGACAAGGGACAGGTAATATATTGTGGACTATTTATTTAATTACCCAACAGAAGATCCGCTTACAGGGCAAATCATGTAACAAACAATTAAAGAAATGGGTACATGAACACGGAATATTATAAACATACATCAAAAAAAAAGAGCAGTAATAAAATAAAATGCATTCGCTCTTAATACATTTAAATAAAAACGTGCTCAAGGTGTATACTAGAATGCCGACTAATACGCGAAACAGGAGCATTAAATAAAACGTTGGTTCGGGAGGCAGGGATGGAAAAAGACGCTGCAAATCTTAACGACTGACGATTAATTGCAGTTTGGACAGTAGTAGTGGGCAGTCACTCAGTCCACGGAGCAGCCTCCAGGCAAATCTAGCTTCATGTGCTTGGCGCCGAGAAGTTGGTAAATTCATGGTGTGTTTCAGAAGCAGGCTCGCATAGTCAATACCTAGGGAAGGATAAGCCTCATCAACTTTAAATGACAGCAATTTCAAAAACTTACCTTGAATGCGCTCAATCGAAAGACGATGGCAAAGATAATGCGGAGACCATACCACAGCCGCATACTTTAAACCGTTCATAACGAACGCAAAAAAAACAAAGATTTCAAAACAGTTAAATCATGGAAATATTAGGAAACACGCATAATAAATCCGATATTTTTTGAAACAGATAACCATAATTTTTCAATGTTGCGAAGAAAAGTTGGGTGTCAAAGAGAATTCCGAGATCACAGAAGGTATTGCTTTTAGATATGATATCAGTAAGTACTACATAGTTGGAAGGAAATGTGTTACGTTTACGAGTATAATAAACTAAGCAACATTTTGAAACATTAACCTTTAATTTGTTGGAAACACACCAATCAACTAAGGCGTTCAGATTGTCTTGCAAGAAGTTTGTATCGTGAACTGAAGAAATTGTTGAATATAACTTTACATCGTCAGTATAAGCTAATACTGGGCAAGAAATAGATTCAAGGAGGTCATTGATGTAAGCGGTAAAAAGCAGCGGTCCAAGATTTTACCCTTGAGGTACGCCGGATAGGGAGACAAATTCAAGTGAGCGAAAGCCATTATAGTGTACATAATTCAATCTATTATTGAGATAATATATAATAAGTCTACAGAAAATCGGACTCATACCAAAAGTATTCAGTTTTTTTATCAACAACCCGTGATCAATTGTGTCAAAAGCAGCGGATAAATCAGTATAAATGACATCTACCTGGCCCTGTCTGTCGAAGCATTCACTAATGAAAATAATGACCATAACATAAACAATTACATGGTTGTATTTGTAATAATATACCATATTGGCAACGATATCTAGCATAAATTATTGGCATGCAAAAAACGGAAAGTATTGTCGGGTACTAGGCAAAGCTCCCAGAAAAACACCGTGCGTAATTGGAGTTCTAAACAATTGAAGAAGACAGACAACATTTATAATGCTGTTTAATGTTGTGGTAACAATGATTACGGGTCATAACGTTAGAAAAGGGATCATGAATTTTTACTCTTATTCATTTTGGTGGTTCCAATTATTCAACAACACAAGTATGCCCAATACGGCGTTCAGCAAAAAATCACCAAAAATGAATGTATATTTGTAGTTCGAAATAATCTAGATATCCCCGATTACTGTGGCAATATTGAAAAATTCCATTGATTGCCGTATTTGCGGACATGCGACTATTTGAATAAATTTCAAATCCAAAACACCACGATTTAATTTAACCGTTTCGCTATTCCCGCGGGATGCAGATTACTTCGCGTTCTAATTACTGGTGCGGCTGACACGAGCCTGTAATCGAAGATTTAGTTTGGAGCTACATTTCTGATATCAAATGAGGAATGGAAATAAGCCATTAAAGCGTAAGGCACCATTTGTAATTATGTCATTCATTCCATTGCTGCAACATTCGGTGAGTACTTCTGTATGGTAATCAACATTGAAATAAATTAAAAAGTTGATTAACATGTGTCTGTCAGAGATGTAGAAGTTTTGCAATAATTACCCTACTTCATTCAATATTGATCTTTATCTGCCTTGAAGTTGGACTATCTTCGTGCTGGACCGAATACTCTTTCATTACGCTCTGTAATAATGAGATACTGTCGAGTCATATTGTGAGATTCCCTCACCGTATTGTCTGGAAAGTTTCGGTTTCAACGATCGAGCGTTGAAATGTGATAGGGTCCACCGACTGCAAACAGACAAACAGAAAATCTTTCTTCCCCCCGTACCGGTGATCGATCCGCAAGATAAGTCAGCTTGGGACGAACCAGAACAACACCCGAACATGTCCAATTCACCAGAGGAATACCTTTATTCAATTTCTTCAGGCGTATGATTCCGACGGCATTCGACTGAGAGTTTACATGTGTCGCTAGTGCGTGCGTGCTGCTACCGGAGGGATGACGATGACAATTATAATGAAGACATGCCGCGCCAGGAGTGGATTTTTCCGTGTGCGAAGGGAGCACCGCGGCCTTCTCACGCAATGTAATGAATAATGAAGGTAAAATGGGACTGAGGGATGTTAGAATTGGATGTAATTATGTACCTATTTCACCGAAAAAATGCGCGCACTGCGTGTAGGAAGGGAGTTGACTCAGAACTCTTACTCGTTAGAATCGTATTGAAACTGAACATTCTTGTGAATGCATGATCAATCTACATAGAAGAGTGTGGTTTGAAGTAGGTATAATGACCTAACAAAGCACAGAGCGAAATAAGTTTGGGGTTTATAGTTGCGTTCACGTTTATTGCTTGTGGTAAATTACAGATAGTCACATATATTCACCTGCACTCTATAACAGATGATTTTGCATGGTGGTGAATATAAAAAAAGCACATCTATTAGATTTGTGGATCTAAAATATGGAAGAGAATAGTTTTGAGTAGCTTAAAGGCTCTAATTAGAATCATCTGCGTTAATATAGGTTCTCTATATTATTAATTCCTTAGGACAGGTTTATTTATAAATCTTTCTGTCAACTAGTAAAAAGAAAAGTGGAAGAAGCAAAGAAAAATACCTACTTAGATTATATAATGAACTCACAAAACAAAGTTAAAACAACTTAGAATATCATAAATGAAATAAAAGGTAAACAAAATAAGAGAGCTCTTGACATAAACGCCTTCAAAGATAGGAATGGTGGTCCGGTTGATATTTTGACGGATATGAACATTTATTTCACTAATTTAAGTAATCACAATGTTGGGACAAACAGCACTGCTGAAGAGCGATCCATTAGACAGGTTGCTGAGACATTTTCACTGTTTTTGACTAATCCAGCAGAGATATCACATGTCATACAGGGATTGAACAACACATCGGCTGTGGGTGAAGATGAAATACCCATAAAAGTATTAAAGTTTTGTTCCAGTGCGCTGTCAGGTCTTCTGGCACATGAGATCAAAACCTCTTTTAAGACCGGAAAATACCCACAACTCATGAAACATGCTATTATAAAAGCAATCCATAAGAAGGGTGAGACGTCCAGTTTTGAGAACTATTGGCCGATAGCCCTTATCTCAAATATGTCTAAAATTATAGAAAAATTAGTTTTCAAAAGAATAATGCATTTTATTTTAAAAAATAACATTTTAAACAACTCACAAAATGGCTACGTAAGAGGAAGGTCGACTACAAGAGCTGTTTTCCAACTTTTGGAAGAGGTAATCCGTGGGATAGGTTCGAAGGCCTGCACATCCGCCGTCTTGTTAGACCTATCAAAGGTGTTTGACCGGGTCGATCACCAGATTCTGTTAAGAAAGCTGGAAGTGATGGGGTTTCGAAGTATTGCGCACGACTGGATAAGATCGTACTTGCACAACCGAAAACAGTGCGTTCAGGCAGATTTGTCCGATGGTAAGCGGATAAAATCTAGGTAAGGACAAAGTGCTATTGGTGTCCCGCAGGGTACCATTCTGGGGCCCCTTTTGTTCTTACTGTATGTGAACGACTTGCCACAGACTGTGCAGTGTTTAACGGTTCAATACGCGGACGATACCTCATGTGTGATAACCACAACCTCTGTTCAACAAAATATAACAATACTAGACGATACCCTAAAGAAACTGAATGAGTGGATGACCAGATTAATATTAACAAAACGCAATTAATAAACTTTAACAACAATGTTGAAGGCTGCAGTTAGCGCCTACAATGCATACATAAATTCCCGATTGCTGTACGGCGTGATTTTCTGGGGCAATTCTGTTGGTATGGAACGAATATTCAAATTACAAAAATCCAGCATTAGAGCCATTTTTCGTCTTAAAAACAGAGAAAGTTGTAGATCTCATTTTAGATGTAACAATTTACTCACTTTGCCATGTTTATACATCCTAGAATGCGCATTATTTGTCAAAGCCAATTATTCAGAGTTCTTTCATAAGTATGAACTGCACCACAGTCATAACACTAGAGGTACTGTAACCCCTCACCTATTGGCACCTCAGACTCATCTGTCAAAAAATTCAAAGAAATGCTCTGTACTCTTGCATTCGGATATATAACCATATACCTGACAGTCAATTTTATTTAAATTAGAATATTACAATAAATATTCTAATCACTGGTACTCCACACACAGTGCATATGCCGCCTTTAGCACAGCAAATTTGTTTATTATTATTAGTAGACTGCTGTCCTAACTTTTTCATTAATAAGAAATTTCAATAACAGAACAACGCGACAAATAACAAACACTTTGTTTCAAGAATACTGTCCATAATTCAGGTTATTGAAATCAAAGGATATCAGGCATTAAGCAACTATGTACTTCTTGCAGTGTAGATACCTAGTTTATGTCCAGCTGGTGATGGATGATACAACAAAATATCATTTTAATAATCAAAGCAGTGAAATTTTCAAAGCCGCTTGATTTTCAATAGCAACATTATAAATGAAGTCGTTCAAATCTACTTAGAAGCATTTACAATTACAAAGGAATCTTCGTCTACTAAAACATTAAATAAACATTAATTAAATAATTTAATAATGAATTTAATTTTTCAAATTTTCAAGCTAGTGATTTTATAACATGTTTGCAAACGTTGGAAGAATGATTTCTTTCAAAGGTTGTACCCCAAAGAGTTTTATTTATTTTTTTTATTTGGCTAATCGTCTACATATTATATCATAGATGAATAGATACCTATTTATTCCTCACTAAACACAAATGTGTTGTTTGGTAATTTTGAGTAATAATAATACAATTAGAACGATCATAATAAATAATAACTAAATAATCAGTTACAATTTAAAGCACTTTAAGAGATTAATTGAATTACAATATATGTTCACAACAAAGGAAAACAATTTAAAACTTAAAATCCTCAATAGAACAAAATTACTCTTCCAACAACACGGTCTGTAGTTTACGGCAAAATTTATGTAAATTTAGAGAATTGATTATAGAAGAAGGTAATCTATTATAAAATGAAGCCCCTGTAATACATACAACGAATTTTAACAAAGAGAGATGTCCGGGAGATAAATGAACCTAATCGATGGCTATGACCGTCTCTGTGTTTTTGACGATTGTTTGGTCTCATACGGAAATAAATATAAGGTTAAAGAAATAAATAATGGGCAATAATGGACTCTGATGTCCTCTCCCCAAACCACCCACATGAACTTTTTCTGAATTTAATAAAATTTCATATAAGTTTGGCACAGTGGTCAAACTTCAACACAAAAGACAATCCCTCATGCGAGGGTCAAATAGTGCAAAATAAGTCGTTCTGGCAATGTTCTCCCAGATTTCGCTGTATCACCCTACGGACATAACAGGCACGATAACATATATCCTATAAAATGTACGCTCCGTTATTGCTTGAAATATTTAATAATAATAACATCCAATAAGAACAATAGGAACAACCTAGGACGTAGTTAACTCATGGTTGTTCATCAAAATTTACAATACTTAAAGTTAAATTACAATTCCGTACGCACTCTGGAAACTAATCAGAAAAGTCTGAACTAGGATCATTAGTAACCCAAATTCAATAACTTCACAAAACACAATTCTATAATATATACATCAAGTGTAACTCTAGTAGAGCGACATACCTGGCATAGAGCTGACGTGCCTCTTAAACATAATCAGCGACATCTGCTATTTAAATATTGCAAATATTCATTGTAGATAACTACAGCATTATAACTGAAAGACCGCCTAAACATAGGTGTTTTATGTTGTGGTAAGCTCATAGTATCCCTTCCTGTAACATTAAAATTATGACTGTCATTATTTATTTACATATGACTGTCATATTTAAATAATTGGATTGCCCTTTTTTAAATAATTTATACAGGAATACCAAGTAACTGACAATATCTGCAAAACTTAGCCAGCCGATTTGCCATCCAATGTGTTATCTATCACTGAAGTCAATAAATTATACAATGTACCTTTATAATGTCAAAATGCTATTTCAGTATCTTTTGCGTGAAATGGGCTAGACGCCATAGAAGCTGTATCGTTTGCATCTTCTTTAAGTTTTTAAATAAGCCGCGCATTTTGTCTTATTTAACCAACTTTCTATCTTCTATAGTTTACGAGATCTCAATGGCCGGCATACTATATGGTACAGCCTGAATACTCGGCTGCCATTACCAAGCCTGTATCCGTGTATGGATGTTGTGACAATACGGATTTGACAAGTTTATCTTTAATAACAATAAAAGTTCTTAAATATCCCTACAACTAAATATACATATGAAAGGGTAGAGTGCATAATTCATGAAATTTGAAATAGTGATCTAAAACAGCAAATTGAAATACAGCTCCAAAATTTTAGAAAACAAGAATTGACTTTGCAGTTTTTCACACTCTTAAAAATTGTAATTTACGACTTGCTTACTGCAGTACTGTCGAAAATAGTTGCCTTTGCTTCACCCTTAAAAATGACATTGACTTGACGGTAACTTCAGATTCTTATCTAAAATTTTTGGGCGTGAACAATACAATTAAAACTTTACTGAATTAATATTTGTGTCTTTGCGATTTGCAATCGTTCTATTTCTCGTTTTCGGTGCATATGGCGTATAACTTGATTTGCCCTTAATCCACCCCTGATCAGTAGCGGCCACTTCTTGCAACCGGAGTGCTCTCTATTAGTTAGAATGCACACAGATTGCACGATGACTGGCGAATATCGAAAAAGCATTAGTCATTCGCAATTATAAGTGTGCTTGGTATAGCTGACGGATTGTCTCGTCGCTGATATGAACCACGCCACTGTCAGTGAATGGGGTATAAAGCATGCGATCCGAGATAATAATCGTGAAGAAAGGCAAACCCATCCTCGACTAACACAAACAATACTCGGAGTATATGCACTTTTGTCCGCACTGTCTGAGGACTAGAACGCCTACTTGTCTGTGTTGTGACGGTGGAAAAAACACGGTGAGACTGACGGGAATCAACGGACAATAAGTTCTGCTCTCCTAATGTATGGGAGTTGGAATAATTAATGTGCGTGCGTGCGTGCGTCTGTGGAATGCAGTGATCAGTCTTTTTATTTAGGACGTCAGCATTAACATTTTATTGCCATTATGCGTACATATATCTCTAGGTTTAATGACAGTTTTATGATGTGGGTTGATGTTTTCTATTGAAGATACTGTTTTGTTGGTGGAATACTAAAAAGCGTACTTTTATTAGAAACTCGTAAAAGTATTTACTTAAGCGTAGAATGATGAAACTTCAGAGATTGGTTTTAAGCAACGCAATAGCAATTATAACAAATTTATAGGGAGCCAGAGAGAAGAATAAATTGAAACAACAATATGTAGTAGCACTGACGATATGCTACACGCAGGAGACTTATCTGTAAGCAGACAGGAATACTTTTTAAATGTTATGGGAAGTCGCCGTATCATCGTTACATCGGAATTGCATCGTGGCTCTCACGAAATTCTTTGGAGTTAGTGAACACTGAAGAGCAAAAATCACTATCCCACTTGGAAAATACACCAGAAAATACACGCAGTTGCGTGCGTTATATTGCATTGCGCAATAGAAACAATAAGAGGGCTTATAGTGATAAGCGAATCTATATTGCATGGAACCCTAAAGTAACATCAAGACTGGCTTGGGAATGCGTACGGGAACTGAATGTGCTCGCGGAACGCAATAAAGTTACTTTGTTGTGGGTGCCTGGGTATTCGGGAATCGTAGACGATGAAAAGGCCCTGTACGTGGGCCCATAACCTGCCCCGGGAGTGTCTAAAAACGCAGATACGAAAGTTGGTCCACGAAGAACATAAAGAATGCTGGGAAGGTACAACCAGAGAAAATCATGGCAAAACCTTTATCAAGGAGCCATCAGTAAAGAAGGCTGACGCACTACTAAATCTTAGTTGGAATCACCTTCGTACAGTAATAAGTCTCGTAACAGGACATTGCGTATTGATAGGACACCTACAGAAAATTGGGGTTGACATTGACGATCTATGCTGCACACTGTGTGAAGGGGCAATAGATACCACATATCACATCCCATGTCAATGCAAAGCCTTGGGGCTTGCCCCTTCGGAAGAAGACAGACAATCTTTGGGAAACCAAAAATGCACTCAGAAGACTATACAGACTAACAGACCAAGGGCCTGTACAGATTGATACAGGGTACAAGGATCTGGGAATGGGTGGTATAGGGCATGTGTACAAAAATGGGAGATTGGAATGGGGAATTGGATACCTACTTTGTGGTTGTTATACGCACCTCTTACACTTTGAATTAATGAGACACGTGACTGGGGACCTCCTTTTACTTAACAAACCTGTCACTTTCAGATGTACAGGACAAGAGTGATTTTTTCATACTACTTACAACATCATATGTATATATATTTCCATCGTACAAATAAAGCAAAAGATGTTGCCGGTGATTTTTTGTCGACCTCAAACTCCTCCCACGTTGCGTCTCGTCCGTTCGCGCGGGCCTTTCTCCGACCCTTTGTCCGAGTCTAAGCGAGAAAAGTCCTTTCTTATGGAAAAGCATTGATTGATTTTTTGTGTCCGGCACGAGAAAAGGGCTCCATTCGTCACCGCTTGTTGTTGGTAGAGCGGCGTGTGCATGCAGCCGTCTGCTGCGGTCCGAAGTACCAAATCATTCTTTTCTTCGGCCCTTTTTCCGGTGTTACATTGTACGGAAGCATACGGAATCCCGGGAATAAATCAAATCATGAAATTTTATTTTTAAATTTACCTTTTCTGTGTTGCTCTTTGAGGTATCGAAAGGTTTGGATTTAGTGTTTTTTCGAGTAGTGGTTTGGCGAATGACGAGATCGTGTTTTATTTTGGAACAAGTAGAGAAAAACGCAATTATTCAGTGGTTGTTTAATAGATTGCTGAGTTCGTAGAACTAAATCAAAAAGCCATTAGCATATCAATGAATGAATGACCTAAATTCATATTTCGGCAATAAGTTGCCATTTTAAAACTACAGAGTAAGAAAGTGTTAGAAAGTACTTCTGGTCAATGTAAGCTCTTAAAAGATATGCTCTTCACCAAATCACCACTACTATTCCCACTCATTGAAGCAATAAGAGTATCCTGATTGCAGACATTTCTAATATCAAATTAGCTGTAATACACGTGGGATATTTCCAAAGTCCTGAGATTTGTGATCCTGCTGAATGAAGCAGTGTAAACGGCTAATGTTTTCAGGCGCAGACAAATCCTGATTGATTTTACCAACGACAGTTGATCGGTCGCTTAGCGCATATGCCCTAGCATTATTATTCGTATTTCAGGAAAATACAGTTAAAACAATATTTTCTTCTCAATCGAAGAATCTATTTCTTTGCGCGTAGAGAACTGTAACGAAATTCCCAGAACTTTGGAAACATCCCACGTATATATCAATGTGTCAAATATGACTTTTGATTAACGCCAATGTCAAAATGTGACACAACTGCACGTGTAATTTAAATTTACTTGTTAATATCAGTGCGGTTCGAAGATTGATATAGCTACGAAACTTTTGAAAAAATATGACAAATAAGAAATTTAATATATTTAATTTTGTCATATATACGTGCAATTCTTTAACTAAGTTACCATATGACTGAAACACAACAAATTTTGACAATATTTGCATTTGAATTCATTAATACCTTAGCTACCCTTCTAATGTTTAAATATAATGAGGGAACACATCTTTCTGTAGGGCCTTTCTTCACCTCTCTCTTCCTGGCATTAAATATCTAGTTTGCTTTCTTCTCCTTTGACTTTATTTGTATCAATTGCCATGATCATATACAGCATTTTGCAGTGATTCGAAAACTCTTCTAACAGAAAGGTTTTGAAGAAGTTTCACATACCACATCGCGGTTCCACCAGACGAAGAACGACGCATCAGTGGATTTAGCCGACCTCAAGTTGCCACCATAGAGTCTTGAGGGCATTCACGAAGGCCGTATGCTGCCAGTATAGTTCGGATAAACTTATTCATTCGTTAAACTCGTATTATTGTTATTGCTAAATTATATTTTCAAACACATCTTTAGGTTTTGTAACCTATTTTTTTGATTAAGTCATTATAATCTGAATTAGCAAGTGTCAGTTCAAGTCAAGAATTTGCCTGGCTTGTATAAACTTGACATAAATAAAAAGAATCCAAATTTATTGATTTTAATATTATTGAAGTGTGTTAGAAATTAAATTTAGCATTTTGAAACATTGCAGTATATATATGCAAATATATATATATATATATATATATATATATATATATATACATATATACATATATACCTACATTAGGTTGGTCCTTATTTTTCGACTTTTGGATTATTGCCGCGACACTTTGTCATACGATTCTATACATCAAAATATGAAACAGAATTTTTTCTTTTTATTTTTGGACAAGATTTAGAGGTCCCTACCAGTTGTCAACCAGTTGTCAAACTTTAACAAAAAGCATTGTACGATCAATTCAATTATGAGTCTCATTAATTGATACATTTAAGTTTTTGTTTATCATTTTTAAAGTGAAATATGCAAATACTCGCATGTAATAAAATAAAAGAGAAAGAAAAAATGCACGAACGAAAAAACATAAATTTCTGACAGAAAAGTGCTCTTTTTCTACTTTGTCGTTTCTTTCGTCCTCATCTTCCGCCACCAGTGGAGAAGCAACTGCACACAGAGAAAAAAAAGTTCTTGAGTCAAACAAATATGCATTGAGTCAACCAAATTATAATTTTAAATGGCGGCAA
>JARFOC010001185.1:185394-203647 GCA_031763485.1 Osmoderma eremita | reverse complement strand
AAGAAACAAATCAGCATGCTCTTGATCTTTGATTTGCTCATTCTTGCTTTCTTGGGCTTTGGAGAGCCTGAAATGTGGCAGTCCATGCTCTGGCGTTTTGTTTCCGCATCATACTCGAACACCCAACTCTCATCACCATTAATGACAAATTCCAAAAAAATTTCATTATTTTCAATCGATTCTTCTGATGTCCTCTTGTTCCTGCGAAAGGTTTTTTGGAACCATTTTCGAGCAGATCTTTCTCATTCCCAATTCTGTGGTCAAAACTTGATGAACGGTGGTGTAAGACAAATTCAACTGTTCCCCGATCATTCTGACCGTCAACCGACAATCTGAACGCACAAGATCGCGGATTTTGTCGACATTGCCATCGGCTCTTGCAGTTGAAGGCCTTCCGCTGTGTGGCTCATCTCCCATCGACTCTCTTCCTTCTGAAACCACCTTCTTAAACCACCGAAAAACCTGGGCTTTTGACAAAACACTGCCTCCGTAGGCCTACTGAAGTTTTGCAAACGTTTCTGTTGCACTTTGCCCAAGTCTGAAGCAAAACTTGATAGCTCGAAATTAATGTCTTTCATTTGATCCAGAAGTAAATACATATACAAGTTATTCAAAACAGAAAACAAAATATTACAATCTTCTAAATCAATCGCGGATAGAAGAATCGTTCATGCAAACTTAGCCTACGGTGCGCGATTGGATGGGTGTGAGGATTTTAGGTGGGCCGTCTCCCATCCAACCCTCTTTTGAAAAAATCGTTTTATTTTTACAAAATGCAATGACGCCGAGATAGCGCAGTGGTAAGAGTGCAAGGCATCTGTGGGGGATGTCAACGGTTCGAATCCCTGTGCGGCAATCGATTTTTAAGTCGGTGGCAGCTCGGTACCCTTCCATGTTGGGGCAAATCAACAGTGCAACCCTCTTACGGCCTTTGACCTTTGCCACCCTAGATCCAAATCCGAAATTAAATGCAATAAGTTAAAACGCCAAAGAATCGTCTAAAACTCAGTATTCTGACATTATAAACTAGAAGAGCGCCTTTTCTTAGGTGAGGATTCTGCCAAATCATTTAGTGATGGTATTTTAACACTTACAATTTGTTGCTCCTTTAAATAATACACATTTATATAATACGATATGTTCCGTATTTATTTATATATTTTGGTCCTAATACCGTTATATAGCACAAAATGCAAACAGTAAATAACAATATAGAATTACAAGATTATACAGTCTAAAAATGAACTATAACACGATATAATTAAAACAAACTACGTTAAAAATATTACGCATGCGTATTGTATTACGTACACAGACATTATGTTTCATGCTAAACTAGATAATACGCTTAATATGTACATACGATTGTGCAGACGGATTTAAGTTAGATAAGTAGTAAACATGATCTGCTGCTTGAAATCGGTGTCATAAGATTATATATGACGAGAATTTATATAACGGTTTATTGTATGCATGCATGCATAATTTTTTATGAACTCAGAGACGTGCAGTCCGTTAACTTAATAATGTGCTATAAATATGTATACCTACATAAGATTATATTCCTATTCCACAATACATATTTTGTTTATATTAACGATAAATTATATTCCTATTCCACAATACATATTTTGTTTATATTAACGATAAATTAAGTGTACAACGGAACCGAAAAGAATTGGGGCATTTTTACAGAACTTAGGTGCACTGTATATACGGAGTGAGGAAAAGGCCTTGGGCGTTCCGCTTCATCGATATATCATCTTTAGTAACGATTTGCCATACATTATTGCTGTAGTATGAACTATTATGAAGTTGCAAACTAGAATAAGGTTTACAACTAGAAAGCAATTTGTCTCCTGCTTTTCAATAATAATAATGTTTTTTTAACTCTTTTAATATATACACGGATACAAGGTTTGTTAGGGTTTGCGTTTAGTTTAAATTACAGGGTTTTAACGCGCGCTGGTGGCGGATTGGCTGATGACAGTTGGACCAATCTTGTGCGTCGTAGTGCCGCCAATTTTTACCCACACGTCAACGTACAAATCGACATCATATTATAATATATGAGAATAAAGAGTGTGTGTGTATCCATGTTACGTCGAAAATACAAAGTGTAATTTGGTCGAAAATAAAATAATACAGTCCACAACAAGACACAGGAATGACTAACCGTCGCGCCCAAAAAGGAACTACATGTATATTAATAGTGCCAACTTAAAAACTAGAATTCTCCAATTATAATACTCCCTTGCTTTCCAACATTGCGATCAAATTCTCTCTCTCGTTATAAAGTATACACATATAGAAAGAATGTTTTTCGCCAGTCAATTAGCTGGGAACTTGTCAAATTTAAAAACCCGCATTATTAATATATCATGCTTGTTTAACACGTTTTGTCCACAATTCTGCATGCACTTAATTGCAACCTTGCGCCCCACCACTTTGTACGATGGCCGACTCTACAATTCCCAGAAATCTTTTAGAAGCTAATGAGATCTGACGCCTAATCAAACTATACATATTTACACCTACATTCTTTTCGTATAAAAAAAGTATTCAAAATAATGATATCTTACAAAAAAGTTATCTTCATAAATCTGGCGAACTAGATATACATTGGTTAAGATTGCTAAGTGCCGATTAACAACACTTACGCAGATTATCGCCTCGTAATGCCCCACTTATCTAAACATACGTGAAAATCAACGAAAAATCTCGGTAAACACGGTACAAGGTTTATTAGAACGTTTGCAATTCCAACGGATTATTCTCGATATTCCCGATGTAAATATAGAAAAGATAAAAAAAAGATGTACGTAAGTACATAGTAAAAGTGTTTTTGTTGATTAGGATTGAAGATTAGTTTTAATGCTGTTAAGGTTGGGGGTTAATGAGATTCAAGAAACAATCAAGTCATTGTTATAAAAATGGATTTTCAACTTATTATGGGTTATTATAATTATATCATGTTTATTTTTTAATAAATTGGTAAAAAATAACGTACACATTCACAACATGTTTGTTGATCTTTAAAAGATATTATTTATTTTTAAATAATGAAATTAAATGCCAAATTTTATAATGTAACGGAAAGTTTATGACCAGCATAAACTTCGCAACATATGAACTTCTTTATTATTACGATTATAAAAGCTTTTTTGGGGATCAATTGAGCATGCCTATAGTAATAAATCAAAAATTTATTTTGGCATATGTCACGTGACCACTGGCATGACCGCAAATTTAAGAACTATACTAAAAAACGTCAAAAAGTGAGGTTAGATGATTCTAATAATAACACAAAAAAAAGTTATTTAAAAAAGGTGCTTAACTTCTAAGCAACTTGACATTTTTAGAAAGTATTTAAAAAAATCTGACTTTCTGAACATATTTTTTCAATAAATAACAAAAACGTTTTTTTTTTAGTAGTTCGAATTAAGTAAAATCTGTGAATATGGCTGATGCAGAAATCAATTTCACTTTGCTCTATTATGAAAATAAAATTTTTTTAATTCCTTCTTGACTAACAATTAACTGAATCTTTGACCAACAATTAATTGAATCTGTGACAGCCAAATATTAATGTTATTATAAACTGTTTGAGTTATGCTAAGTAAATCATGTGCATTAGTAGAATTCATAATAATTAGCATACATAATTATTTGTAGTACCATAGTTAAGTTAGCAAATCATTAACGTAGCCATCAGTGCCTACTCTGGGGTGGCGCCAAATTCGGAGAGCAACAATTTTGTGAAAACATCATAAGGAAGTCTTATGAAAAAGACGGTATTCTAATCTTTTGCCCAGGGCGGTGTAAACTCTACAGCAGCGTGTTCATACTTCTGTATTTTTCTTAATTTTTAACGATTGCATTAAGAATTCAGCCAACAATGTTCTTGATGACGCGAAAATGACAATCACCAAGTTTTACCATAATAAATATTGAATAAGAACACAAGACTCAGTGACAAGCCTCTCACAACAATAACCAAGAAAAGGGAGAAAAATACATATGTTTTATTAAGGAGGACGCAGCAATTAGTACCGTGAAAGCAATTGAAGTCATAATTGAAGTAGGTTCTATGTTTTGTCCTTAGGTTTATAACACTGCTTAATTCAGCATTGTTATAAACGTTATAAATGTTTATCACAACTAACAAATAATAATTTTATGTTGCTTTGAAATGCTTTGCTAAAAGTGCATTATTTTGATAAATGTCATACCCTAAACAAATAGTTTCAAGGAGAACGAATGGTTTTTAAAATAACTTTGAGAGAAAAACGTTTTGTGTTCCTAATTGAACATTTTAGACTGCAAATGTCACAGTTATTATACTTTATAATAACTGTCACATCAAGTTATAATTATTATAATTTGATGTGGCATTGACAGTTATACAAATTTGTGTTACAAAGTTGTAATATTCATAGCTTAGTCTAATAATAAATTCAATTGATGCTTTTTATATGTTAATAAATGGAGTAACATACGCATACTTACTTTCGTCTTCGTATCTTTGAGATTCGGTAGCCGCAAACAGCAAAATTAAGATACAATAACAAATAATAGACATTATTTCATAATCACAACAGTTTTAAATAACTTCCAACTTAATTTATTCGGAGTGATTGCATCTTCGACAATTTATAAAACATCGGTTTTACCGTGCGAAAAGTACGCGCGATCCTATCAAAAGAAGCGGACACAAAGCGTTCTCGCGCCTCTTCTCCGTTCGCAACGAAATAATCAATCCGAAATACTTTAGCGGGTCTGTATTCGATCACAATATCCAAACATTTACCGCAAACGTCACAACAAACAGCGCAGCACCGTTTTATTCAGTGCATATTTGAAAATCGTCTCCGGTTGTGGACTTTCGTAATAAACACGTTGTACTCGCACACAATACAAGCCCGCTGTGCAGTCCCGGGCGCGAAGATATTTCAACCGTTTCTTCGGGATATCGTCGATGCGGCTCGCACCGTAGGGAAATAAATATATTCCGTTACGATCCTGTACTTTATTCAAGCTTCAGTTGGCGAAGTTACACAATTTAATCGAACACGTACGGAGTTATAACAATGTATACATTCCCGTAACATCCGTTTACGCGTATGTAATGGTACAATGTACACAGATGGTGTTCCGTACACATATGATATAGAAAAACGTATTGTTATTATTCGAATGGTAGCAGGAGCGAAAACGACGTACGCTGGTACATTAACTAATCTAATCCGATTTGATAACATTATTTTTTCTCTTTCTACGTAATATTAAGGGCAGACAGGGCATTAAAACACCTACTTTCTTTTATAAGTCATAGAACTTGCACACTGTTACACCAATGATCGTAATTGAAGAATCACTTTCAGCTAGATAATATACATAGAGGAATTAGATTTAGATGCCAAGTTAGATTTTCATTTCCCTCTTATGGATAACTACACTTACTAAATCTAAATATTGATCGACTACCTACTATATATGACCCTTGTGACTACCAAACTGGAAGTCGTTATCTCTGATAAAAGTAATAAGTTCTATTATTGTGTACCTACGTATATTTATCGTATCAGCCAATATATCTATGTATTACTAGGTTAGATTTATTTAAAATAATGGACAAGGTTAAGCCAAATATACGGGAGCAATGTAGAGATAGTAATCGTCCATAGTGAATTCTTCAATTAGAAAACGTTTATGGAAATACCCCATAGCGCTGCCACATCTTTTTGCAAAATGTAATACATTTATGGGACCTGGATTCTTTCTATAAAAATAACGTAGGTCATTGCCGAATCAGATATTGTTATAATAATTTGTTAAAATAAGGTTAAAATACATACGATTACCATGGGGAAATTTTATATTTTAATGTTTTTGTATAGCTGACATTCAGGTGTGGCTTTGTTATTTACCTAACCTACTGTTAACTGTGACCATATGTAATATGAATGAATGAATATTAAATATTAAACCAATCTATCGTAAGAATTCGTAAGAATTAATACTATAAAAAATAAATAAATAAACACAACCACTCGAAAAGATGCTACTACATGATGTAGCTAATTTCACTCTATTAAGATTGCTTGAAAATATTGACAACATTGTGCAACAGTATCATTTGCTTACAAATTAAAAAGAGATCCTAGAATTTCTAGACAATTACACTACAGGAATGCCTTCGATAGAATGAAGCGAAGAGTGTGTCAAAAATGAAGGAGCCCACTCTGAAGGCAGCAGTTTCCATTGTTAGACTTGTAAGGGTAGCCGGTTTTCTTTTTAATCAAACACAGTTCTTAAATAAAGAAGGGTATATTCATATTTAAACGACATTACAAACACATGCTGTCAACCACTAGTTTAAAACTAGACTACTTCTGCCGACATTGTCACCAACTCAATATTAGTTCAGTGTTGGTACCAACCTGAGAATATTAGTACCAACCTACGGGTATATCTTACAGACTTTACTTTCGTTTAGCAGAAATGTTTGTTTGGTTATTCGTCAAAACAACATAATCTTATCTGTCAGTGCTGTCAATTTTCTTATACTGCCAACCTACGTTTATAAAAAGGCCTTCGAAAGAATTCAATATTTTGAAGGATTAATGTAAATTATATATTTGCATATTAAAAATAATGTACATGTAGATACGTAATTTTGTAACATATAAAACAAAATCAATTTTATAAACAGATAGAAATGAGTAATTATCAAGCTTTGTCTCGAAGCGAAGTTCAGATTGCCTGTAATGTAATACTGTTTATTATTGCGAGAATCTATGCCCGGAATTTCAAAACAAAAGTGTGCGGACAAACTGCACGGTATGAGAAAGAAAGTGATGGACGCCGTTAATACCAGTATACCACAACGTAATGCACCTAAACTATTTTTTTAATTATTTCAGTTCCAAAGAAAAATATTTACATGTTTGTAATATAACTGTAAAATAAGACTCGAAAATAAAATGTTAGCAATTTATTTAAAAAAAAAACAATAAAAAAATTACTAAGAATTATATAATATATAATTGTCAATACTCTTCTTAAAATATGTAGTTCATTTTATTAAAAGGATATTCACAATTAATCTTCCTGGTGGTAATACTTAATGGTGCGCCATCAAAATCCATTTAACCAATATATTGAAGACATTCAAGTGCTGCTTAAATTTTGTAGTTATTCAAAATTCACAGTGGATATCCTCCACCATTATATATTTGTATATTTTCTTTGGAAATATACACTTCATTTCCTATTATTCTATTAAACTAGGAATAATGTTTATTGAAGTGTTGTTGCAGGGATTTTCAAACGCCATAGATTTTGTAGTTTCTGTTAACTCACAATTCACTTATACACCGTACTTAATTAAGTACATTTGAACCATAATGAAAATAATTTAATCCAAATATCATTTTACGATAGCTTTTGTTATGCAAACACGTTAACATAACGAATGAATATGATTTTAAGTTTGTCAGTTGCACACTTAAATATTGTCGTATGGCGTGAAGATAGCTGTAGTATTTAACCAATGAAAATGAGTTTGTTATTTTGATCTTGCAATAATTTCTGTTTCTAATATTATTTGTTACCTTATTTAATTTATTTAACAGTTTTATCCCTTCTTACACATTACTAAACTTTGAAGCAAATGTCACTGCCTTCATACTCGTACAGTTGGATCACAGATATTTAGATACTCTGTGGTTGGATTTTGAATTTGACCGAGAATATAGTTGCATATGGTTGCAGACATCTTCATGCAGACCAGGTGCAGACTTTTAAACAGTGTAATTAGGAGTCGTAAAATGGTTAATTATAGGATAATTAATAAAATCAAGGTAATTTCATCAGTATATTCTTTATTTAGATTAGTCTCTTATGAGAAATTAATATAACTAATTAATACATTGTCCACCATGACTAATTATTTAAGGAGAATCATGAAAATAACCTCAATTTAATATACATAGATACATACATATTTATAAGCAAGAAAATACTTTATAAAAAATTATATTAACTGATTTAAAACATGCGTAACGTACATGCCCACGATTAGGACGAAATTTGATGGAAACATTCACTTGAATATCAGGATAATAATTATAATTGCAATTATGATACCTGCTATTATTAAGTAAATTCGCATCTGAAAATCAAGGTCACATCCAATAACATACATAAGTAATTGTTAATTGTTATACTTACTTTACTTAGTTTTGATTTGCTACTTTTCGCGTTTATCAGTTCCTCATTAGCATTCTCGACATTTCGAGTAGAAATAGTTGCATGATGTTCAGCTCTGTTTACGAATTCTTGCTAATGTAACATAAAATATTTGAAACTAATTATATTTTGATGAAATCATATTTAATTTTATTGTCTTGATGTTCAGGAAGAGACAGACAATCTGTATAGGATTTATGCAATGGTTATACAAATGCGGGTATTGAGTTGCCTAAGCTATTGCATCAATTGCACCTACCTGTTGTTCTACCAGAATGGCAATGTTGACAAACAAATCTCTGACTTCTTTTAATTGATTCTCAATATCGGTCAACTGGTTGTGCCTCTCTTGGATATCCCTCAACTGCAATTCCTCCGTGTGTTTTTGTAATAAATACTAATAGAAAAAATCAAGAAAATTATTTAAGCTTTTTAATGGTCCTTGCAACTCTCACTTACGTTGCCAATAAATGCTTGGGATTCGTTGGCGTCTTCTTCCGATTCCACATAGTTGGCACCTTGAATGGATTGTTGAATTCTCCTTTTCACTTCCTCTAGAAGGACTTCGTATTTTTTAACACACTCTATGTGCCCATTGATGACGTCTTGGAATTGTTCGCGTAACGTTAGGTATTGCATATATCTCATTTTGCTTTCGGCAGTTGGTTCCCGCTCGAGATCATCGCGAGTTATTACCATTTCTTTTAGGCTATTGTGTATTTTCGTGCATGCGGCTTCATTGATTCTAATAATTGGATTCACCTCCTTTTGCACATCTGGAATTGTTAAAATTTAGTGACAAAACTGACGAAAAAGAGTGTAGACATTTATATTAATTTCAACAGCACTCCTTAACTATTTTGAAGGCTGTGCAAAACAAAAATTTGAATAATACACATAATGCAATCAAGATCATTGACGATGAACGATGATATACCTTGTTTTCTTTTTTTGTAAATATACAGATTCCTTCATCATTATATAAATTTTAACATGTAAGGACAAACTATCAACAACAAATACCTTCCAACCTATAAAACGGTTTATCCAATAAAACATTATTTGCCTCCCGTGTGTTATCTCTTATCCCAATGATTTGTTGTCTGATATCTTCGCTTCTTTGCAAATATTCGTTCACGGACTTTGTTATTTTCTTCTTCTTCTTTTCCTTGGTAGAAGTGGAAACTTCATCGTCGTAATGCAACTGGAAAAGACGTCGTTACTTCAAATTTACGAAATATTTATAAAACCAACCCTTTGTAGGTCGTCGATTCTGTCACGAACGTACGGCATACTTCTACTATCTATCTTATCAGTAATTGCAGGACAAACAGAAATGTACACCTCATGTGAATAACTCTTAACGGCTGTCACGTTATTTTAGATAAAATATTTAGTCAAACGCAATTCACGGGATGTATTAATATCATCACACATATATTTCCTCCTGATTAGACAAATCATTAATAAAGTTAAAAACATATTAATCGTGTTTGAGATATATCAAATTGCCAAGTGGTTTAGTAAAATCTTGAATTAAATTAGAAGTTTGTGCATATGGTTATTTTAATTGTTATTTAATGCTATTTTGTGATAAAGTTTTTCCAATAAATATATAGCAGGTAGTGTTATGCAACCAAATATACAGCAAATTTTCCGTGATTTCAATTATAACCTAAATCTTTATAAAACCCTGCATATGTAAACAAAATACATACACGAATTTATAATTATATGTTTGATACCAATGTTAATATCCGAAGATGACTACCTGCCACTTCTTGGGACTTATTTTCCCTAGCTTTAAGAACTAGTATAACGACGAATATGTTTACCTTTGAAAATATGGAACTGTTAGTTACTTGCGTTACGGAATGCAAACTAATTATTATTGTCGTCAGAATAGAGTTTCTATAGATACATATTTGCTTGTACAATCTGTTGTGTTGGCTACCTTGTACGCATTATCAAGCTCATTTGCTTGTTACATGCCTAAGTAATTGTATTTACTTGCTTATTTATATCCGTCCGTTACTTTTTCAATATTACTGTCAAAAGTGTTGTTTTATATGGCCTTACTTTCCAGGAATGTGTATTGATTCATTTAAAACATGTAAAATTTCGATATTAAAGTTCTAAATTTTGTAAATCATGGGAAATATCAAAAATGCCAAAACAATTAACCAAAAAATGCGCTTATGTGCTCATAGTGTAGGAATTACCCGAATTACTATACCAAGTGAAATCAATGAAAGGGGAGCAAACATTAAAAACAGACTGGGCTTTCTGTCTACCAGGCACCCTTCAGAATACTAAATCCGAAAATGATGCCGCGGTGGTTATTAAGCCATTAGGAAATCATTTAATCAAGGAATAAATTATGATGCACATCTCAACAAATATATTTTAATAAAATGGTTTCCTAAATAATTACAGACACCACATTGGCGACGGGGATGGAATGATTTGATGATATTCACATACCTATTGTCACCAATATTACTTTCGGGCATAAACCGATACAGTTCGGTACAACACTCACGTTCTAATTACGTTACTTCATTTTACTGTTTAAGCTCTTAATTCAAATTATAAACACAATTCCTACAATAATTCACACTTCAACGATTACCTGCACTGTATTTACAAATCACACTTTTAGACTTGAACTCTAATGCAGAAAATCTAAAAAATTAACCATCTTATTCAAACGGCTTCTCATGTAATCAAATTTCTATCCAATAAATTCAGATACGAAAAGAAACATCTAGTATAGTAACATTTTTTTATTTAATTTCATAACTTTTTTAAGAGGGGGGGGGGGGTGAGAGAGCTTTTTTCATTCTTCAAATTTAATTTTCCCCGCTTTTACATATTTTGTTTTACTTTGTTTTATTTCACTTATCCTGTATATATTTTACCTTGTTTTATTTTAATACATTACATTGAAATTAACAAATGTTGAGTTTCCAACCCAGTATGTACAGCTTGCGCGGTAGCACAACATTGTATATCACACACATTAAATATAATTTCAATTACAATTACTGACTTCCACATTGGGTACTACTACTAATTTCTGTTTACCAGGCACCCTTCCGAATGCTAAATCCGAATATAATATCGGTGGTTAGTAAGCCTTTACGAAATCTAATTAAAAATTATGATGCACAACTCAACAAACATATTTTAATAAAATGGGTTCCTAAACCTTACAATAATTAACCGTAAAAATGCTATTATAGGCGCATGGTTTATTGCTGGAATCACCATACTAGCAGAAACAATGAAAGGGGTACAAGCATTAAAGACGGAGTCTCTCCGAACGCTGATGACGCCTGGTACAACAATTCGTACAAAAAATCACTAGCTTCAACGATTAACTGCACTATATTCACAAATCACACTCCTAGATTTGAAATCTACCCTAGACAATCTTAAAAACTAACTTATTCAAACGGCTTCTTATAGTCAAATTTCCTTCCAACAAATTCCATTCTCGAATTTTTAGGTTAGAAAAGAAACATCTGGAAATAGGAACAGTTTGAATGTCATAAATTCAAGAAGCCAATCAGAGCGCGTATTTACAATTTAAAATAAGCTTTGTACAATTGCCAACAGATGCCGCGACATTACCGTTATATATTCCGTATGAATATTTAATATTAGTACACATTTAATATAAATGGAATTTTTAATGACAATCAATTCTTTGAAGAGATCACATAAATATATCACGTCTGTTCTCGGTTAAATTCTATATTCAACTACACTTTCTACAATTTTATAATATGCAGGTAAAATTTGGGTACCTACCAATGCATATTTTGTTTAATGTGTATTAGATTGAAGGTAATATATCTAGTGGTATCTCTTCTTATTACAATGGCATCTCCGCTTGGATGAAATTTAACACTACATCAGATTCATATCCTTCAAAGCGCTGTATGCATTGTCCAGACCTCATATCCCAAATTAACGTCATGTTATCACAATTCCCAGAAACAAACCGTATTGCCAGTGTTCAGAAGACGCGAGATATATTGACATCCGCTGAATGGCCATGAAAATTTTGAAGTAACTGGCCAGATTCTGGCCATGGCCTTTTTTCGGTTATTTTATAAATCCTCTTTAGATATAAAATAATCGTATTATGCTTGTCAAACAGGCTTTTTTGGGTATACAATTTTTATAAATAAAATAAAATCTATATAAATATATATTTCAATACCTTTTAAAAATAACAAACAAAATTATAATAAATTAAACAACAACATATATTATGTACAATTCACTAGAACCTTGGAAGATTATTAATTAATACTTAAAACTGTATTTCCTACATTATTATATACAAATACAACACCTATTATGGTATTTAATTAAGTCACGAATGGAAATCTTGTTTAACCTAAAAAACTACACAGTAGATCCAAAATGCGTCAGCTTAATTTCATTTCCACTTTTTCTTCCGGAAGAATTTGAAAATATCTCACTGTTTCCAGCTGTCAATAACATGAATAAGGCACGTTTAGCATCAAAAGTTCTTAACTATGGCTTAATCGGTATGAACGAACTCAGTTCTTGAACTCTATGTCATTTGGTGCCATATCTGGGCGTGCAATTGCGTAGGTAATCGTAAACGATGTTATGTTTGTGGTGTAGAGCGATTTCAGCTGGAGCGTAGCCTTCTTGGTTCTTCAGATTTGGATCGGCTCCGACTGCTATCAATTGCTTACAAACTGGTAAGCAACCAACTAGGCTAGCCGCGTGGAGAGCGCTTTCACCATTCTGAAATAGAAATATTATGCGATAAAATAGAGAATGCCATTTAAAATTGAGGTTTTAAAAAAGCGGTTATTGGTTATTTCAGAGTTTTTGTTTTCATTTTACTGATAGAAGCTGAAAAGAGACGAGGATTAACGATGCCTCCATGAAAATAAGTTATTCTGGTATAAAACATCGCTGTTAAGTTAATCATCATTATTCAAAGAAAAGGAGTATATATATAAACTGTCAACTCATACAAGATGAAGATAATTTGATTAGAAAGGCAAAATCAATGGTGCGTGTCGAAATCAATTTAATTCGTGTTTTTTTACATGATAATTGGAATGTTGTCCTGCTATTTGTAAAAGTAGGTTGCGGTAACTGTTTCGAATTGTATATATTTTGCACCTTTCTGCAATTTTGCGAAAAAAAAGTATCGATAAAAAGACGAATGCTGTATTATAGCTGTAAATGTTTCCTAGATGCGAGATCAACGACTTCAGATATACATATAGCCAGCAGCGAGACACAGAAGACATAAAATTAATGATATTTGCGACTAATCTATCGGTCAGTATAATAAACATAATGAAATAACGAAATTCTCTAGCGATGACCTATTTATCTACATTTCAATATGTGAATGGTGTTAAATAAAGTAAATAAGCAAATAAAACTAGTTACTGTTTACAATTTTCACTTAATTCATAAATATAGTGACAATATTGCTTCGGCACACACTGGCTTCCTCGGACTTGTCCGATTATTTGATAAAGTTTCGCATTTTTCTTAGAGCGTACTTACAAATAAATAGTTATAGTCTTACCGGTAAAATTCCCAAGAAAGGTTTGTACTTCAGTAATTCCCCAACGACAGCCGCGTGCCCTTTGTGCGCTGCTTTAAACAGCGCTGTGGCACCGTCCTAAAATTAAAAAAATAAACGGAAAAGTCCGTGACATAAAATGTAATGTCATTATATTTGCAAGCATGGGCGAATGCACATAATAATGTTGATTACATACGTGTCGGGCCGAATCAACTCTTGCACCGGCTCTCAATAATTGTGCTACTATGTGGTCATGACCCATTTGTGCCGCTATCCACAACGGGGTCGCTCCGTCTGTCCTTTTGGAATCAGGTTCCGCGCCCTGGGCCAAGAGGTAAACTAAGATCTTATAGTGTCCGTTCTGTGCCGCTATGAATAGAGGTGTCGCCTTGTCCTGCGTGTAACAGATTATTTTACGGTAAAAAGATTGTAGGTTTGTTCGCACCTCCAGATAGAGAATCGTTCTCGAATTTGAAATTATCAAGTTCTAAAATAGTTCTGATATTTGAGGTCCGAACAGAATTGTCTCCACTTAAAATTTCAAATTACCGCGCCATATTGATTACAAGCAATATAACATAACCTGTACCTGTAATATGTGTTTTTTCTTACTGGTTTTTTGTTTGTCATTTGAGTTTACATATTAGTGGCGTTCTTTTTGCAAGAAATCGCAGTTAATCTCAGCCGACTAGAGAGATTTAGCGTATTAATCTCTAGTGAGCCGAGATTAACTGATATTTATTGCAAAATGAACGCTACTATTGTATTAGTAGAGTTTCTAGTTAATATAATTTATTACATTTTTTAAATTATTTATTAATTATACTTGTTTATAATCAAAATGTAAATGAATAGAAATGAAAATGCAGAAAATTTAAAAGAAAAGGAAATAAACTAAATGGTGTACTTTGAAAAATAATATTGGTGGTGAAACAAGAAAGAAGAATATGTTGAATGGGCGTTACTATTGGACTACTATTGGACCCTCTTAGGCTCTAAAATATTTAAAATATACACCACAAAATAATGCATAATCGCATATTATTAAATACACTCGTAAGTTAAATATATGTGTTTAAAATATTAACAAAAGTATTATAAACAACCCTTAATGCAAAAATACCTATTTTAAGATGTATCCATAACCTAAAAAGTATGCATATTTTATTGAATTGTATAGATTTCCCATAATTATTTTACTATGAAAACTTTCCTTTTAACTTATCCATACAAAAAAAAATTGAAAAAATAAGCGACCCAGGTATATTATAATTATAGCATGGATAGATATTTTACATTGCTAGTAGGATTCAAGCTCTGTCGTGGCCAGCAGTGTATGTACAATGAGACAAAACTAAACCTGAATGACATGTAGTAAACCTGTACGAAAGTGAGCAGTTGTTTACATGGTGCGGAAAAATTAGGTTCGCGAATCAAAAAAATTAATTCGCTCGTAGTTGAATTTTTCGGAAATCGAATGTAATTGTATTTAATTCACCAGCGAATTTCATGAAGGGAACTATAAGTATTTAAATCGTTCCTTGGAGGAAACATTTCCACTTATGATTTTTTCTATTCATGAACCAATAGGAAGCGAAAAGAACCATTCTTTTCGATTTCCAAAATCAAACGCATTAGAAATACGTGGTTTTGTTGTGTTAATGTTGAAATATGCAATTTTACAATGTGGGCCGTGCTAGAATTAAAAGAAAATATTAAAAAATACCTTATACAAAACAAAAATATAAAAAAAATTATTAATATAAAAATAAAAAGTTAACAAATAATATGGGGCCTTCCAATTATATTCTTATGTGTTTTTAACACTCTTAATACTTACATTTTCGAGGGGGCTCCTTTTCTAATATTCTTTCAAATATTTTTAAGACTTAAATTTTCAAGGGGGCCTTCTCTTCTATTTTTTCCGATATTTTTAAATTTTCTACATTTTCAAGAGCGCCCTTTTTGTATTTTATCTTTTTAAACATTTCTAAGACTCACAACTTCAAGGAGGGGGCCATTTATTGTACTTCCTTTTGGTCAGCCTGTATGTCCTTTATTTTATTAGGTTTTTTAATAACCTTTCTTATATAAGTATACTTAATTTTGTTTTATGTTTTACCTTATTTTATTACATTTTAATGTAATAAATTGACAAACGTTGGGTTTCCCAGTAGGGACGCACTGCTTTCCTGATAGCACAATTGTAATGTCACGTGCAACACACATTAAATATAATTTCACTTAAAATTACAGACTTCCACATTGGGTACTACGTATAATTCTCTTTGAACTAGAAACTCCGAGCACAAAAAGGAAGTACTAAACATATTGTTTATGCATGTATATGGACTGGTATGCGTAGCATATATGGTTAGGAAAAGATTTAAAAAAATGCTGTTTGTGTGTCAGTTGGTAAGAATTGTTTTTTTTACTTGCTTATGTCAATTGGTATGATTTGTCAATAGATAACAGCAACACAAAGTTAGTCAAATATTGTACTGATTTTAGGAGTAACACGAAAACTTTGGTGTCGTTTTTCACAATTTACAAAAATTTGGCAAATACCCTGTGTGCCTCGACCCTTTCAATTCATCTAGCAAATAATGAAAATCTTGTGCATATATACATTAGGAATATATTCCCATTATTTATAATTGTACTTAATAACTAGAAAGAAAAAATTTTTTTTTTGTAGTAGACACAATTTTGTGCGGTGTCTACAAAAAAAAATTAATATGCCACTGAATATGTGTAGGTATGATCATAAATTTATAACCCAAATAGGTATACGTTTTGGATTAAAACATTATTAAGTACCAGAAGATGATGTTCAAAGGATAACCAAATAAATAAGCTTGCGATTGTCATGAACCAAACATTATCAAAATTAGTGTCTTGGTTCTCCAACCAAATGATTGTTAGTCTTAACATTCCAGGTCAAGATGCATTTAAACATCAAGAAAAGACTTAGATTAAAGTAATTTAAATTTTAGATTTGCTCCTAGATTCGAAAGTAAGAAATACCTCATTTAATGACATACTCTTTCTTAATAACAACTTTGTAATACTATTTCCATTCATTTGTTTGTGGTTTTTGTTACATTCCAAAGGGCGAAAAAGACAAAAAGTTATTTCTCTTCATATCTGAAGAATTTTTAATCTAACATGGGAGCCTCTGTTTATATTTTTGCATTCATGAAAATGCTTCATTTTGTTGCTTTTGGAAATAATAGAAACCGTTATATATCTTCTTAATTTGATTTTCTTTCTGTTAGCTCTAATGAGTTCCAAACACAATCTTTCATATGGTATATTTAATGATAATAGACGAGGTACGTAATAGCTTGTAAAACTAGAATTACCGACCTAATAATTATAAGTATCCAAATATTTGTCCTTTCACTATCGAATTGGCGATTTTCATTCAATACGAGTTGTCCATCCTGATTCATATTTAAACACGCTAACGAATGATATGACAGGTGACAAATCAATGATTTCAGTAGATGTAAACAAAACTTAGGCAACATTGTTATAACGTCTACCAATGACATCCATCGTAAATAGAGTATACGTACATATTGTGTGTTCCTTATCAACTGCCTACCTTCATGTGTGTGTTAACCTTGGCTCCTCTGGTGATCAGCTCCTTCACCACGTCCATGTGGCCGCACTGACAAGCCACAAAAAGAGGGCTTCCGCCATCCTGCATCGGACAGAGAACAGAAAAGAACAACTACCGTCAACACCGAAACGAATCATCTGGGTTAATGGAGCGCGAAAGTCGCGTACCTCCGCGTTTAAAATAGAAGCAGGTTCAAAAACCGCGCGCGACCCCAGCACAAAAACACGCCCAACGAACCAGCGACCTCTCGTTCTGCAGGTTAGCGCAAATGACCGTAGCCGTAACTTCGGCGTGGTTTTGTGCCGTTGCATCATCGCGTGGGTGAACGCTCGTCCATCGTCTCGCTTATCAATTATTATTCAAGTGCGCCTACTCCACCTACCACACTGGCCGTGTCCACGGGCGCTCGACTGTCCATTAAGAGCCTTACTATGTCCAAGTATCCACCCTGGCAAGCAAAGAATAACGCTGTGGTGCCTGTCTGTAAAAGACAAAGAAAAAAAAATCAATAATGACGGGTCGCGCTATTGTTAAGTTCATTCTTGGTTGTTTTTATCGCATGTCGTCAGTTGTCAAGTTCGGAACCGGTGAAGGCAATGAAGGGTATTGAACACCGAAGCACTGTTCACAGATTCCTCTGTGAACTTATAAGTTTTATAATTAAACATTTCAAGCCCTGATGAACACAGGATGCTTGCCGAATCCTTGAAACATAGTGGAGTTATTAGCGTTACAAGACTAGTTTCTAAATTACAAGTACTCCGTTACTTCTTTTC
>JARFOC010001185.1:155766-185294 GCA_031763485.1 Osmoderma eremita | reverse complement strand
GCTCTAGCTGACAACTGAAATAACAAGAGATGCTATCTAGGAATGGGAAATGCAGGTCTTAACACGTCAAGACATGTCAAACATTAACCATTGCATACTGCTTGATCAGTTCCGAGCTCTAGCCGACAACTGAAATAACGTCAACAGATGTTCTCTTGTGAAAGAATTGCAAGGACTGTGGGCTGATGTCACTAATACGTAGTATCGGGAGACGTGCTCTTGAAACATATGTACCGAATTTTATTAAATTAATTTTGTGGGGTGTGGATCTCCCGATACTACGTATTAGATGTTCTCTTATATATATTTTACTTATATATTATAATATATATATTATATAATTGACAGATATGTATTTTTTTCTTAAATAAATTTATTTTCTTTGTGTTGTTGATTTTTCTTCTTCAATCATTGATTACCTGTAACTCAAAAAATAGAGCTAATAAAAAAACTATATTTACATTTTCGGCATCAGCATTCTAAAATTAGTCGCAAATAGGTTAAAAATATGTGGCAACGGATATTGTGTAAACTAATGGTGCGCTGTCCTATTTGACGCTAGTACATCTACAGTTTATAATACTTGTATTCCAAGTTCTTTATCATACGTACGCCTTATCATTTTAACGTAACTTCATACAAAACTTCTAATACAATAATAAAGTGTGTGCTTACTGCAGGTATATTTCCTACATCTACTGTTTTCGTAACAAAATACATAGGTACATCTTTGTATAATAAATTTAATTCTAATTAGTTGAAGATAATATTGGATGATAATCTATTTTAGTTTATTCTGGTGATCTTGTCCTTATTGAAACCACGTTCCACGCTAATAGAAAATGGGTTAATCAATTTAGCAATCACGTGTGTTAACAGACTTTATAGCTGGACCGCTGCCCAATTATTCGACACACACATAGTACGTCGCACAAACTTTACGTCGTTACGTGTGTTTTCTCCTTTGTATGCACGTTCGATGTAACGACCCACTAACGGTAAAGCCGCCTTTGAACCTAAATTTGAGTAACATTTTACCGCCGTCTCAGCAACCGCCTACGAACCTCCCTTGATCAATAACTGCACACATTTTCCTAAATAATTAAATCCGTAGCAACATCACAGCAGCGTCGCCCCTCTGTAACGATCGACGACATGCTTGTCGGTTATTGTTTCGCTCCTTAGCGACCAATAATGAGTGATGATGCTTCAGTCGTCGGGTACAGAGAAAAGGCGGCCTGGAATTATCAATATGCAAGGGCCGCGGAGAAAAAAGAAAATTGAAAAAGATAGGATAGGGTATAAAGTCGATTTAGGCGATGTCGCGTGGTTTATTGCGCAGACGTTGAGGTCGTAAATTTCGTTGCGCCTATAAAATTGTTACGGCCGGAAAATTAATAATTCAATGCCGGGTGAGCACGTAAAATGGGTCGTCCTACGTTTGTATGGATCTTTTTATTTTATGGAAAGATAAATTGAAGGTTTTTTTATGTTAACTCGCCTGATCATTAAGATAAATTTTGAATGTGAAATATAGTTTAAAAAAAAACTAAGAAAGTGTTTTGCTTTTGGGGATTACTCTTGTATGAATTTATATGCATCATGGCTAATAACCACTCGCTTTATCAGAACTGGAACTTGTTCCATGTTCAAATGCCAGGATCATCTATTCCCACAATAGTTTTATCGAAAACTTTTTTATTTTTCTCAAACATTTCGAGACTTAATTTTTAGGAGCATTTCGACCCGCAGATTACGGATATCGGGTCCATTTTGTCTCCAGACTCCATGGTTTTCGACTTATCGGCACTTTTATGAAATTTTCGTCAAAAAATGCGTGTTTTTCACATATATCTGGACAACCGTAAGAGATATCGAATTTTCGATGGGATATTCGTAATCTACGCCTTGATACCGACATTTTCATGTACAAAACAAGTCATTTGGAGCGTGTTCGAAATTCCGAAAAAACCCAAAGGGGGAACAATATTTTGGGAAATTATCGCAAGATTTGTTCGTATAAATCGCCTTCAATTATACGCTAGTACGAGCATTTCGACTCGCAGATTCCGAATATCGGGTCCGTTTCGTCGAAAACCCCATAGTTTTCGAGTTATCGGCACTCTTATGAAATTTACATTAAAAAATGCATGTTTTTCGCATATATCTGGACAACCGTTAGAGATATCGGATTTTCGATGAGATATTCGTAATGTACGCCTCGATACCGACATTTTCATGTACAACACAAGTCATTTGGAGCGAGTTCGAAATTCAGAAAATCAAAAAGCTTATCAAAAGATTTATTCGTATAAATCGCCTTCAATTATATTACACGCTGGTAGGACGCTTTCGGCCCGCAGATTACGAATATCGGGTCCGTTTCGTAAAAAAAACCCATAGTTCTCCAGTTATGGGCACTTTTTTGAAATTTTTATCAAAAAATACATGTTTTTCGCAAACAGTGAGTACGTTAAGGTTGGAATAAATTCATTTAAAATGCAGGTGTTTTTTCTTTAAGAAGAAACGCTCGGACGCGGCGATTTTTGATTTTGGTTACCGTTTTTCTGATGATTATTTCATGTATACAGACTGCCCCAAAAACATGTTATTCCAGCTCACTTATTTTTTAAAATGGAATTCTGAACATATTTTATGTCTCAGGTCCTATACCCGACTTCAACTGTTTAATTGAATAACTATAGATAACATTATCCGTGAAAGCTACATACTGTACATTTGCATTTCATAATCAAGAGTAAATTACAAATGCAACAACTAATTTGGGACGGTAGAGGTGATATGTTATTTGTTTTACACGTTTTTTAAATTCCCTCTTTTGTGGTATTATCAACTGCCCTAATGAGATTTCTCAAGTTTCACGATATTTTTTATAATTTTATTGGCAATAATAAAATAATAAATAATAAAATAAATTCATCGATGAATTTAAGAACTCGCCCATAGTAAAAGTATTATTGAAAATTATTCTTCTCACAGGTATGTTGTTGATATAAGCACAACCAATCCCTCTTGCCCACCTGTTTGACATTTCATTATTAAACATGACGTAACCATCAATAAATAGCAATACCATCAATGTAAACATTTTTTAGCACACATTCTCATGCATACTTCAATGTGAAATCAAACGATACTTCAAAACTTAATTGCCCAGTCACGTTCCTTTGCTGCAATTGCTAAACTTGTTCTCCCCTCGCCCCACATATAGCGTACATCAACATACACCTGATTTACTTTCGCCGTCTTCTCGTTTCTTCTCTATTTAAAGAGCGAACGTAAAATACGTAAAATTAACATTTAATGATAGTGATAAAAATAACGTACCCGAATAACAACGCCAGCCTTGTAAGCGGCGTCATTACCGTGACGGATTCGCACCTACTCTAAAGTGAAAGAAAATTTTGAGAGAAAACAGGGCGTAATAAATCAATTCTTCTCTTCTCTAACGAGATGGTATTTTGTTTTCAATTAAGGTCGTGTCGTTTTTTACGTCGTTATTTACGTTTCGTAATTTACATCCTCCCATTTACGCCGGCGATTTAAATGAGAAGGAGCGAAAGTTTCCGCTGAACGGAAATCCCGTTTTTATCGCTTTAAAAAGTCTCATAAGAAAGGAATACTGAAAACTCAGTAATGTGTACGCTCACAGTTAATTTTAAAATGTGTGTAAACTTAACTGGTTTCTTTATTCTCGTTCGAAAAGTGTTTACAACAGACCGTCGACTTTAAGAGATTTTCCAGTGAGAACAAGGACACGTTGGATTGTAAACCCTTTTTTTTGTTAAAAGCATTCACACTCTATTTTGTGGGGATAAATATTTAGGTAATCGGTAATTACAATGCTGAAAGCAAAAGTGTGTTCCTTTATTAGAAACGGTTCATTTTAATTACTGTGTACTATTGGTAATTGTGATAATCGGTTAGACCAATGCACTTCTTACACTGAACATTTTTTCTATAGACGTTGTTGCTTAATTAAAATATTAAAAAGTTTCCGTGGTGACCCTAAAATTACACCTAGGTCACGTCTGTCTGGTATCATGGGAAGCACGAAAAATCGACTGGTGAAACGCCCGTTCCGCTACCTCTAGCCGTTTCCGAGATATTGTCAAAAATATGAAGAAAAAAAATTGGTCAATTTTTCATATTTTTGAACACTGAATTCGATTTTTCGAACGATAGAATAAAGATAGCCCCGACTTCTTATATACAAAAAATAAGCGTCATTCCGCATCGACTGATGGAAAGCGCCATCCGATAGCTCTAACCGTTTCGCAGATATTAGCCAAAATGTGTGAAAAAAAACAGTTAATTTTCCAAGATTTTACACTAAAATCGCATTTTCCGAGCTAAAAATAAAGATAAATGAGCGTCTTTCGACGACGAATCGTTCGCCGTTCCAGCTCTAACCGTTCTCGAGTTATTCGCGATCAAAGAAAAAGTTAACCGAATCGAATTTTTCCGACACCACGAGACGCGCCTTAGATGACGATTCGAACGCCGCGAAGCTGATTAAAACATCTCTTTCCGTTTTCGAGATATTCGAGGTTAAAGTTTTTACTGTAAATTTGTGCGAAATCGTAACATCGGCATTTCACACATTGGTACTGGATTTTATTAAATTCACCGAGATATAATCCTTTGGTAACTTATTACAGCAGATGAATTACCGACGAAACCGAGCAGCAAGACAAAGTTTTTAAACCAATAAGTGTTTTCCAGATACTCCGAGACTTTCTAAAATAGGTTTTGGCAATAACAAATGTTCATAACCAATACAAATAAACAGACTGAGGTAATTATTACTTGATATTACCATAGTGGAATGTTTTCAATAGATTTAATTTTTGTCCTATTTTCCGACATCACCTTTTCCTTACTTCAATGACAACGTAAATATACTGTATGGTGCCTTCGCGGTCACGCAGCTTCCTGACGGTTCATGTTCACGTGAACCAATCAGAAAACATGTTTCAGTTCACGTCATCATGAACTGTCAGCAAACTGCGTGTTGGAACACAGTTTTTCTAGTTTGATATTTCTTTTCCTGAACATATATTTTCCTGTAGGTATATATTATCATCTGACTATTGGTACATTTAAAAACAGATATGCTGGAAATTCTATCTAGTTCTGGTGATAAGTACGTCAACTTATCACCGAATACTCCTTAGTAAGTTTTGTAGGTATTTATAATAGGCAAATGTCTTCACCGGAGGCAAGTCAACTGATTGCCAAGACTAATTCACTAACTCCCCAAGATACGTATATTAGGTAAATGCATCTTTTGATGACGTGGTCTATACCCCAACCTTGACCTGAAGTCAGATAACTGTAACTAGAAAGGAACAGAAATAGTCCTATAAGAAGACTCTCTAAGAAGTCTTTCTAAGGGGTGTTGAGTAATGATGTAATGTGGTGATATGCTCCGAAAATACCTATTTACGACAGTTTATGTGGCTAGAGCACCTACAGGTAGGCATTGGCAGTTAATCTTATTATAAAAGCTAGTTGATGGGTTCACTTATCTTTTACTTATCTGGTTTTAGAACTACCTGTAACTTGCGGTTATGAGTTAGCCGGTTTATTTTATTGCAGCTTAATTATCTCAACGTTTTGAAATTATTTAACAAACAACTCTAAAAATGTGCTGTTTAAAGATTTTGGACATTGGTATGTTGATTCCTCTTTAAATTTTTTAAAAAATGACTTTTGAAATAGAAAATACATGCAAATCGAAAATACAACCAGAAATCAGAGATTTGGAATTGCATGTCTAAAAGAATTATGTTACTCTTATTATTTACTCTTATGTGGACTATTCTGAAAATGCGTTTAATTACGATAAATGCATTTTCAGAAGAGTTAAGTTAAATAAAATAAAATCAGATGAAAATAGATTCCCAAGGAAATAAAAAAAAATATTGTTAAGATTACTGGCTTACCACTCGTCTTAATGATGGATCAGCTCCTTGTTCTAACAATTCTTGGACGCAATCGTAGTGCCCATTGGCTGCCGCCAATATTAAAGGAGTTGTTCCTTCCTGAAAGAGAAACAAATCACAAATTGACCAATTTAGAACATTCCCAGTGATAATCTATTATACGAGGGATGTCCGATTATTGAAGTACGTTTGCACGATACACCGCCTACGTCGCTCCGATCAGGTTGAAACTTGCACGCATTTTAGATGTGCATATGTACTGCATAGATGACTATTGTCATCGCCTTAGGTTCCGTACAACGTGTGCAGTGACAGCCGCACAATGTCAGTTTCGTTCGAAACATACTCCAAGTTTGAAGCGCGAGCGGTAGTTCGTTTCTTGCATGCAAATAATCAAACAACTACTGAAATTCATTTAAAAAATACTGAAGAAGGCGTTATGAGTCGAAGACAAGTTAGTGTTTGGTGTAAATACTTCAAAAGTGGACACACAGCTCTGAACGATGATACCGAAGGTGTGCGAAAAAAAAACCATCAACAATCAAAACTAATGAGTCCAGAACTGGCTCTTTCAGAGTTTCATTTGTTTGGGCCGTTGAAAGCTCATTTGCCGAGTAAAAGGTTTGAAGACGACGACGAAGTTCAAAGTAGGCAGTATTTTACAAATTTGGATCGCACCTTTTACGAAGAGGATTTACAAAAGTTTGTGGCGAGCTGGGATAAGTGCCTTAACATTGGCGGCGATTATGTTGAAAAGTAGCTAACAGTTCACGCTTTTACTTAGTGTATGTTTGATTTCTATAAATAAACTAGTCTGTCTGTAATGCACAAATATACCTTAGTAACCGGACATCCCTCGTACATTTCTCAATAAAATTAGACCGTTACCGTTGCCTTTCATTTAATCAAATACCAAATTAGTTTTCAATAAGAGCGTTTGTCGCTCCAAATCTATAGAGATCGCGGAAATGAGATTTAATCGATTGTTTCCTTTTCTGTATTACTGAATTAGTTACGGTTGTCGATTAATAGAACGGACTCGCTCGGCAGGACCGTTTACAATATAACTAAAGCAAAAATAGCAACGCAACCTTCTAATAAATGCTTTCGATGAAGCGTGAATTAATGAACTAGAACATCGAGAGGCGTCCTGTAATTTTATGCTCTGTAATCTAGATAGATGTTTTTTATAATTATAAGTAGGTATTAAGAACAAAAAATGATTTAGAAGTATAAATAAATAATAATTTATAAGCTCTGCTGGAATATTTGTTTACACCTCAATAACTTTGTAAATTGTATTTTCGAATAAATTTGAAAAAACCTATTTTATCAAAAAAAGTTATTAACGAAAATTGTAAACAGTCTTAAACTTAACATTTTAAAATTATTTTTATATATACACGATGTTCCATACCACCAGCGTGAACCAAACATACGTTTTCTTAAATGAAACACCTGTATATTATTTCAGATTTAGATTAAGCTCATGCCTTACGCCCCCAATATACAATTTCATTGCATTATACAGCGTGTTTTATTAGTTATGGTCAATTTTATATGGAAATCGATGTCTTGTATACCTCAAACGACAGAGTCCGCAATTTTTCTTTTACAACCATAGATTTTCTATATTGGCCCACTTTTATAGCAAAGTGATATTTTTTCAAAATTGGCAAAACTCAATACAGGGTGAGTCAAAACTGAAATAAATTAATTTCTCAATTATTTTCAATGGATGAGCTGTATTTTATATCATAAAAGAAAGAATAGTTTAGTTACTTTCATTTTTATTAAGCACTCTTTATACTCACTTTATGTAATTTGCCATATGTCATATGTATCATTTTTCCACAATTAACTCGTTATATTAAAATAATTTCAAAAAATATCACTTTTATAAATAGACTTTAAAATATCTTAGAAATTAATGACTTTAGATATAGAGAGTGCTTAATAGAAATGAAAGTAACTAAACTATTCTTCCTTTTTATGATATAAAATACAGGTTGATCCATTTAAAATAATTGATAAATGAATGTATTTGAGTTTTGACTCGCCCTGTATTCAATTTTGACAATTTTATAAAATGTGACTTGGCTATAAAAGAGGAGCAATATCAAAAATCTATGTTTGTAAAAGAAAAGTTTCTGACTGTGTTGTTTGCAGTATTTTTTTCAACATGTTATACATGGTTGAAATCAGAAAAAAGGCTCCCTTTGACGGTGTCAAAATCCAATATGGCACCGGTAAGAAATAAGAAAGTTGATGATGGCCAGAAGGAATCGAAACGTCATATAAGAATTTTGAGTACACCATTAGATAGAAGATCAAAAGTGACCTTGAGAATGTGTTATTAGTTTTTCTCTGCAAGCCCGAATAGAAGTGCTAGAGGTAAAAGAAGAAAATGATTTTTTCTTTTTTATTTTAATCTCGAACGTCATTTGTCACAGGTTTATTTTTTCTTCGGGTTCATAACAAACATAAAATTTTGCAACTTTGCCAAATTTAAACCTACCCTCTATCTACAATAATAAGCGAGATCCCCGTGGTGGTCGAGAATAAATCAGCCTGTTTTCTATTATATTAGATACATATATTTATCAAAAAAAGAAGATTTCTTCCAATAGCCGGCACGTACGTTCAAAAGATGAAATATATAAAAATATATTTAAAAAACATATAAATATACCTATGAGATCACACAACACGTCTGATACATCCAGGCATTCCTCACGTACAGACAGCTGTTTCAGACTGACTTAGTCCTCATCAGTGCACGTCGGAGGAATGCCTGTCGCTCGTTCAATACTCCCGAACCGTTAACTAAACGTTAGCACATGTATTTAAGGAAAATCCAAGAGACATCTAACGCCCAGCCGCGGATTCATGGGCGTAATCTCCAAAGCGATAACAAAAGTTACCAGTCAGAAGAGATCCATGTTAGCGTGTGATCTTATCGGCGTCAAATGACTAATAAATCAAAAAAAAGATGAAGTATATAAAAAGTATATTTAAAAAATATATACGATACGGGAGTATTGAACGAGCGACAGGCATTCCTGCGGCGTGCACTGATGAGGACTAAGTCAGTCCGAAACAGCTGTCTGTACGTCAGCAATGCCTGGAGCTATACAATCAGACGTGTTGTGTGAACTCAGAGGTATATTTATATATTTTTTTAATATATTTTTTATATACTTCATCTTTTGAACATATATTTATGTATATTATATGACATGCACGCATACCTCGCTTCGTACTGCCGCCTTTTGCGGCAGTATGGCGGGAACTGCATTTAAAAATACTCTTTACAAAAGCAAATTTTTCATATCATTTTTGAGATAACAATGCCAACTTAAACAATCAAAATGAAAATTAAAAATGTAGTTTGCATTAAAAAAATAGGTTGCTTTTAATGTGACGTAATAACAAATAATTCAGATTTCTTGCTATAATGCAAATATGTCGTTGTCTGTCCATAATAACTGTGGCTGCTCCGAATTTCAAACATTTGTATTGTTTCTCTGATATTTGCATTTATCATTTGAACTAGACGAACCTGTAGATACAACCTACCTATGTTTACATAAGCAAAAGAAAGTACTATTGACTTGTAAAGGAACGAGCAGTTTATTGTACCACGAAAAATATAACAATGCAATGATGATTTGTATAGAGCATCGCGCTACACCCTCGGACTTGGTCGCAGCACGCATGGAAAGTGTATTACGGAAACACTTTCCATGCGTGCTATTTGCAAGATTCCTTGCGCATTTCGGAAGAACAGTCAGCGTCACGCAAATGTAAACACAGGATAGTGGGTATGTATTTTAACTTTTATACTAGCTATGCTAAGAAGCTTTAGCCATTCCTTTTTTTCTCTCTTCTTCGACAGCGAATAATAAGAGCAAAAGTGAAAATGATTTAATTTCAGATCGTTTCATTTGGATGAGCGTTACTGTTTCGCTTCTGTAGATCAGTTTGCACACTTTCAATTTTGAAACAGTTTGGTACAAATAGTTATATGTAGTACATACCTATATGTGTTCTGTACGTCGTTAAGTTTGTTTTAATTGGATCTGTAGGGGATTAATTTTGTGTATTACGAAAACCTTGTACGAAAAATGAATGTTTACAAAGTCTTAAATGTATGACAAAGTTGATTTTATCTAACTAATCTTTATTAATACTGTGCCAACATTTCAGTAAACTTCACGTGATTTTGTATTATTATTTACAAAAATAAGATAAAACAAAGGTTGCCCTAGATTACCTTCAATTAACCAATTTTTTTTAATTTTATTTGGATACCTTAGCTGATGCTAAATATTGAAAATACATACTCGAAAACAAGTTGCACATCTTACCTTATCCCTTGAATCTATATGTACTTTTCCGCTATCCAATATTTTTCGCAAAGTATCCACTTCGCCCTTCATCGCCGCACAATGCATCTGCACGTCTGACAAAGATTCTTTCTGCAATTAATTTAGAGCGTATTAATAAACATCGGATAAATTGCATAATTATACAAACATAAAGTGTATATGAGTAAAAGCATTCGCTTAATCCTGACCTTAAAAGTGAAATTCCTCCAAGCTACGCACCGATTTCGCTAATAATAAACAAACATAAAAAATGGAATGTATATTTGTATTTAAAATTCAAGCTAGCTAGAAAGATATTTGCAATATCGGTTACGTCGTTCATTGCTTGATTGGTATTATTTTTAGGTTTATAATATGCTGTCGACATCCCACAATTTTAAAATATTAATTTCCAACATTTTGATAAGATATATACATAATCCGTACAGCATTTACCGGCTCAATACGGATAAAAATAAATAATAAAAACCCCTACCTTGTATGACATTATAAACAAATCCAATAAATTCGCATATGCACAAATAACAACGTTTCAATTTTTCCAGTTTACATGCTCCTTCGATTGTTGCCACTCACAAAATTTGTGTTTCTTTACAAATAAAAAGATACGCAACGTTTAAGATGTAAACGCTCTTTTCTGTTTTTGTTAAATTAACTTGATGCGTCTCGCTTGACGACTGCAGCATTCTACACAAACGGAGACTGCCTTGATATCGAGCCAACCTTCCACGCGCGTGTTTTGAACCAGTCACGCAAGCGCTGTTTTCCATAAATTTGAAATGCTCCACTTTCTTTAAAAATACCCGCCGTGCAGGCATACCAAAGCAAAATTGAATCGTCAGCGCCTCTAGTGACGATTTCAAGAATCTCTCTCTTTTTGACAGCCGCAGCTCGTGTTGATTGTAACCGCGTGTTCGTTGTTAAAGTTTGTAAGTAATTTATTGCTATACTTGCATTTATACCTATATAAAAGCCACGCAAAAGAGTGCTATAATACAATATTTTCCATATTACAGAATCGTAAAAATGGAGAACGATGCTGGTGAATTCGTTGATTTGTATTGCCCACGTAAATGGTAATGACACCAACAATTTAAAGAAATTGGAAGTAATTATGTATTTGTCGTTTTAGTTCTGCTAGCAACAGAATTATTCATGCAAAGGATCATGCTTCCATTCAGCTATCCATTGCAGATGTTGATCCTGTCACAGGTACTATGACAGATACGGCAAAGATATATGCCTTGTGCGGAGCTATCAGACGAATGGGTGAATCAGACAATTGTATAGTTAGGCTCGCAAAGAAAGATGGATTGCTAGCATCGTAAGTATTAATCTATGTAATTATACATATGTGTACTAATAATCGACTCTTTCAGGAACTTCTAAGATAATAATTTTATTGTAAGCATATTTGTCAATAAATAAATGAAATAAAATAACATTGCCTTCTTTTTTGTATTTCACAGAAAGCAGAATCACATTACATTATTATTTAATACATTTACTTCATATTTTTTTAAGTAATGAACATGGGGAGATAGTATAACACTTACACATGTGCTATAAATTCTTATTGAAATTTGTTGTGACCACCTTTAAATTATAATCAAAAAGATACATATTTACCATAATTTGATGGAAGAATCTGTTTTGCTCGTAGTGTTATTTATAAAAGTTTTATTCTTAAGTAAGCTGTTTAAATTCTGAACGGAATTGAGAATTTTTGCATGGGTATAAACTCTTATTAGACAAACTTTTAAGAATTAAATAATTGCTTATTGTATACAAACAGGCGTACCATAATTTGTTTTGAAGCTTACCAGGTGTTCCAAATTAGTAACATTTAAATAGAAAATGGCGGAATGTAGGGAGAGCACAATAAATAATATAAGTATACAGAAACAATCCATAGCAATAGGGCATAATGATACCGACAACGAAAATAAGACTGACAAAGGTATTTAGTTTTTTTTATTCAGTTATGATTCGTAGCGTGTACATCCGTAAAGTGACAGCTGTTTGGTAAACTTTTAAAATTACTCTTATTAATATTTAAAAGCATTTGTGTATTTAATCTGCGTTTTTGAGGTTTATATCGTTTGCTATTAGTGCTTGCGTATCTTACAATTTTGGCATAACGCAATTTTTTAAAATGCAATGGAATGTTTCATTTGTGTTTTAGGTTATGATGTTTATCATTTTGTTTTATTTATTTTGGATTTTTACTTTAGCATTTTAGTGGTTTGCTATAATTTATAGTAGTTCTTGAAGTGTTTTGTGTGCTATTTATTAAAACAATCAACAGGCTGTTTGGATGTGCATTTCCATTAGCCCAAATTCCCATAGGATAAATGGCATCATATGTTGTGGCTTTTTGTTATTGCTGCTATGCAAGAATTTCTTTCAGTGATGGAACCCTTATTATTAGAAGAGTTAAAAGGTGATAATGTGCCAAAAAGTTTTGGAAAACTTTTAAAATCTGTTAAAACTCAAGGCATTTTGAACAAAAATGACTATTTGGTTTTAATGAGCCATGTTTTAATGTTGGAGAGTGGTTTTGTGGGATATGAATGTAAAGAATATCATGGCGATAGCAAAGGTAGTTATAACTATGGAAGATTGATGGAGACAGTAGCCAAGTTACCATCAAATTGGAAAAGAAGCAGTGTTTTATATAGCATGTGCTACGTCTATCCACCATTTGGGGCAAATGTGTGCAAGGTAACTTTTATTGTAAGCGGAGAAGATTTAGTGATAAATGCATCTGTGCAAGATTTCCAAGGCAGTAATTACAGTATACTTATAGACACTTCTAAATATGTGATTTCATCAACGAGCAATATAACAAATATGTTTCAAGATACAAAACATTTATCCCAAATATTTAAGACAGTTATCAGTAATCCTTTGAGGAACATGATATTGAAATACAATAACTATCCACAGTATTGTTTGGAGGATATGCCAGTTGAAATATTGGCATATATAATGAAATTCTTGGATCCCGTATCAAAGGAGAGATTCCGAACTACATCCAAATATTTTAAAAATGCAATTACTCCATCGTATCCACGGAAAGGATACTACCGTAAGAGGTATGCATGCCATTGTGATAGTTTCTGGCCGGTTTACTTGCAAAATTTTTGCTGTGCATCAATAAACCCTATTCATTTTATAAGATGGTTATTATATTGCTTTTGATTTATTTGTAATTGTTATAGTTATGTTGTCATATTCAAGTTTCTAGAGAATAAATTTTCATTTTTAATAATTCGATTTCAAATTTTATTTAAATGGGTTACTTGAAATAAGCATTAATTAATACTTTGCTCATTTTATTTATAGGAACCGGATTCCTGAGGATAGGTAATAAAATTGCTGAATTATTTCATTTGATTGTTATCAACAATAAGATCAATAGTGCTTTTTCGCAAGAATACTTGCTACAAAAATTTGGATTTATTTGATTTATAGTTTTGTATTATTTGTAGAGTATGGTATTCAGCAATCCATCCACTAATCATCTGAAAAACACAGTTTGCAACATGCTAACAATAATTTCTGCATTTAATGATAATGTTTAACATATTGAGATTAAAGTCATCATCAGTCGGAATATTCTGGTGAAAATACGACACCATAATTAAATAATAATATTACGAATAGGATGAACAGATAGGTTGTCAGGTTTTTTGTTAGCAGTAAAATAAATGTATAGAAAAAATGGTTAGTTTTATTTTTAAAATTATGTTAACTGTGAAAGTTCAGACAATGTACCCTTGTCGCAAAAATAGCAATAAGTCTCTTGTTTTGTTAGCAAATTTGTTTGAAATACATCTTGCACTCTTTATGTTCTGCATACCGTATTTATTCTAATTGGCACCGCTATTACAATAACCGCCGCATTCTAATAGACGCCGCAAGGAAATAATGCCGAATCGAATAAATGCCGCATCTTTATGCGAAGTACGCACCATCAACGTCAAGTAGGTAGGGGAATCCCCATTTATCACATTTAGATTGAATTACGTATGATTCCGCATGTGATGTTAAAACGATGTCGTTTTGTATCAGAACTAAGTTGCAATACAATTATTTTGAGATGGGTTGCAAGAATAAAGAATAAAAATGAGGATTTGGTTTGATTAGAAATAAACGCCGCAAAGATAGATGCCCTAAATGATTAAACGCCGTGGCGCCTATTAGATTAAATACGGTACTTATTTAGTTATTTTGTAAATAATGTCCTTCAACTTATTCAGTGGATATTTTATTTCTTCAAACCATTAGGAGATGATCATTCCAATGACACAAAGCGTTTTACATGCAGGGTTTTCTTTCAGTTATGGAACCTATACTATTGGAAGAAATTAGAGGCGACAACGTACCGAGAGCATTCGAAAAGATTCATGACTTTTTCTTCAGAAAAGGCGTCCGTTTGGATCGCAACGACAACTTCTTTTTGCTCATCCACGTGTTAATGTTGGAATGCGGCTTTATCACCTTAGATTGCCGAGAGCACTATAACGATCATGATTTCGGATTTAATTTCAGCAGGATTTTGGATTGCGTGGAGAGATTGCCGCCGAATTGGAGAAGAAGCGATAGTATACATAGCGCGACTTACGTTTTGCCACCGCTAGTACAGTATTTGTGCAAAGTGACTTGTGCGAAATGTGCCGATGATATCGTAGTGAATGCTTCCGTTGAGGGTATCGGTGGTGTTAATTATAGCTTCCTAGTTGATCCATCTCGGTATGTAATCGTATCTGCCGTCAGAACGGAGAATAAGTTTCAAGATGTGTGGCATCTTTCTCGAATATTTAAAACGACAATCGGTAGTCCGGCTAGAAACGCGATTATGAAACAACACGAGATTCCAGCCTTTTGTCTAGAAGATTTACCAGTAGAAATGTTGTTGTATGTTATGCAGCATTTGGATCCTGAAACATTGGCAAGATTCGAAAGCACGTGTACGTATTTTCGCGCTTTAAGTCACGACCAATCACTGTGGAAGAAACTTCCGGGAAGTAAATGGGAAAGCTTCCAATATTATAAGAGAAACGAGAATGCGAAATTGAAATTTTCCGCCTTACTAAACCGATCGCGTGCTGCCAGGCACCTAGATTAGCTAAATGGCAAGGGTTATACATTAAATCGTTTTCCTTTTGGTGGTAAATACATTATTCACTTCTTTTTTTGAAAGATATCTTCATTACGGTGTAAACAATTTATACGCTATAAAATAAAGATTTAAGCAAGGTCGTAAACAAGAATTTTGATTTAAGAATATGCCAAAATAGTGAGATAATGCCGCATTTAATATTCTGATATGTCATTGCTATGATGGTGTAATATTTTATGCCATGTAAATTAGGAATGTATTTTTAGACAATGGATCCTCAGATAAGCTTGCCACACCAGAAGCAACGAGCTTAGGGACAACAGGACGAATACCTGATCACACTGGTTGCAATGGGGATGCTGGTAAGTAAGGAAGCTAGTGAATTAACTTTGGATCAGCCAAATGACGTGTTCTCATTAGAAACATGGTATTTTATTTGTTTCAAATGAAAAAAGCACTTCTTCTGCATCCTATATTAAATTAGGATCATTAACACCAGTTCACTCCTCACTTCACAACAAAATGAGTAAAACGGGACACCTGTTGTAAGATGAGGAGTGATCTGATATATTGCGGTTACTCATTGCTTGATATTCATACTAAATTAGGATCGGTTAAATATAGAAGAGAATAGAATCCTATGTACCATTATATTTTTAAAATCAAATCCATGATCTTTATTCTGGAGATTAGTGCCAACATTTTGCATCATCCTCATTTGAATAGACATAATCAAGTATGCAAAGAGATTCAGTGCAATTTTTGACAATGTAATTTGTGTTGATAACTACAATACGAACATTGAACATAAATAACGCAATAGATACTATTTGAACAATTCTTTCGTTAATGTATTTTGTTCTCCAGGTAATACATATGCCAATGAATTGGTAATTATTTAAATAAATTTTGTCGTACAATTGTTTTTGAAATTTATGAAAAAGTTGGGCTTATGTATATATATATAAGCAAGCTAAAATGCTTGAAGCAGTTGATGTACAGGTGGCAGCATACCTCAACGTCAATTCTGTATATATTTTATGTGCGCTCTTTATCGATTTTGCAAAATGGAAAATTGCCTAAAATTAGAAGTTCCCCTCTAATTTTATTACTGTCCACAATGTCCCATCAAAATCGACGTCGATAATTTTAACCACTCATTAAGCGTCTATTTTCGTAAATACCCGAAACCAGACTGCTGTAACCGTAGCTGTTAATTCCGGGTTCGCATTCGCACTCGTCTCGAGTACCTTTCGAGGTAGCCTATTGATTTTCTGTGTATTCTCCAACCGCTCTCGTTTTCAGAGTGACTGGGGGAGCCCTTGGGCGGCATCTCCTTTTAACGCTTCCTCTTTTTTTAATTGAAGCGGATGAACGCTTAAAACCGTGCCATTGTCTTTTTAAATGCTATAATTTTTTCGTCTTTCACACAGTACTGCTTCTTCGTTTGAATTGGGGTTTACCTATTTCTGTTCGGCAATGTTTTAGTTATTATTAGAATTGTTATTCGCTTTTGTTGTTGAAATGAGATGCTTTTATCATGGTATAATTAAAGCATAATACCCAATACGTGTTCTTACATCTTTAACTGATATTTTAATAGAAGAAATTGTCTATATGTATAACTTATATATTTTGCAAGTAAAATATTTTTATGTAATCCAAGATCGGTGTTACCTGGCTTACGGGTAAGATATACACAGATATGTAGGTACATGTAACTACATAAAATCGATTGGTTACCCCAATTACCAACGTCCAGAAATTTGAATTGCAAATTAGGTGTGTTACCTAACATAGAATTCAATCTTAGTTCTTGTGCAACATCCGTCCAATTTACTTTTTGTACCGTAAAAGATGGGAAGAGATCCACTTGATTAAGTTACCGGTTGAACCTTAAATTAATAAATAATGGGCAAGTTCCTTTATTCAACAATTGATGGCATGTGTTTCGTCATCAACGGATGCACGTTCATTTATGGTGATTGTTAATACAACTCTGATGGCTACAGATTGAATGTGAATTTAGAAACCCTTTGTTGGATGGTTGCATACTGCGGTTATGCTTAACCTAACCTATATGCCAAAGGCAAGCATTGAAATATCACCTAAACGTGGAAAATTGTTTGGTATCTGCGGCTATTACTGCAACTGTGTAAAAAACCATTAATTTTTAATTTTAGTTCATCTTCTAGTGTTGTTGCTCCATTATTTAAATAAATGTGTACATACCCTCTACAACTATTAATCAGATCCATCCACTATTGAAGCAGATGGACTAGATGGAACATCAGAAATTTTTGATGACGTTCAAGATGAACTTTTTGGTTGTAATTGATGCCATAAGAGTGCCAACATGTTGAATTAAGGAACTTGCCCAACCTTTTATAGATATAGTAAGTTTTACCTAAGGGATCCTGGATAGATTGTCTACCTATTAATTTACCTAGTCAAGTTATCTTAGTTATCTTGGCCGAGATAGTGGCGTAGTCGGTTAGCGACTTGCCCACTACCCTACGGAAAATTTGAAATTGGGATAAGAACCAATAAGCATAATATAATTTGGTTTTTTTACCTAGGCGAGAAAATGATACTTTTTACCTAACACTGCTGTGAGCCAAGATTTTTTTCTAGCTGGCTGAAAAAGAAAAGCGCTTCTTCTAAAGAGATTACACAAAATTGGAGAGGTTTAAATTCAGTAGTTAGTGAAAACCGTGAATGAATTTGGACGTAAACTGTATTACAAAAGCATCAAAGTGATTGGGTAATGAAACGTTACCAGAGAAAAATGGGAAACATAAAGACATAATACTTCTTATCGTGAAAATCTTTCACGAATAACGAGGATTAGTGCTCTTGAATAGGCAATAAACATACATCAAAACTCGGACTTTTTTGGAATGACACCCCGTGTAGTTTTAGTTATTATTTTATAACGTTAAAATCGTATTAGAACTCAAAAATCTATGTTGTCGATTGATTTAGCGACACCAAAATTATCCAATTAGAAATTTTCACTGGTCATGATCATAATCTTATCGTTCATAATTTATAGTTTCGTAAAAAAATATTGGAGATTATTAATAAAAATATTTTTTGTAATACACTAGACAGCTTTGATGTTAATATTCTATTGAAAACTTTGGTCCTGTGCATATGTCCTGACCATTATGGAAATAAGAAAAGAAGACTGGACTCAAAGCTGTGTTAACGCTTTAGTGAATTTAACGAAAGTAGTTTAAATTATAGGTATGCTCTTTAGTATAATTTAGTTTAGCGTTTAGTGATTTCCCGGCCTAAAACTTAAATGGTTGACCGTCAATGAATAAAATTGTACATAAATGCTGTGGTGGCATCCCAAATGAAACGGGACAAAATTCCGACTCAAATGGAGTTTCAAAACTGATAACTTCTGCATATAATAAATATATATTTATTATACTTTTTTCAAAATATTTTTTTAGTTTAGTGCATGTTTTTTCTTTTCTCATTCTGTTTCTCGACGAGTTTCTAATACGATCAGAGACAAATATAACTTCCTTATGGACCCAAATTTCAATATATGATAACTTAGTAATTCCTATATCAATCAATAATAACAAAACTACTACGACCTTTTAAAATATATATTTACAGCTTTAAGAAACGTTGGGCTTTAGGTTTTGACTGAAAATGCTGCTCACAAATAAAAAAAATATGATAAACCTCTGAAGAACGGTTTTGCTAAATGTCAACAATGCACCAACGCCATCGGTCGTATAAATGGTGAATTATCATTTTGTAGCCCCTGTACTAGTGGCGCATATGTACAATGAATTTGAACTAATTCAAATATTTTTAACAAATAAATAATTTTAGTAATAATTCATGAACATATCTGATCGAAAGTGTGCGATTATTGTGTTGTCTTCGATGATAGGCAAATATGCAAATTTTCAAATAGATAGGACGTTCAGAATCCTGTTAAAATTGCACTAGCAAATTGGCGAACATAGCCACATACATGCACACAAGTCAATATAAAACGTTTAAAAACGACGAATAATATACAATGTGCAGTTACTACAGAGCTGATACTATATTTACAACTTCAATACAAATTTGACATTTTTTGCAGTAGTACATACACTCATGACTTCGTTTTTATAGGAATGTTTGGAAAACGGCCCTTTTCAGCTGCTAAAACCGGAAAAGGTGTATTTATTAAAACAATGCTTATATTGATAGAAAAGACGTTTATTCTATAACCTCCGCGTCTCCATGCGCAGACGCGTTTCGCTGTATACGGCTCATCAACGCACCTTTGTGGAAGTGATGCCAGTGTCTATACTCACCCGGGTATAAAGGTGCTGCTATGTTGACAACACATGGGAGATTAGTTAATTAATGTGGTTGTGGATTAGAACTTGCGGAGGGTGGCAGAGCCACACGCACTTGGGTCATCTTTACTGGTTTAGTTAATGTTAATTTCTTCAGATGGGGTAGATTATCTCCCACCTGTTGTCAACACCAACACTTATCATTTCCATTATATCTTTTTACTAGATTTTTAGTAAATTAATAATATTAATAAAGATTGCAACGACTGTGGGGCAGCACAATAAACGCACTCTATCAGATTACTCCTCCCGTGCAATATATTAATTAATTCCGGACACTTGTTTCGGGAATACGTGGATTCCCATCGTCAACCGCATAACCGAATGAACGTAAATATAGCTATACTTAAAAAAAACATGCAGAGTTCGACGAGGAGAAAAAAACCTTCGCAGATACTACTGTGGATGTGGAGTAGCGCAAGTAAATAATGGTTCGCTCACGTCTGTGAGGGTAAAAACGTTACAAAAATAAAACTTAAAGCAACTAATAATCGTCTTTCAAAAAATTTTGCGTTCGGGGATGTGGAACGGTTGTAAATATATTAGGAATGGCTAGAGGGAAAAGGGGGAAGCGAGAAAGTCGCTTCTAGCCATCTCTAACATATTTACAACCGTTCCACATCCCCGAACGCAAAATTTCTTGAAAGACCATTGTTAGTTGCTCTAAGTTTTATTTTTGTAACGTTTTTATCCTCACAGAAGTGAGCGAACCATTATTTACTTGCGCTACTCCACATCCACAGTAGTATCTGCGAAGGTTTTTTTTTCTCCTCGTCGAACTCTGAATCGCTTCAGATGGCCGGAGGCAATCGGGGGCGCGCATATCCACCATCCCTTCATCCCGTCATTGCGAACCCGACGTTCAGTAGTAGTCGCGCCCGAAAGCGTCGTGACGTAGCGATTGGCCCGGCTCGAATCCGTTTTCTCTCCCTGTTTCAGTAGCACACGTTGCTTCCCCGTATGCCGCTGGTATAACGAAGATTGTTTCTTGGTGATCCGGCGCGCGTTTCAGCTATACTAATCGTAACGCGTATCTTCCCCGTCGCGGTTATTGTGTCGCGTTGCTGTAGCGTGAAACTCCGCTAAGATTTCTTCTCTAAGCAGACGCTCGTCTCCGGCGCCGCTTCGTCGGCCACCCCCTGTCTTTCCACCGGGACATCCGTTCTTCCATGCGACGCAGAAATGCACCTTCACTGAGACGTGACACAGGCTGGAGTACGTTCAGGGCGGGGGCTGGAGCGGTCATCTTATGTTGACCCATAGCCATAGCGATGGGGAATTTCCTATTTACAGTCAAGGTGAGGTTATGATGATAACGATTCGACGTTCAAATCTGTGTTGGCATCGAGGGGGATGCTATGCTTACGTGGGCGCGCGTGACGACTGCTGCAGGTGGAAGCGATTGAGCTTGCTTTGTGACATACTTATTTTTAACCCGCGTCCCATAGAAACTTGGTGACCTTGTCTATACATTTGGGTCAAACATAAATTTTACTTCTATTGTTAAAGGAATATTACTAAATAGTGTAATAATTTTACTAATAAGGAAATAAAATTAAATATTGAGCTAAAATTTCTTTGTTAAACAGCAGGCATTTGAAAATTCATGTAATTGAATCGAATTGACTTTGTCTTTTCTGTATAGCATATTTTAATTTTGTGCCATAAATACCAAATACTAATCATCGACAATATAATTATCACAATCATTAAATGAAATAAAAAATAATTGAGAGATACCAATTTTCAGATGTGAAATTCATTAAACAAAATCCCATTGTGATTTCAATTAGGAACACAGTAAATGCCTAAAATTACAATGTATGATTCTATTAATTTACATTTAGTTATGTTAATATTTACAAACAGGGAAAATTTGTAAATTATACATTACGTAAATGGCAATAATTGTTACTATGTTCACTTTAAATTAAACCCGATATATTGAATATTATAAAATTGTTGAGGTTTCAACTGTAAACTTGGTTGCATATCTAGAACATTTATGTGTTTTTAATTGACAGGATATATCGACTCTGGTTACTTTTTCTTTTGTGTATTAAATTTAGAATGATTTAACAGGCTTAAATATATGTCCTACATTATTATAATTAAAACAATACATTTTTAGAATATACGTTGAGGATTGTCATACACATTTATGACTTTCAAAGAAAATCCGTTAATGATGCCTGGTATACAGGAAGAAATTTTAAATCAAGAATATTTCAAGAGAGGTTTTATTTTTAAAATATTTTTTTACGGAATTATATACAGGTTAAGGTCGGCCGGCCGTATCTGGGTAACCGTTCATGTTAGAACCTTGCGACAAAAATCTTGATAATAATTTCAACGAAAGGAGCCAAGGGGGCGTAATTCTTCTAGTGAATAAAAAAGAAACTAAATTTTTCCTTTGAGTTCATGAAAAATGTGGGTTAATGTCGCTATAACAAAATATTCAGACGATTTTGCACAATTTTCTTTTAACACTTTTTAACGTAACTCCCCGAAAGGGGGTAGAGTGGGAGGGGGTATGTCTACGTAGATAATTCGTCATAACTTCGGTTTACATTAACGCATATTAATGTTTCCAGGCTGCTTCGATAAAGAATTTTACAAAGAATTAAAGCGTATGTGGTAGGGAATTGTGTAGTCACTAATCTCTTTGGTTGTTTTATTATCGACCTATTTGAAATGTTAAAGAAAAGACAAATATTTGTATTAATTAAAAATAATGCCCTCTGTTATTCCTATGAGCAAATACACAATTCCCTGTTACATAGTTCTTTTCTTTCAGCCGTTATTGTAAGCAACTGTAGATATGGAATCAAACTAACATATTTTTGAAAACTAGAAGTAATTTTTTATCCTACTGTATTTATCTTATTTTTACCTCCAAGAAAGTATATATATAAAACAGCTCTTCAGGTCTTAAACGCCCATAGTCTTCACCACGGATTTCCATTTTTTCCTATCCTTTGCCTTTTCCTCCCATGCCGTGACTCCTGCTTGCCTCAGATCCTCCTTCACTTACTCGAACCACTTCTTTTTTGGTCTGCCCCCTTTTCTTCTTACCGCTATGTCCCAAGAGGAGTGATATCTTAGTGTGCCTGTGGCCGTCCATTCCCAAATATGTCCCAACCACCGTACCCTTTGGCCTCGTATTCTTTGAATTATGTTTGGTTGGTTGTACATATCCATCATTTTATTTGTTCTACTTCTCCAATTCCCTTGCGTATCGTGAACCCCACCAAAAATCCTTCAAGCACCTTCCTTTCCCATCTTTTAAGTTTTTCTTGTTTTTTTTTTGACTTAGAACCCATACTTCGCTACCATACAATACCGATGCAGGAACTAGCGTTTTGTAGATCCGCATTTTTGTGCCTCGTGATATGCTTTTGGACTTTTCGATTTCAATATCCTCAATTTAACAATGTTCAACTAAGAATTAAGTACAATGAATTGCTAAAATTAATAGGAAAGCAATACGTAGAAAAGATACCAACAAATAATTATCATCCTTTGGCTGCATCAGTACTTGTTTCACTTTATTACAACAGCCTTCGCTAGTTAAAGCTGTCACAATGATCCTTTATCAGTAACCTTCTAATACCCTTCCACTATTAAAAAACGGCTACTTCGGCTGCTAAATACCACGTATGCCCACGATTTGATAGAATTCTGGATCTGGGGTGATTAGGGTGGCAAAGGCCACACGCACTTCAGCCACCCATATTGGGCCCTTTGTGCTACCCCCTCCGTTGGTATTGTGTGTGTGTGTGGCTTGTTACTGCCTCTCCTCGCCGTAAGAGGGCAGCAGTGTTATTTATCCTTTACACTGAAGCGCGCCGGGAGAGGTACAAACGACTAGACTCCTACCGATTTTTACAAAAATCGATTGCCGCAATTATATAATACAGAATTAAATAAAATAAAAAGAGGGTCTCCTTGAAAATTTGTCTTAAAATATTTGAAAAAAATATCTAAAAAAGGGGGCATCTTGAAAAAAATAAAATCATAGTTGAAAGAGGCCCCTTTACAAAATTATCTCACTCGCAATAAAACACATCAGTTCCGTCGATATTTGACGCATGCGTAGATCCCTCAGTCCGGATGTTTCTTTTAATGTTGTCTGTACGAAACGGGAATGGCGGGTAAAATAAGAGAAGTAGGCCGAGAAAAAGGTGGGAAGATGGTATAAGAGAGGAAATATACACAAAAGGAAACACATGGGAAGAAACATACACGGAAAAGAATAAAATCGACACCACACCGCCTAACACCTAAAAGTTAGATAGGGCTGAGGTTAAGAAGAAAATTTACGCTCAGAATATATGTACGAGGGATATCCGGTTACTAAGGTACATTTGTGAATTACAGACAGACTATTTTATTATTTACTTTTCAACATAATCGCCGCCAATGTTAAGGCACTTATCCCAGCGGAGAACAAGCTTCTGTAAACCCTCGTCGCAAAAGGTGCGATCCAAATTTGTAAAATACTGCCGTACTTCCTCTTGAACTTCGTCGTCGTCTTCAAACCTCTTACCCGAGAAATGAGCTTTCAGTGGCTCAAACAAATGAAAATCAGAAGGAGCCAGGTCTGGATTCTCATCCGCTTTCGTTGTTGATGGTTTCGCACACCTTTGAGATTATCGTTCAGAGCTGTGCGCCAACTTTTGAACTATACCAAACACTAACTTGTTGTCGACTTGTAACGCCTTCTCCGTAAATCTTCAGAATTTTTTCATGAATTTCGGTAGGTGTTTCATTATTTGCAAGCAAAAAACGAATGACCGTTCGCACTTCGAACTTGGAATTTGTTTAGATCTGAGCCGACATTGCGCCGCTCTGGTTGCACACATTGTACTGAACCTAAGGCAATGACAATAGCCAACTATGCAGTACATATGCACTTCTAATATGCGTGCAAGTTTCAACCTGATCGAAGCGACGTAAGCGGTGTGTGGCGCAAACGTACCTTAGTAACCGGACACCCCTCGTACATTTTTAATCATAAAAAACTTTGTACATTTTCGTCCAATTCTGTAGAAGTAATTACTGTTAATGGGAATAAAACAAAATCAAATGCCAGTTACATTCATCGGGCTTTACGACAGCTATTTGGGATGGAAAGATATTCCCTGGCGTCAGATAACCGTTTTTATCTTCAGATCTATAAAACGTTTCGCTTTAGGAGCAATAACGTAGTCTCTAGGGTCTCCGTTTTGCCACCTTCCCGATGCCACCGTGTAAAAGCAAGGGTTTGCCGTCGTAAATAAAGTCAAAGTAATCAAAAAATTGAGAGCACTATGTCCCTTCAAAGTGTTTTAGTAAATATTCAGAGCAAATCATGCGCCTGTTTGTGTATATTACAATAAAATCATTAGGAGACGGTAATGTTTGTTTACAATACAAATTAGTACGTGTGTTTTAATAAAAGGTGCCGCTACATAATGTTCCTAAAATTTGTTGAAAACGTTTAAGAGTTCTACATAATTCTAATGTTTGCAATTATGCTGTTTGCTCTGATTTAGTGTATGAATTTCAATGACTTACTTACCTTTCAGTTTGTGCAAATAGTTCTATCGTACTTACGAAATCTGATTAAATCGACTTAGAAAAAAATAACAAACTTTTACGTAGTAGTAGAGATAAGATAAGAAAACCGCGTTATCGCCTTAAAGATATGGCACAGAAAAAAAATGTACTCCAACCACTACGAGTTTTAGTAGTTATCGGATTGTTAGTGACCTTACGTAGTTTCAGTGTATGTGGTGGTTAATAAAAATAGTGTGTTTGTTTGTTAAAACTTTAAGAGTTTGTTAATACGCAATGGCAACTATGAAGCGTAGATTATCAGCGTCGTTGCGAAGATTCCATTCGAGGGAAGCTCTGGACATTGTGGATACTAAACCGAAAAGAATTAGTGATCCGGTAAAATCTAAGGATAGTATGTGTTGATTTTTTTTTCTTGAATGATCGCAATAAAATGAAAGCACCGAGAACTGACGCGTTGGTTCTGAGATTAAATATTGTATAAACAATTTCATTTTAATGTGATAAACATTTTTATATTTATTAAGGGTCTGGTACATTAACCTCCAAACATTGTGATATATGTATACAAGTTTTATGTAACGTTGGTTAAATTTTATAAGTGTTGTAATAGTAACCACAACAAAGATTTTAAACATTACAATAACGCTGGTGAAATTACAGGAATTGTTTGTGTTTTGCCACACTGCTTAATTGGTAATGTCACTGTTGTTAGTAATGTTTTAATGTTTATCACAAATTGACAAAAATAATAATTGCAGGTTATGTTGCTTCAAGACGCTTTGTTAAAAGTGCACGATTTTGATGAATGTCTTAATAATAAAACAACTAATTTCAAAGAAAACGAATAGTTCATTAAAATAACTCTTAGTAGGGAAAGTTTGGTGTTCAAAATTAAACATTTTCGAATCTTACGAAATGTGAAAGTTATTGTGATTTGATGTGACACTTCATTCACAGTTATAAACATCACTCTTATTCTTTGACATTCTATTTTGGCAGCAAATTTAGAAGTTTTTCTACTATATGTAGACTTTCGTGATCAACCGTAGCTTAGCAACTTTAAATACAATTGATCACCATGTATTTATCTCCCGCATCAATGCATGCTGGACAGCGCCTAAATAATCTTATACCTTCTAGGGTTCCTGGTGTGTCGCTTATTTTGTGAAATACTCGTTGAATACGTCCTCTCATTGTTTCTATATTAGGAATCGAGTCAACGTAGACCACTAATTCCCGATGTCGCCAATGGATTGATATCGGGCGAGCGAACAGCATAAATCACATTGTACCACAAACAGCAAAACTGGTAATTCGTCATCCAAAAAACCAAAGTCCAAAAGATTGGACCATTAAGAAAGGAAAAGTATAGACTTGTTGTTGATGTCGTGTTGGCTTACATACGGATTGTCTTTCAACCATTGAAGATAGTTGTGAAAATTATGGAATCGCGGCAGAATTTTGCTTCATCTGTAAACAGCGCTATTTTATGAATGTTAGAGCCAACACATTATTCTAAAAACAACCACTTTCTGTTGCCCTGTCGTATGAATTTCTGCAAATGTACCCTTTGCAGAATATTGGGCATCCTTCACGAGTGTCCGTTTGCTCTTCCATATATAAAAAGGATATAGGTTTATTCTGCATGATTGTACATATTCAGCCGTGCGTTATTTTCTAGAAAAGCACACTGTGAAACATTTTTTTTGGTAATTACAAACTGACGTATCAATGTTACAGAAAACACTCTGTATATTGTGTATGTACATTGTCGTGGTTTTTCATTTTCTAACAGTAATTATAATATACAAAGCGTCTGTATCTTAAACTAGCTTAAATGGCCTGATTTTAATACAATGTTATCGCATCCGTGTAACTTTCTATATAAACTTTTGTCATTTTAAGTAATAACATACAAACATAACTAGATGTTTAGTTATGACCTGTTATTTGTCAAATCTCATTATCTGCGGCAATATTAGAATTATGTAGTTCTATTAGAACATGCGCGATTGTGTGGTGTTGATAAGCGTTATTTACATTTTGTTCGTAATCGTATATTGTGTTGACATACTACTGTGACACATATAATACAGTGAAATAAAAGTAACATAAAGGGTAATATTTTAATATGGCAGTGAAAATGAATGTTTTTCTCTACTTCTTTATTTTCGATGAAGTAGAATAGGAGTGAAGTTTTTTTCAGTAGTTTGAGCCAATTTTTTCTGTTACATTTTTCTCGGTAAAATAATTTTGCATATTAACTATATTGAATTATTCCATTTTCTCAAAATGTCTGGCTTCATATGTTTTCGATTGCACCATATTTACCGATTGCATGCATCACGCACTATCTGTTTTTTTTTTAAATCTATTTTGTAAATTATGTGTAATATGTGAAATAATAAAGTAAAGTCATTTAGCAATTTAGCAGGAAGAACGATTAAAATAGGGTACGTGACAAAATTTTCAAATCAAAATTGAAGCCATACAAGTGCATAATACAACGCCTCACAGTAAGGAACTCAGCAAAAATATATTTCTTTATTTTCACCTGCTTTCTAAATGTGGAGTATTTAAGAGTTGTATTGGGTCAAAAATTATATTGTCCATTGGCATCAATATTGTTCCAGAACCATATTTTTAAATGGAAATATTATCCTTGACTTTTTTCTTGCACATATTTCAAATTAATTGCTAAAAACTACATAATAGCATTTCTTTAAGTTACACGTTTTAATGTGTTCCATAATGTGTAAATAATACTTTAACGATACTTTTTACCTGAAATGTAGCTTTTGTTAAATTATTTCCTTTGTTTCGTTACACTCTTTTACCCATTCACTGCAGGAATCAAATATGTTTAAATAAAGAATTTCTTATAATTTAAGTTATATTTAAGAGTATTTTCTTGTTGACTAGTACCTCCACCATTTTTTCATTTGAGTTATTCTATTTGCAATCTGCCCAAGCTCAATAAACCAATTATGTACAGTTTAAAGTTCTAACGTAGATTAGTCAGTGATTTTTTTTTAGTGAAAGAACCCAAATCAATCTGGGAAAGCCCAAAACTTTGTATTTATTATACTGGTCAACACCATTTTTTTACCGTTATCCAGCATTTCTTGGACTATGACTAAGAAAAAAATGCTAGATAATTGCTAACAGCTTTACTTTTTGTAATTTACAGTTTTATTATTTTGACTAGAAGAAGAAAATTGCTACATATTTAAGTCAAATTTCAATTCAACACTATGAGATGATCTTTTATATGATTTCCTTAAACCAACGACTACAGATTGATCTCGTTGCAAGCTCCAACACTAGTCAGCCATCATATGGGAGTCCCACCTTTCTTGATAACACTCTTCCATTGTCCGTATGTTTTGATAAAATCTTTCACTCTGCTCTTCACTAAAATCGCTCAAATTTTCTGGGAACCGCTCTAAACGTGAGTGCAAGAGATGGATTTTTATGCTCATGTTGCACCCCAGCTCTCGCAATTTCGCTAGCATGCACTCAACAAGCTCGATATAGTTGTCGGACTTCCTGTTCCCAAGAAAGTTAGTTATAACCAAAACAAATGAATTCCAAGTCTTCAATTCGACTTCATTCATTGATTTAACAAAATGGGAATCTTGCACGAGTTTTCTAATTTGTGGTCCATCAAATATATCGGCTTTTAATTTATCGGTACTTAATCCTGGAAACTTGCGCGAGAGAAAATTGAGACATTCCCCACTTTTGTCAAGGGCCTGTTTCATTATGCCGAGTTTAATATGAAGTGGTGGAAGTATGATACGATCTCGGCTAAGTAAAGGCACGTTTATAACATTTTTTGTACCGACTTTCCTCCCGCACCGGCCAAACTTTTTGTGACCAATGGCGTTGCTTGTCTCGACTGTCTCAGAGACACATAAAACATGGGAACTTTGTGTATCCGCCTTGTTGACCGAGAAGGAGGTTAACCATTTTCAAACCAACACAAATGGGGCAGTTGTGGTCTTGATACATAATTTTTCCCGGATCTACGTCAATTCGACGCAGAGAATTAGGCGCACGTCAATTGGGCGCGATAAACTCGACGTGCACAAATTGG
>JARFOC010001185.1:141017-154262 GCA_031763485.1 Osmoderma eremita | reverse complement strand
CAGTGCTATATGCTCTGCGAATTAATTCCTCCATATCTTTTACCTTAAATGTGGTATTATTCATTTTTATACAGTTTCTAGCTTGTGCCCATACCATTTCAATGGGATTTAACTCGCAGTGGTAATCGAAGAACTCCATGACCTTTTTCTTTTGCAAGTTCGTCAATTCTGCTTTTATCATACTGCGGTTTAATTTGTGACACGAAAAACAGCAAGTCTCTTTTTAGCATATCGTCAGTGATAGGAAGCACTATCAAGAACAATCACTGATTTCTGTGGTATATTTGGAAGCAATTTCTTAATAAACCAATCCTCGTATGTGTCTGAATCCATCTCATGATGAGCGTCAGCAGTGTTTTTCTTACAGAAAAATGTATATTCAGCACCAGGAGCAAATCCGTCATCATCACCAGCATGAACTAATGCAAAACGAGGTCCAAGCCCGGTTGGGGATTTCAAACCAGTACTTAATCCTTGGGCCCTGTATACACCCATGATTCATCAGTATATATTATAGTTCGACCTGAAATAATTAACGTTACAGAAATGTCAAATAGCAAGAAACAATTTGTACTTGTTGTATCTTATTGTTTCGTTCAAACTGCCCGCCTTGATAAGCGCCATCTGGCAATCTTATATTTAACTACCTACGGAAAGTAGGATGCGACGAGTGAGAGAAAAAAACAACTGTTAAAAAAAGAATGCATATAAATGTAACCACGTGTGTTTGTGTAATTTAACTATTGTAAAATAAAACTTATTTCAAAACCAAAAGAGAATACTTCTATTATCAACAGTACCTTCTTCTCTAAATTTCTTAATCTCTTTAAAGTCGAAACCCATGTTGTGGTCACAATCTATGTAAAGTTGCTCGACTGAAGTTAGAGAGATCATCATCATCATTGACAGCAGCAAGGATTGGATTTAATGTGGGTCTGTATAAGAAAAAGACGTCGAATGGGTGCTTGCGTGTTCTCATCATATGTTTGTAATCGGTCATTTAGTTGTAGGTATGCCTTTTCTTTCCTTGGGTTTTATTGGACTTGATAATGAACCAGTTTGTTGCTCCTGTTTTATATTATTTATTGTACGCTCTAAGCAAACCAAAGCTTTACTTGCGTCTTGAACGGCAGCACTCACATTCATAGTTTTATTTAAATACTTTAAACCATTTGTAATCATACACTTCTCCTTCAGCATAGATTTTCGATAAAAGTTGGGCTGGACTGGTCAACGGACAACTTATTGGCCCATTTGTGTTGCCAAATCGAATGAATGGATATGATTATCTCTTGTTTTTGCAAAATCATTTGATGGAACTATTGGAAGAAGTTCCTTTGAATGTACGTCGACAAATGTGGTTTCTTCACGATGACGCACCGCCGCATTTTAATCGTTTAGTTCGCCAACATTTGGATAATGTGTTTGAAAATAAGTGGATAGGTCGAGGTGGTCCTATGCCATGGCCTCTTCTGTCACTCGATTTTAACCCCCTTGATCTCTACTCATTGGGCGTTGTGGTATACACCAATGACATAATTGATTTAGATGATCTTCGCTTCGGCGACAATTCGACGGCAAGACCAAGGCCTAGTAATTTATGCCAATTCATGGATAAGTCGAGCGATACTTTGCGTTCAACAACACGGCGATAACTTTGAACAACTATAGTGTGAAGTGGATTCCATGAAAAATATAAAAAATTAATATGCTTAATCAACGCGTAGAAAAAAAAAAACAAGATTTTTTTAAAACATTAATATCTCTCTTATTATCCAACTTTGTTAAGATATTTTTTAGTTAATGAACTTACTTTTACTAAGACTGTAAACAACCTGTATACAGGTTAGTATAAAAGTTTGCCATCACATCCACAAAGGTATACTGACGAAGGGTAAACGATGAAAAACGTGGCTGGACAAGTTGGATGTGATGGTAAAATTATCTATAATAATTACTTAATAAAGTAAAAAATTCCCGAATCACGTCAATTTTAGATTATGAAATGATACCCTGCAAGGTGAAAATTTCATCACTAAATTTAATCTCCTTCAAGTGACAGTTGCAACCCTAAAGTTTTAAATAGGAATTAGCCCTGTCTACATATATAATGATTCCTAGAAATTATATCTTGTACGCATAATTTTAATTGTAATTCTAATTCCTACCTTCAAGCATTTATATTTTTACTCATTCTTACTGTCACATTGTACAGGCTGCAGCAGACGTATTGGAGAAAATCTGCTTGTATCAAGTAAATTCTCAAGCATTATTCTCCTCTGAATTTATAAATCCCGAAACTTTTCCTATCTAGATCTTTCATACTATTATTTAGTGGGTGTGTGGGGTATGTGAAAAGTGGCATTCTTTGGCTCCGGGGGCAGGGAGAACTATCGCTTCGAATAATAAAAACATCATCATCCGCCATCCCCGGGGCTCTTCGGTCTATCGAAAGAGGGTCTGAAACACCGTTAACGCAGGTATCCGACCGCAGGAAATGTCAGCACCAGATCCGCTCCGGATCAGTCCACCTGTCAAGGAATGCCCCGGGCTACTCGAAACCTACCGTGGAATTTCAGTTATTTAATAAACAAGATATCCGTTAATTAACACGTGGCGCCTGAAGAATACCTGTCGGTCTCCAGAAATTTCAACGAAATTGCGAAATCAACAGCTTAACGTATGGATTTACTCGTCCGGTTATACTGTCAAGACATCGCAAAAACAAATCCTTAGTTTTCAAATTTGAGTTTGTTTTTACTCTCATTTTAATTTCAGACTGATGTAAAATTTGTTAACGACTATTTTTACATATAATTTCGAACAGTTTTCAAATGTAACCCTATTAATCTCATTAAAAATTGATACTTTTTTAGAATAAGATGAAACATTAGTAAGTAGCCCGCATAAAGTTCTTTTTAGTAATAAGGTTTAATTCTGACTATTCCTCTTAACAATTCCAATACTGAAAACGGTAACTAAGCGGATTTTTCATACTGCTTTCGTCTCACATCAAACATTCCTCCGTATTTGAGACCTTTTAATTGGTTTTAACATTTTTTCGCTGACTAACAAGCGCAGGTCCGTCCGCCGCCGCGATAAGACTTTCCAGGACTATAATCTTCGAGTTTCCGTCGCCTCGGACTCCTTTCATCCTCTTTTTTCTCCTCCTCGACTTCGTCATACGCAGTTCCTCCTCTTCCTGGCGGTAATAAGTCATTTTAATTTGCAAGACTCCCGTTCGTTCGGAAAGGTGGCACAAAAGAGAAAACGTCTGTTTGGCGCTGATAAATACACAATACTCGTGGAGCGCCGGTTCAAACGTTTAATTATTTTCGAGTAATGGAAGAGCCGTCTCTCTGTCTGGCGAGAAATCGCGGAATCACGGGTCCGGACTTGTCCTCATTCATTCCGTCCAATTACTTCGACTACGGATGGAGATTTACGATTCCTACTCAGGAAACGCTTTTACCAACTGTATTTACTGATCTAAAGAGTCGATAATTGAAGAAAGTATTTTGATTTTGCCTTTAATTTAAATGTTTTGATTACTTACTAAAACTTTTTCCCATTTTTGATATATTTACAAGTTTTAGAGATACCTCTGGGCATCAATTTTTTGAGCAAGCTCACAAGACGATGCATAACATGTGACGATCTGGTACGATTGGAGATAATCTTAAATCGCATGAGGATTGTAATGAAAATTAGTACATTGGTAAACAAAAGACAATCAACACTAAAACGCTGGAAAATTGGAGCCAGTTGGAGGTTTCGGATAGTTAAGTGCTAATCATGTTCAAAATAAAGAGAAATGGAACAAGAATAATGTTGTATTAATGCCTCCGGAGATAATATTCAATTTTAGAAATTGTTACTGCATCCTACGTAACTCAGTTAATGACCAAACTAAGAATCTGATAATGATGTATACAATTTATCTAGTTGGATGTATTTCATGAAGTAATGACATCAATACATGTAGATATATTGTTGGAATATGACATACATAAAGATGTGCTTTATTAGCGTTTATTTTCGATAATCAAAAATTTGCGAAATATTGCTAAAATCATTAGACTGTTAGAAAGTTGAAATCGCGGGTGTAGTCTGCTATGGAACAGGATGTAACAGAAGAGAAGAAAGGTCAGGCCAAGGATCTTGAAAGGGAATAGAAAGGTTTATGATTGAAACCCTCTAAAATTCTGAAAGCAATTACCAAAGTTACATTTTTAAATTATTGATTTATAGAACTTGAATGCTGTATTTTACATATCGATAAGATCTCTTTTGTTGAGATCAGGTTAATGTAACTAGACAACTTTTGAAAAATAATATGTCAAGTAAGAAACTTTATTAAATTAAAATTATGGCATATAAGAAAATTAAATTACGAATATCAAAATCCTAGTGATAGTTATAAGCAGAATTTTGTAAATAAGTTAGAAAAGAAATACTACGAATTTTGACAATATTTGAATTTGAATTCATAAATACCTTAACCAGCCTTGTAATTTTTAACTGTAACGTGCGCCACCCCTTTCCTGATCGATCTTCCTTCATCTCTCCCTTCCTAAACTTCAAATATCCCTTTTATCCCTTTTCCTTTCTTCGATTCTTCACTTCTTGTTTCTCGATTGATATCTATTTATTACTACAGCTTTTATAGATTCTAACTTGACGTTATTTTTATACTTTTATTAATTTTTTCATCGTCTAGTGACGCACCAATTACTTAGTTACTAAAATGATCTTTGCATGGTAACGTGGATGGCACTTGTTGCATTGCAGGGTCTAACAAATGGAAACACAAACCCACGCCTGCACCCTTCACACCACAGCAACTGCAAAGTGGTATATGTTAGCAATTATCGACCTATATGAATTTTGCAAAGGATATCGAAAATTTATTGTTTCATCAACTGTATGAATATCTTAGGCATTTTATCTCGCCCTAACAACATGATTTCATTCATGGATGGTCAACTGTCAGTAATCTTCTCAACATCTTGCAGTTTATTTGCCAGGAACTGGACAGACAGGGACAGGTTGATGTTATGTGTACTGATTTTAGTAGTGCTTTAGATAGTATTGATCACGACATCATACTTGAAAATTTATCTTGCTTTGGTGTATGTACTCCTTTCCTAAAGTTAATTGAATCGTTCATAAGTAACAGATGTAACTATGTACATTACAACGGCTTTAAGTCTTTTCAATCTGGGGTCACTGCTTTTTATATTGATGTTTTGTTACAAAACTTCACCTCTTTCTTGCGTATGCTGACAATATTAAATTTACTGTTCCCGCACGAACATAGACAGAGGATAACACTCTTGCAAGATAATATTAATTATTTGATTGATTGATGTGCTAAATACTACTTAAAATTACATTTGAATGAATGCTATTGCGTATCGTACATCCAAAAAATTTATCCAATTCCTTCCGCTTACATGATGAACCACAATCCTCTACAATAGTTGGTATTAGTGAAGGATCTTGGTATATTGTTCGACCGTTCTTATGAGTTTTGCTCGGCACATTACAAACCTTTGTCTATGAGCATCTAAAACTTTAAGTTTTAACATTCGTTTTTCTAGATCTTTCGAGTCAGTCAGCCTTTGAAAGCTTTATATTTTAGTGTTATTGTAAGCAAGTTGGAGTACTCACAAATATTGTCTCCTCGCTGTGTCTATCCAATTATCACTCGAAAAGGTTCGGTGTCGTTTTCTGAAGCGTCGACCTTTGAAAGTGGACGGTGTTTATCTTCAAAGCGGGATTGACTACACTGCATTATTAGATAGACACGTCATGACATCGTTAACTTACCGCCGAGAGCGTCATGAAGCCCCCTTCGTATGGAAATTGGTGCATGGAATCATTGATTGATCCTTTTCTATCTCCCTGAATTTTCTTATTTACGATTCTTTTCTACCTTTGCCTTATATCCTTTCCTAGAACACATCTGCTGCACGCGTCATCATTTCCTACTACCACTTCCTCCGCCGATTTGTTGTGTGAGGATATTTTTTTAACAAGTTTAATAAGATGAGTTCCCTTTTGAGATAAAGAAAAGGAGAACTGAAGTTTCAGATTAAGATGCGTCACCTTGTATAGAATTATAGACACAATGCTAGAAGGAAGTGGAGCAAAGACATAAAATCACATCGTTAGTGTTTCTAATTCTAAGAAATAGTTTCCATTACCTTCGTAGTTACCTAGTTTCTAAACTTTTACACAAATTGTACTCTGAAAATTGGAAACATTCATTGCAGTCACAGTATGATTTATCCTGTGTGATTCACAAATATAAGTGGACAATATTGACTACTGTTTCTCAAAGTTTCCTAATCGAAACATCTGCGACGCTTAGCTCCTCGCAACGCATTTCTAGCACTCCAATTTGAATGTTGTACGACCTGCGGAAATACATCTACAACGATTCTGATTGAAAGCAACATTCGCAGACCTCAACCGAGTTGACGAAGGTGGTTGGAGAAACGGAGTGGGGTCCATGCGGTCGGCTAGTTGGGGATGGACGGAAGGTGGACGTAGTGGAGTCTAAGGGACGGCGTCGAAACCTCATCCGTCATCCCTCTTCATCGGAACGGCCGTGGCTTTGGTGACAAATAACGGCTTTGTGTCGGACCGACAATGGCTACTTGACTTCCGGGCTTTCGCGGAGCGGCGCTGATTAAATGCAAATCGGAGACATATGCTTGGACTGGCCGGGACGATTATGCGACGCCTTAACGCATCGTCACGGAAACGGACACAGAGCGGAGGCGTTTTAATATGGAATCGGCCTGTCTGGAGGATAACAAATGTCAAAAATGGGACGCGAAGTTTTGGTTTAGTTGTCGCTTTGATGGGCATATTTATAAGCAGTGGTAGTAGAATTGCTTCCTCAAAAAAAATTAATTAATTTGGTTAGACGCTCCCGTCATCTCTCGACAGCTGTTGATCAGCATTAAACGTTTCTTTTTTTTTTTAATTTTCCATGGCTTTATTAAATTCCATTATATATTACAAAATGGTGTTTCGGTACTGAGATCTCGATACTTACCTCCATTTTCAATATTTTCTATCTTTATTTCATTTGGAAACAGATCAACGCTCTTACCACTAAGCTAACGGGTCACCTTTACATCATTTATAACACAACTAGAGTTAATGCTACTTTCACTTACATTTCAACTACTAACCCTATTAATAGCTATCTTACAATTAGATATCGTATCTTCGACTTCCCACTTGATTCTTCTTTCGCCATCTTGACTGAATTCTTTGTCGTACAAACCTTGGAGATGCGATGTTCCAATTTCTTGATGGGCAGGTATTGGTCGTTTTTCCCATACGGGAAACATTTTTCTCTTCATACTTCGGTTTCTAATATTTGGGTTCCTTCAATTTGTGGGTTTTGACAACTGAATTAAATTGTATGTGTCAAACACATTATCTGAATGTTGACGAACTAAACGATTAAAATGCCGCGGTGCGCCATCGTGAAGAAACCACATGTGTCGACGTACATTCAATGGAACTTCTTCCAATAGCTCCTTCAAATAATTTTGCAAAAACAAGAGATAATAATATCCATCCATTGGATTTGACAACACAAATGGGCCAATAAGTTGTCCATTGACCAGTCCGGCTCAAACGTTTATCGAAAATCTATCCTGGAAATGAATTTTGAATATTTAACTGTAACTATTGGCGGAGGTATAGCAAAAATGTGTTACTGAATTCAGAAATAATTCATTGGGCATCTTAGTGAACTTTATTTTGTCCTAGTGATTATAGCGGATACGAGTTTCAACAAACTTCTTTTTCTGTATGCTCAATCACGATTCTTTTTGTAATTTATTCAGTAGCAATGAAACTAGAGTATATGAATAGTAACACAAAATTGAATTATGCATACTTTTAATATACTGAGGAGTATTCCTTGTAGGGTTTATTTTAATGTGATTATCAAATATTTGTACCTTTTCCTTTGCGTGGATTGTTCCATTCATTGGGATTGCATAACTTAACCTCCTTGATGGCAAGTTTATGCTCCCCCCGATGTTTGCATCATGCGCGTAGAAGAGCAGTTTATTGTGGGGTGGCGTTTCTTAGGTACATACTCTAGAATCCCCTCAGAAAAGGGTAGTGGCCGTTAAGAATGCTAACGTATCTGGCTAAATGTAGCGGTAGCTACACCCTTGCCTGAGGTCCCTGCTTCTTCAAAATTCATAAAAGGACACTTCTCAAGATATAGGTACGTACATATACATAACTGCAGAGCGGTACTCACACTGCCTGCGGTCTTTTAAACGTTAAACCCTAACGGGTACATTCATTAATTACTGGGGGAAAGAAGGATTGCTAACGTAATACATATTTCTGGAAATGGAAGAGATTACTCGACTGTTTGCGGTTTAGTAGTTCGGGATGCACAAGAAAAATATTTTTTATAACCGTGAAAGCAATATGAGAAACGTTTAATGTGTAACTTTGTCAAACTGCGATAAAAAGGAAACATATTTTGCAAGATTAAGACAAACAAAGTATTTACGCGGAAGTGTGCAACTTTTAATTCCTATTTTAGTGGCTATTGGGTGACTCCGGCATGTCGACTCCATTTTCACGAATAAAAATCGCTTATTCTATCGATGATGGCGACGCTACTGACACCCATTTGTCTCCGCGATCATCAAAATCAATCTACTAAAACGAAATAGCCGATCCGTAGTGAATAAATACCGGAGGGCGAAGTCGTAAAAATGTTGATTCCCCCGAGACTCGTACAAGGAGCATGTGTATATTGCCTGAGATTACGACTTCTATCGAATTTATATGGAAATGGAGGCGTTCGAAAAACCCCCACATCAGTGCACCGAAATACCGATAGATAGGTTCATCCCGGTGAACAAATACGTTACATTGTTGCGGATGTTAAGACACCACTTTTGAGGAGGTTACTACGTCTTTAAGTATTTTTATATGGATTTTGTTTTTTGTTTCTGTATTATCGAAAAAGTTGCTCTCGGATATGGTAGTTGTTGTCTTATCGCATAAAATATCAGGCCAATACAAAGAAGTACTATTATCAAGATATTTCGTATATTCAAGTATATTGTTAAAATAAATGATTTCTAAATTGTTTTTATATTGCCGATAAGGTTGGGTAGCAGAGAAATACAAATCTGCGTTAAAATGATATCACGGGGCAACGAAAAATAGATAATTGTATCCTTGCTGTCACAGTAAACAACCTTTCTACTAACAACGAACGCTTCTAAAGTACAAGAGGATTGTGGCTGTGGATTTTTGGATGTAGTAATAACCTTACTATGTCGTCTGAGTCTAGACAAAAAGGTATGCTAAGCATATGTATTCCCCACGGAATCCAGAGCAATTGTAGAAGCGCTTAAGTATGTATACCAAACGTGGTTGATTCTCATAGTGTTATCCAAGCTTTAGACACAGAAAATGGTTTGCCACCATGCACCCTCCAGTTCTTAACATGACTTCTTGATACACCATTTTAAAATAATGCTGTATTGATGTTCATCTGAATAAGAAGTCATGCGGGAATTACACCTAATGAATTGGTGGACAATTTAATTGCAAAAACGTCGGCGACCATTTGAAATATCTAAGATTTTACCGTTTACGAATTAGATTAGTCTTATAACAAGAAAGAAATGGGAGCGGAGATGGCATCCATCCAATAAAGATTTGGTGACTCAGTACCCAGTAGTTATATGTACTAATTCGTAGGACCAATGATGTTCTAATAGTGCGGTAGTCAATTTTATTGGCAATTGTGGGGTACAACATTAAAGACTGATGGAGTTTCTATCCCTTGTTTGCTTACTTCTGTGGGCTACATACATACCGTGAATTTTTTGCAATATTACACATAGGTATTTCCTACAGGTAACGTTAAGCGACGAGTTATACGTTAACGCGTCGTCAGTGTAGATCTATAGCCAGTGCAATTACGCCACTATTATTAATTAGTTATCTTTGGCTAGCACGCTTTAAAGGATCTACTATAATTTATTTTTTCTAACGAAAAACTTCCAGCATACCATAAACATTTTAAATCTACTAAGAAACTGTTGAAATTTATCACGAAAGTATAGTGGAATTTGGTACGGAAATATTATTTTTGTTGGCAAAAAGAACTATGAAGAATTTGGTGGTTTTTTATATAATAAAGATTTTAACTTTGAATGAAGAAATTATTTTATTCTAATTGTTAATTACGATAAAACAAAACGAAAATGTAGGTAAATGTAGCTTCGTCAGTGAAAAGTGTTTAATTCAAAATTTCTATGTTTTCATTTAACAAATTAAACATTGTTTTGCAAAAATCTGTTCGGTTTATTTAATCTTCCTCGAAAAAATCCTAATGGTTTGTATTTTGTATGGCTTTTAATTGAATTCTTTAACGCTTTTATAACTTTATATATTCAGATGTGTTCTGTTAAAACGAGGTTGGTTTTATTTATTTTTATATGAGAACACAACCACCTGCTTTGAATTTGTAAAAAAAATACCGAGCATAGTTTTCGAACATGCTATAGGCCTTCGGGATAATTGACTGAAAACATGTCCCTAACCCGTCTTAAATTATTATTCTTCTGGTACCACGTTATCATTGCCACCTTTTCATCTTTGTTTTACCTGTTCATAATTTAAATAAATTTTCTTTTTCTTAATAATTTCAATTGATGCCTCTCTATCCATTCCAAAACCGCTCATAAATATTTCATTTCCAGGACCCTGTATTTTGCTCTTCTTTTGTTTGTTTAAGACCCAACTTTCACATCCGTATGTTAATATGGGTTTAAATATTGTATTATTTATTACCATTATTTTAGTCTTCTTTGAAATTTCTTTCTTTCTTATGAAGGCGTTGTTCATTGCATTATATAATTTTCAATTCTACTGTTAATTTCTGTTTCATCTTTTCCGTCCGCATGTATATTTACTCTTAAATATTTGAATGTTACTAGTTGTTCTATGACTTTTCCATCTAATTTAATTGCCATTTGAGTATCGCTTTTCCCTATTGTCATAACTTTAGTTTTATCGACGTTAATTTTCATATTTCTCTTTATTTAGGCTGCTTCCCAAATATTTAAATTTGTTTGCAAATCTTTTTCACTTCCTGTATATAATACCAAGTCGTCAGCGAAGGGGTTTTCTGCTACTTCCACTACCTGAATATTTCTATAACCTATTTGCAGTTTCTTTGTTTTCTTTTTGATTTCTTTTAAAATATCATCGAGGACTATATTAAAGAGTGTAGGGCTAAGTACCCCTCCCTGTCGCAATCCTTCTTTAGTTAAAAATTCCTCCGACTGCATATCCCCCTTTCTCATGTAATTTCTAGTAGTCTTATATATACTAGCAATTGCATTTCTCAATTTACTATTTACCCCTCTTTTTCTAAGGATATTCCATACCAACTCTCGCGGAATACAATTAAAAGCTTTCTCAATGTATATAGAAGCCACATATATAGTTCTATTTGCGTTCTTCTCAATTAGCTGTTTCAACGTGAATATATTATCCTGCACTCCTCTACCTTTCCTGAATCCACTCTGTGCTTCTTCGAGTTGCATTTCTGTTTTCGTTTTTAGCTTTTTCTCAGTAACCCCTTCATATACCTTTAGCACAGCACTAAGTAGAGTAATTCCTCTGTATTTTTTACACTCTTTGATGTCTCCTCTTTCGTACACAGGTAATAATACTTCCCAGTCTTGGGATATTTTTGTTCCTTCCATATCATTAAAGAAATATTTGATAAAAGAAATTGTTTTTTTTCACACTGACGACGCGTTAACGTATAGCTGGTTGCCTACTATGTCGCTTAGCGTTACCTGCAGGAATACCTACGTGTAACGTTACAAAAAAGTCCCGTATTTACGAGATGGTTGGCAGATATCTTATCTCCATTGCGCATCGCTCATTCGAAATCAACTTTGCAAATGGATGGGTCGACCTGCTGTGGTTGCTTTTGAAAAAAAAAACATCATGGATTCACACATACAAATGTAAATTGTACAACACGCGTGAAACGATTTTGATACTATATAGGGGGCGGTAGATTACCGTTATAATTTCATTGCAGCACAGAACGATTAGAAGGAGTACTGTAGGCGGTAAAAACCCTCACGCCCGACTAAACGTCTTGTTATTTTGGGGGATTATGCCGGAAGATTTTCATTATAAGTCTCAGATCCGGCGGGGCGGCGCGGGGCTTCTCTCTCTCTCCTCCAGGAAGTTCGGTTACGAGTTCGCATCTTAATTAGGCCGTGTGCGGTGAGAGTCTACGGATTTCTTCTCCGTTTTCGCCGCGCCACCGTCGCTACTCCTCCTGCTGCTGCAGTCTTTGTTTATTCCGGACTCATATTTAATTATGTATAGATATCCAACCATCGATGTCTGAATAATGGAAGATATCTGTATTCAGCGGAAGGCCGGGGCAGACTTTGCTTTTGTTTTCGCTCGGCTAGCCGCCGCCGGGAGAATCTTAAGTTGGACTCGCTCGCCGCCTCTCTACACCACCTCCTCCTACTCAACATAACTTTATTTCGCCTCGCATCCCTTATTGTTATAGGTGGATACTTCATCAAGTCGTCGGCGCTGTTTGTTGTTATACGCCGCATATGCGTGCGGAATATTGGTTAATATAAATACAAAATGTGTGAGTATAATGTATTTTCTCTTGCGTCTTACAAATATCTTAAAAGATCTAGATTGCTGTATACGACAATTTTAGTACTGTATAAAAACAAATTTTTGCAATCCCGGAAGATTCAATTCTTTGGTTCAAAGTTCTAATCTTCTAATCTAAGAATTTACCAGAGCTTCTGCTTTTTGGAAGTTAATAAATCTTTAAATATAGAAAGATTTCCTTCAACATCACAGCTAGTAAGTGGGGCGCTATGTATAATTATATTGAATCGTCCAACAGATGCTATAAATAGCGTTTCCGTGATGTGAACACCGAAAAGTCCGATTCACACCACCATACATACACCTGTCACATGAGACTGAATGTGGATAAATTAGTATTTGACATTACCGCTGTGAAAGAGTAATTTGACGTAAACAATAAATTAAGCAACATTAAATTTGAATTCATTTTTGTAAATACTATTAATAATAATAATAATAATGGTCCTTTATTGTCCAACAGAAGTACATCCAATAACAGAACAATATTAAGAAACAATA
>JARFOC010001185.1:92095-136291 GCA_031763485.1 Osmoderma eremita | reverse complement strand
TCCTACTCAAATACGTCAAATAATAGATGCTTTTTTGCACATTTATAAATGCACCTAAGGCATTTTAAAAATACACACAGGCACCGCAATTCGTGTTTACACAGTGCGAGGCAGCCAATTAATGCAATAAGCTGTCTACTATCCATGCTACGCATGTAGCCTCTACGTTGAGCGGTAGGTCGTACAATTAGAAAGTGTGGCTAGTGTACATCCTAACTTTGGTGTTCTAACTAATTTGTCGCTTGTTCAGGAATACAGTTTTCAGGACATTGCCCTTCATTGCTGTTGACGCAATACGGTTATTAATACCCATTTCTATGTTTCCTGTGCAATTTATAATACATCCGAAGTATATTCATTAAATCCAAAAACCAGAAATAGTGGGCTTTTCGGTATCAGGGAATGAATTAAATGAGTTTTTTTTGTAGTGTAGGAAATCGAAATTCTGAAAAATTAAGAGAATTGCCAGCCAATAATGGTGACTGGAACAGCACGAAAGTGAAGCACTCTTTCTTTCTGTTCCCAGTCGATGTGGTGGAGATTGGTACAATTATGGATAATTTATGGAGTTCTAAAGCAACCGCTATCTCACTTACTTTGGTAATTTGTGCTTTGTGAATGGTCAGTTTCTAGAAGCCCAAAAATATCTAAAGTCTATCTTTAAGAAATGGGACAGTTCAATATTTGATAATTATAGATCTATACTAGTTCCTATTCTCTCAAAGTTGGAAAATTAAAAGTGGCTTTAAACCCATTACTTAGAAACTCTCGCATTACATTCTCCCTCGTTGATGGTATCTAAGCAGAATGCCCTTCTTCAGATTTTAAATTAAACATAGCCGATCACTCGGATTCGAATTCGACTCACGACGCTTCGTGCTGCGGGTCGGCATATTAGTTCGCTCAGAGACGTGAGACGGGGATGAACTTAACCGCCATCGACACCGCGACCGCTTCTCATATTCGGGCTCCGTCGTCCGCGTATAAGAAATCGAGCAAACTCGGTTAAGGCGCCCCACGGTCCTTCAACTTCCTCAAAGGCGAGTTTTAAGACGTCTACGACGCCCCATATACCTGATCGCAATACAAACCGCAGCTCCTTTGCTCGCTGTTAAGACGTCGCCGCCGTTGAAGCCGAAGTCGGATCTAAGATCCGCAGAGGTCGGGCCTTAGAACTGGCGCGCACACACACTGCATAAATACATTCGGGATGTGAGGGCTTGGCCCGGCACCTTTCCGCTCCCGCTAACCCTTCTCTCTCGGTGGCCGCACACCAACAGGCATTAACAAGTTTCCCATAAGAAATATTCCTTCTTGCCCCTCACCTACTGGGGAGTCGAATGACTTATTCAGATCTTGCCGCCGAGGGATTTCTGCTCCCCCGTTGTGTACGGGCTAGGATGGCTGGTATGATATAAGGCCACGGAAGTGGAAAAATTCCGTCGCTTCGGATTAGTTTCGGTCAAGTTTCCGGAGACCTTTTCCTAATGCCCAGATAGTTTTGATGTTTGAGGGTCGCGCTTCGTTTTGTCGGAGTTCCTAAGTTTCCCAAATTCGAATATGCGTTGAGGTTGGAGATCTATCGTTTTAGCGATATAAGATATACCTGCACCTCCAACTAACTAACTTCGGTGGCTTCTAATCGTTAAAGGGAAATCGGCTTTGAAATAGAAGAACACTAAGAGGAAGCGTTGTACAAGGGTTTGATTGCAGCTACATTTTTATTTTAGAAAATATACTAGATTATTTCTTGTGGAAACTCTTTTCAGCTCACATGAAGATAGTTGCTAAATGTGAGAGAACTAATGCAATGACCGTTCAAGCGCACTATTTATATAAATATCAACCTGCACTTCCATGACCCAAATAAAGAAATAGGTTTTTAATCACCTCTGAAGCTCTTATAAGAATACCACAGCAATCATAGATCTCAAAGTGGCGGTGAAGATGCCAAAATATATGGGAATAGGTAGTTCCGAAGGAGGAGTTTCCTCCTAGTAAATCAGACAGGTGGGTTACATGAAAGGCTCTTAACAACTCCAACATACAAAAGTGCAGTCTTTCTGTGGAGTTAGTGCTCTGTCACTGTGAAGATGGGCAGACGAATGACCACCTACTGCAGTGTGCTAGATCTCCAAACTAAAGATTTAATGTAAGGGTTTATTAATGCACTTGACGTGGTTAACTTCAGGTCATCTAAAATGTGAAATATGTCAACAATCTTTTATTCATGCTTCCGTTTTTATCTTTATACTTCTAACACGGTAAATAATAAATAAAGCGTTCATATGATATATTGATACTGCTTCACATAGAAATGCAGCATCAATCGTGCGACAGGTTTCATTGATCAAACCTGGATGACTAGTTGTTCTTACAGCACTCCAAAAAAGGTTATTACGACTATGAAGTTCAACTGCATTTTTTACGTTTCTTTTTTGAAATAATTTAATAATTTATGCTTGATTGATCAGAAGAGCATAAACAATGGGAGATGGAAATTTACATTACGTTAAGCTTGATATAAAATAAGAGGATTTTACGTTTGAATAGATTCTTTAGCAATATATTATTAAGTTTCGATAAAAGAAACTATCCCGTGAATGGATCCTTTAACCTTTTCTATTACTACACGTCTTCTAACACATTCTATTCGCTGCACCTTATCCCCATAAAGTACCAAGGCAATTTAAAACAGTACGTTTCAACTTTCGAGAATAGAATATAAACGGATCATTTTCTTTATGGTCTGTACGATCATTTTAGTTAGCGCGTCCGCTTTTCACATACATATCGGTGCATTTTCCACATCCGCAAGTTCGTTACGATTCGCCTTGCTTTTATACGTCTTGGCAACGTGGGTGGACCGCTTCCCCGGCCGTCGCACGCACGGAGAACAATTAATCTCCAAGCCCACGCGGCCCGGATAATAAACGGTGCCCCTTATGCGCCGTAACGTTTTCAGATCAGGTGTGATAGAGCCCTCGACGGAGGAATGTCACCTGAGCGAGTGCCGCTTTCATCTACGCCGATAACTCTCTCTAAGATGATCGTATATTATGTGGTATTGGCCGTAAATCCGCGGCTAAACAATTTGCTGGGAAGTTCAATCTGGTGGGTGCTACGTGTGGTAGGAGATACTGGCCTCGCTATCCATGAAGTGAATATTAAGTTACGGGTGTTTCTGATGTTTGCAGAAAAGACAAATATTAACGAATCAGGTAGTAACGTAATTAGTAAGTTAGATTGAAGTTATTGAAAAAAAGTTATTGTTCCTGACCTTGAAAAATTAACCGTGATTAATCCTTTCCGGTCAATATTGAGATCCAAAGAGTACCCTAACCAGTAACAATCCTGACACGACCATAGGAGAGCCCAGCCAGATACCCCATTAGCTGATCTTTTTGCTGAACGCAGACACGTGAAGGTATCTTGTAGCTTTTGATGCGCAAATAATCAGTGATTAACGTGGAAAAACATTCACTACTAACTATCATTGTTATATTAATGGAATTATACCTTAATATTGTACATATTGTATTTTTAGTTTGTCACGAGTTCTAGATAGGGCAATTTGCCCCATATCTGTAAGGTTATACTAGCAAGTTTTGCGAATAAATTATGATTTTTTTTGTCTTACTATATAGTTATCAAGTTAAGATCTCATAAAATAGAGGACGTAGATGACATATATTTGACATATCAGTAATTTTTCTAAATAATTTTAATAAATATATTTAGGTTAGCGTTAAATCAACTTATTACGGATTGTTAGTATAGTTTATTTTTACAATATTTTTGTTTGTTTGTAGTTAGTGTATCGAATTATTAATATTTTGCGAAGTTATTTACAATAAATTTTTTAAATAGAACACACTGTTGGTGATTAATTTAAATGTACAGAGGACTCCAAGACCCTGAGATACAAAAGAGTTACTGGGTTTACTTGCTTGATGACGCGATCGTCCCTTCAACTGCAGCCCTTAGATCCTATTCTAGAGCTGGTCGAATCCTAGAGTTCATCAAAGAAGTTTAGATTCTTAAGGCAGCTCAGAATTTTGTTGAACGAGGAAGTAACCTCCTTCCCAAAGATTGAGCACCTAATTCGGGTGACCGCGGGACAGTTTCATCCAATAGCTTGATTTTGTGTAGGTGCTTTCTGAGTATGTATGTAGTGAGCTTAAAAATAGAAGTAATCATTTTGACCCTTTTACGGTAAAGTTCAAGTAATTCTCTAGATTTTGAGTACTTTCTGTTTTAACCAGAAATTAATTTGATGTTTGGCTATCGAACTGGATATGTCAATTGAAGGTTTTTGACCCCATCGCACCTTTTTTTGCAAGAGTGTCTGCCATCTCGTTACCCTGAATGAGGGAGTGGCCCGGAAACCAGATCAGGGTTAGTTTATTAACCACCCCTATTGTATTTAATGTTTTTGCAGCTTCAGATCTGTTTAGAGTTGCATTTATGCACCTCCTTAGTCGAATAAAACATTTTATCGATTCATTACCTATATATTGCAGAGAATCATCATAACTTTGACTACCATAAGATGGGGCAATTTACGAATATTTGTTCAAATAGAAGGGGTACATCACAATTTTTGGTCGCCCATAACGTGGGGCATTATCAATTTCACAATATTTATACCAATATAATACGGGTCATTACAATTTTGGCGCCCAACGTGGGGCCACATATTATATTAATGTTTACAGTTGTCCTGTTAATGGAATATTGTTTCTGTTGGGAAATAACGAATATTATGATTGTTAAATAATATTTTTGATGTTGAATTATTGCAGTTCCTTGATTTTAATGCTCACAGGATGGTTCACCGATTTATTGCAAAAGAATCATCATAATTTTGACTGCCATGAAGTGTGGCAATTTACAAATATTTGTTCAAATAGAAGGGGGACATCACAATTTTTGATCGCCCATAATGAGGCACGCTATCAATTTCATAATATTTATATCAATATAATACGGTTCATTACAATTTTGGCGCCTCACGTGGGGCCATGTTTAGAGTTGTGCTGTTAATGGAATACTGTTTCTGTTGACAAATAATATTTTGGATGTTGAATTATTGCGGTGCCTTGATTTTAATGTTCCCAGGATGAATGTAAGACACTAAAGGCATTTTTACCATTCGGTCGTTTCCGCCACGATAATAATTAAAATAACATAAATTCACCGTTAATAACAATGTGAAATAATGTTATCATCGTAGTGATCTAGATATGTTTATTGTCACTTTTAACGTAGTTAGGGATTTGGTATTCGAAATTCGTTGAATAATTTAAGGTTATTTTAATAGTATTATTGTACCTCTCAATTGTATCATAGTTTCTTTTCTTGTTTTATATCATCCTGTAGTTGGAAATTCTTATTAAAGTGCATTGGTTAAAGTTAGTTTAAAGATTTGCTTTGTTTGAAAATTTTGAGATTATGTTTAGATGGAAATATAATCACTATACATACTTTTCATTCGAGTGCCGTCATTTGTTCTTTTGTTTTCGCGCGACATTTTAATGTATTCCAAATTGAGTAATCCGTAGTAGGCGGACGCTCTCTCCGTTAGCGCTTCGCTTAAGTGGTCTGCCGATTATTTTCGCTTTAATCGAATTACTTTTATGTCAATGTATGGAACAATGAAAAGGAAATAAGGACGAAACTCTCGTCCATCCATTTCCATTTTGCAAATTGATTCGAATAATGGCTGCTTGCATTTCGTCTTTAACGATTTTTTTAAGACCATCCTCGTTAATGTAATTACGTCGTGATTGCGAATTAGGACCTGCTAAAATAAGTAGGTAAATGGTAAAAATACTTGGGTGTAGGTACGTTGCAGCTTCCCCCTTCCATTCGCAGTTAAGTTTATAATAGAAACAGTTCGCAAAGTGTGGCCAAACTTGCCGGTGATTTAGTCCCGCGTAACGGCCCCTGATCCGGTCTAACGAAGAGCTTACCGGGTATTCCCCGAGGTATCATAATCAACACTGGAATGCCAGGTTTTCTAATATATGCAAATGTCCGCCGGCTTCGATCCTTTCCCACCTTCGCATTTACTCTCATCCGTACGTACTTACACACATGTGTTCGTTCCCCGCATATACGTGTTACTTCCATCCGCTAGACACGTACGTTTACATCTGAAATGATTTTACCGTTGAAGGTTCGAGATTTTGCACGTATATATGTTTATAAATTAATCATGAACGCGTCGTTATGAAAATTTATGAGACGCGGTGTATCCGGCCCGTATTAGAATAAATAATGTAAAAGTTGTAAAAGCTGTATTATTAATTTCGGAAAAGTTTATGTAAAATTTATATATTCATAATTTTGCCATGTCAGTGTGTTGATGCATGTATGTATGAACGTATGCGGTCTGTTATAACACAGGTTTGGGTTTGGTACATTTTATTTCAGTTGAGTATGGCGGTGCAATAGAAGCGTACAGCATTTAATACTATCAGTGTCCGAAAATTTTATGAGTTAATAAAGTGCATGTTGGAATTGTAATGAATATACGAATCCGTATATCTAAATGCCAGCCATTTTGTAAATGTCCTTCATACAGTTTGAACAAGACAAAAAATATCCTACTATTTTGAATATTTCTGTTTACATTTCATGCACGAATGTACCCCACAGTTATTTTGTGCCATACATTTCGCCTCCGTCCATGATTTTCCTTTCTTTTCTACAATTTTTGCCATTACGTTGTCCCATGTTTCTTTCGGTCTTCTTCTCTTTCTTCTTATCCGGATTCTTGCTTTCCATATTCCTTTCTACTTGTCTTCCATTATCTATTCTTTGCAAATGTCCCCACCAACTCAAATGCCTACGCTCTATAAATTCTAAGACAGACTCAACAGCTAATCTTTTCTTATATCCTCGTTTCTAACCTTGTCCTGTCTCGTTAATACTTTTATTCTTCATAAGTATCTCATCTCTGCCGCCTGTATCTTCCTCTTTTGCCCTGCTGTCAATGTCTATGATTCGCATCCATATGTAAGTATGGGTCTATATACCTATCATTTCATATACGTTCAATTTGGTTTTTCAGATACCTCTCTCTTATTTATGACAGCCCTATTTATGGAATTGTATGTTTTCATTGCCTTTCTATGCGTTTATTAATTTTTATTTCTTGTGCTGTATCTTCTATTGTTACACCTAAATATTCTATTTGGTGTACCTGTTCTATTTTTTCGGCGTTTATATATATAGTTATTAATGTTCTCTCTTTCTTCTCCTACTACTGTCACTTTTGTTTTATTAGTATTTAGATTCATTCCATTTTCTGCTAAGACTTCCTTCCATACTTGCTAATTATTCTGTAAGTCATTTCTATTTCTCGCCATGATCATCACATCGTCTCTGAATTCTTATATCCCACATGTAGACATTTAACCCGTTGACTGCATTTTTCAATAACTTCATAAATAAACAGTGTGAAAAGCACTGGGCACATTCCTCCTCCCTGTCTTAATCCCTCTTTTGTAACAAATTCTTCTGATTTCACATTCTTCGTTATAACGTAGTTGACCGTGTTTTTGTACAGGCATTTTATGTTTACCCTAAGTTTGTCCATGATGTTTCTTTCATCTAGTATAATCCATACTTTTTGTCTTGATACTAGATCGAACACTTTTTCCAAGTCAATAAATGCAAAGTATGTTCTTCATCCTGTGAGTTTTTTTAATTATCATTTTGATGGTGAAAATGTGGTCTTATACACTTCGTCCTTTTCTAAAACCACTTCGCGATTCCATTAAGGATGCATCTATTGTTTTAGTCAGTCTTTGAGTTAGTATTTGCTCATACAATTTCATTGCATTACTTAGTATCATTATCTCTCTATAATTGTGGCAGTTTTTCTTGTCCCCTTTTTTAGAGATTGGAAATATTATTCCTTTCTCTCAGTCACTAGTATGGCCTCTTCCATCCACGCTTTGTTTACTACTTCCAGGAGTAGACTAGCTCCACCTGCTCCCATGCTTTTGAGCATTTCCGCTGGTTTTTTGTCATGACCTGCGACTTTACCATTTTTTAATTTTTGTATCTCTTGTAGTAGTTCCGCTATCGCTATTTTGTCCCCCAGTTCTTCTGGTTCTTATCCTACTCGATCAACTATGCTCTTTTGTAACTCTTCTTGTCTATTTGCGCATAGCAACTCTTGAAAGTGCTCCTTCATCTTAAAATTATTTCATTCTCGTCTGTTAATATATTTCACTTAGCATCATTTATAGTCGTTTGTTGCACTTTTTTTCCCTTCTCGTAGGTTTTTTACTATTTTGTAAAACAGCTTTTGATTGGCCTTCATATCTGCATAATTTTACTTAATAAGTAAAATTGCCTCTCTCCCCCGGATTTTTGGGACACATTCTATGTATGATATAAATTTCACCCCAATCCGATAAAAATAAATAGCCCGAAAATGGAAGCTTTGAACTGCCTAAATTCTAAGTTGGAGCACTTTAAAGATACCCTGTAAGTTTTATCGAAATCGGTTCAGTGGTTTAGACTTGAAAAGAACACACAGACAAGAAATCTGTTTTATTTATAGGATTGCCGAATCGAGTTATCGCTTAGCGATGTATGTTGTACCGTCTTATATACTTTGATTTTATTTGACAGTATTTAAATTTGAATTTGAATACCTAAATACCTTAACTACCCTTGTAGTGCGTAAACGTAATATGTTCCATCATATTCCTGTACGACCCTTCTTCACTTTTTCCTTCTTTTCTTCAAATGCCGCTTTATTTAGATAATAACTTTAGCTACCACAAATTGTGACTTTTTTTATACTCATTTATCTCCCTTTTCTAACAACGTCGCAATTATTTCATTTCTATGTAGATAATTTTTACGTTGTAACAGCACACTCCTATTTACGTGAATGACACTTGTTACCTTGTACAATAGAACAAACACACGCTTGTACAAACACACGCCTGCGCTCTTCTCACAACAGCAGCTACAGACTGCTCCACTTCTTCGGATAGTGCCAACATCGCCTTTAGAAGCTGCCCTTGTTTTTTCTTGGTTCGCCTGGTATCCTGTATGAATCCATGATGTTAATTTCTAATAGCCTTCCAAACCCTCTTTTGTATTGTGTAGCGGTATGTTTGAGAATGTGGTGTGACAATCTATTTAAAAATATAAATATTCTTTTATTTAGTAATATTAATTAGTCCCATTATCTACCTCTACCTACCTTTCCCAAAGTGTAGAGTCCTTTCTTTCCGACTGAAAGGGAGTAATAGTCATTTAACAATTTAGTATGCCACCGTCAATACACATGAAGATTTACAATTCACAAACCTAGGCATAAGTATTCGTATGCTGCAAACAAATCGAATAATAAAAGAATTAATAGTAGAGCAAAAGATGCTGGTAAAGATCACAACAATATATGCGGGCAAAGATAAAATAGCTACCCTCTAAAAGTGTGGACGACCATATTCGTATTTTTGAATGTTTACTGACGACTGAAGCGATGAAAATATCACGTTTTGACAAGCCCCAAAAACCATGCCATATGAGCTATTAGGGATTAAATCTGACTGTAATATAATGTCAGTGGTTCACCTAAGTCTGGAATATCTTTTAGGTTCCTAATTTAATCGAACCAGGTTTTAATTTTCTTTATGGGATCATCACTAAGCCACACCCAACAAAAATTTGCTTCCAGAGTCATTCCCAAGAATTTACCTCAATCTGTATTGTTAAGGGTTATCATGTACTGTGAATAAAACTACATATATGTAGTTTTGGCTACATGAACCACTAAATGATTAGAGGCAAACCACTGCGCCAGATAGGGAAAAAGCTCAATTGCTTCGGCTTTCGCCTCAGATAGAGTTTTTCCCGTGATAATGGCTGACGCCTCGCCGGTACATAAGTACATTCAGGGTTGAATGAATAATACAATATCGTTGATGAAGAGTAAAAACCAAATTGGTCTTAACACACCTTCTTGCGGAACTCTAACAAGCAAACATGAAGAAAAAACTTTGTTCGTAGAGCCTGTTACTTTAAAATTGCTGCTACGTTTGGGTGCCATATTCTCGATTGTAAAATTTATGAGAAATAGTTAATTATGTCAAAACAGTATGTAGAATCAAATTCGAAAGTATATTTGTTTATTTTTACAATTACAATTGTATTAGAATAAATTTCATTCAAGTCAAACAACTACTACTGTCCGTAAGTCCCATCGTAGAATTTTATGGAAAATATTTCCATAACAAATGTCAACGTACTAATTATATTTAAGGTAACCGAGGAGGAATAATTATTCGTTATTAACTCTGGCTACGACCAAAAATATTAAAATACATGGGTTAATAAAACTTCGTCGTCCGTTCTTATAAAAGGTAACGGACGCAGACTCTCCCAAAGGATGACTGCTCTATGAATACAATATTTCATTAGTGGACCGGACACGAGCCCGACTACAGGAATAAATCTCAGACACTGAGGCTCTACGGCACCCCCGGGTAAGATTCAACTGTCCTCCACGCTCCAAATGTTACACCGGCAGCAGTGGACGTTCCAAATGTAACATGATGGTATTTTTTTAAGCTTTCGATAACCGAATTAGTGTAGGACGGATTAATTGTATTTCTTTGCTACGAAACGTTGCTTAATTTACAATTTGTTAATTCTTAAATAATAAATTATAACACATATGTAGAGCGTTTATACCATTTTAAATAGAGAACGAACGGGAAAACGGAGAGGGATACTATTCCTTATCGGTAGCGAAGGACGATTTTTTATCATCGAGTGACCCTCGGGTTGACCCGTCGCGTCGTGTCGGTCGCTCCTAGGAAACTTTCCGGGCGAGCTTCGGACCATAGCATCGGATAAAATAGACGAATGAGGATGAGGAGTGACGAGCATATGCGATTGGGGCATTTGTGCCTGTCGAAACTCATACATATGGAAATATAACGGAAAATGCTATCAGAAATAGTACACCCGTAATCAGATATGCAAAGAGACCTTCTCGGGAGAAATACAAATATGATTGGATGGCGTAACAGACGCCCGGTTGTCCGACTTCGCTATGTTGTATCGGTGATTGCGATAAGATTATTAAATGAGATTTTTGGATAGAGGTGAGGAGTTTGACTTGTGGAGTAAAATTATTATTATTATGTAATTAAGTTGTTTGGGGTATTGTATATCGGTGTTTTTATTAACGGTTTTTGAATGTTACTATAAAACATGCAACTAATGCATAACATAAAATATGAGCGCAAAGAGGACATGGGAATATTATTATTGTAGCCCCCATGATCGATTATTCATGTTGAACGAACAATTACATATTACATTACAATACATGTGCCAGTACTTTTTAAAATATTTTTTCTTATTTAACATTACAAACGTTATAAAATAGTAGGATGCGGTGGCTTGCAATAATGAAACTAAAACAGAAAACACCCTTACCACCTTAATGAGTGATGAACTCTAGATACCTATTTCCAATTTTTGCCATCCCCAGTAGATGCCAACATAATTGCCGCAATACGTATCACTCATTAAGGTGGTGAGGGTGTTTTTTTGTTTTAGTTTTACTATTACAAACGTTAAAGAAATAACTATAAAATTAGGAATTTGATTTTTTAAATGAAACTTAAAAAATGCAAATAATAGAATAGTTATATATAAATGTTACACTCACCGTGTGACCGAAAATAATTCTCTTTTGTGAAATATTATTCCCTGTTTATTTAGGGTGAGTTCAAGAACTGTTTCCTTTCAGATATATTACAATCTAGCCAACATCTGCGGCGCATTCATTCATTTTTCGATGAAATAAGCAACAAACCGTTTTGCTTTTATTTTCGTAAGTTCGGACAAATGCGTACGTCACCACTTCAAGCGGCGCATCTTCTAACAAATAGTCTTGATCAGGTGGACAGACAACGACACACTCTTCTGTCGATACACGTGGAAATGCATTTAATTATTGGAATTCTAAACTATATTTAATCTCTCTTTTATTAAATATAGTTCTGTAAATATCGAAAGGACTGTGGGCTGGCACAATAAACACACTGTATTGGATCACCCTTCCCGTACAATATATTGATTACTTCGAGACACCTGTTTCGGGAATACGTAGATTCCCATCGTCAACGGCATAACCGAATGAACGTAAATATATGTAACTGTAATCAAAAAAAAAACATACGCAACTTTCTCCCTCCCCCTTTCTCCCTCTAGCCATCCCTAACGTATTTACAACGGTGCATACACTCCCGAACGCAAAATTCATTGAAATAATCACGTGACACTTTCGGTACTTGCTAGAAAAGTGCGTAGCGTACATATGTGTGTCTATTGCATTAGTGTGGTTATTGCATCAGCGAATGATTGTTAAGGTCTTACATATAAAATGGAATATACAGTGATAGGTAAATGTGTGGAACGATCAATTGGCAAGAAAGACAAATTAGATTGTTAAAAATGGGCACCGTTTACTTTTTGACAGTAAGCCGGTCTATCTCTAAATTCTCTTGTAACCTTCGATATGACGTCTAACGAAATCATGTTTGTTTCTTCAGTAACTCTTAGCCAGTACTTCTACTTTAGATAATCCTACAATAAGTAATCCATTGGAGGAAGATAGTGGTAACGCCCAGGTCAGTCAATCTCATCTCCTATACTTCAGGACACGAAATTATAGTGCACATTTAGCACAAATGAACATGTTCGTCTCGAAATTTGTGATACTGAAATGGCACAAATACAAACTTTATTACCGTATTTATTCTAATAAACGCCCCGGCGGTAAATCATTTAGGGCATCTATCTTTGCGGCGCTTAAAAGAGGTGCCGCGTTTATTAGAGCGCGGCGTTTATTTCGAATCAAACCAAATCCTCATTTCTATTCTTTTGCACACTAATGTGTTACATAGTTGTGTTTTAATAAACACAACTATTACAAAGAGCGGGATACATTATGAGAAGGAAATCGAACAAAATGATCAGAAAGATGATGCAATGGATTCCTATCTGGCTTAGGAGGTAGGGAAGACCAACGAAAACAAAAAGACGGAATAAATGACTGGAAATCAAAATGCAAAAATGGAAGAAAATAAGGGAGATAACCAGGACCAATAAGAACCTCTAAATGTCAAAGAACAACAGGACCGACCTGTTAGAGTTAGTGTTGGGCAGATTGAAACATTGTATGAGACTTTAGTATAATATTTAATGTTAACTGAACTAACGTTGATGGCAGCACCGCCCATTGCTACCAACTTGTGTTGAGATTACTTCAACACGATCCACCTCAACAAATATGCTTGAAAAAGAAACTACTCGCCGTTTGCCATAATTCTGAGGATTGTACAGCCCAATGATGATGATGATGATGATTCAGCAAAAACTAACAAAAATATTGACCCAATTTTTTTAAAGTTATTAAAAATATTGTTAATCAACGTAGTAAGTGGATATTCTGAATAACTTTTTTCTAGAATAACAACTACAATGTTGCAGAAGTCGCGTTAAGAATTTCGAAGAATGCTGAAGGTGTATGCTGTGTAATTATGGAATGAGTATAAAAGTAATTGCGTTTTGTTGACTGTTTCCTTTGTTTGAATAGATAACACTGGTCCACCAAACCAGATTTATTTTGTCCCACGACCTAAAGTGGGTGAACTTGGTAGTACTTCTTACACTTATTTCATATCTGTTTTCAGAATTTTTCTATCAGACAGGGAATATCCTGGAACATAAAAACTAAGGGTGATTGAGAAAGTTTGAAAACATAATTGATTTCAGCATGCAAAAGTATATGGGAATCATACATTTTTGTACTTGGGACAAAAATCTTGTTAACCAGTGTAATTGACATGAAATTACAATAACAAGAAAGGCTTTTTGTTTGCACTATTAATATATTTTCAAAACCATTATTCGTGAGTTTAGCAAAAACATTTATAACGGATATTTCCTTTTTCAGAAACCTGTATTAAAAAAGATTTTTTTCTCTTGTGACACCTATTCGATAAAACACTATACTGTAGTCGACTTTTCTTATTATTTTTCTGTCGATTTTTTCCCTCCTGGTTTTAGTTTACATAGGTGTAAATTTAAATCTACATTTAAATCGTCTTTAGCAATAACGCTAATGCATTGCACACACTAATTACCAAGGATGTTGTCGTTACGTCAACATTACCTCCGTCAATATTACCACTGTCGCTTCAGTTAATGTCATCTCATACACGCAATACCTGCTTTGCATATGCCGATGTCTTTACAATCCCTCGCACTCCAAACTGGTCGTCATATTTACATGCCTTAATCACGAAAGTTGGTTCATCAACCACTGCGATACAACTAGGCAACAACCTATACGATACAAGTTGTAAATTAAAAGGAACAAACGTTTATTTCTCCCAGCGAACGATTTTTCCGGCCAGTCGATCCTTTTAGGTCGAACCAGACCACTCCTGAGATGGACAACGAAGGATAATGTCCGAGAAAGGACGCCTGCTGAAGCCAGGAGGGAGTCGGGAGCAGTTGTATCAACGTAATGCGTGTTTCGAACTGTCGTAAAAGTGAAGACATGTAAGGTGGTGGGTCGTTATCGAGATGTTTAGGGGCGCGTGGATTTCAGGTAAAGGGCTCTTAGATTAGATGTAGTCTCGTATGAGGATGTTGCTTAATAACAAGGCAATGCTCTTTTCCGCGAGCTTAGTTTGGAGAATGTCTACGAGGTATATATGGTAACTATTTAGCAATAATTAAACCACAGCTGGATTCCAATATTAGGAAGGATTGTAGAGAATTGTAATATTTTATATAGAAGATAATTTGGCAAGTTAATATAGCCGGCCTTCCTGTATATAATGTGCAAAAAAAATCGGCAGTCTGTATGCAAGGTTAAGATTATTTTCGTTTTAAAAATTCCATTGAAGCTGTTTTAGAACTGCTGGAAACGAACCTGGAGAATTTAAGATAAAGATTTTGACAGACATCCACAAAAGGTATGTATACATGGTACTCATTTTCTATCTCTGTATATGGGCAACTTTCTTACTATTAAAGATACAGAACCGGTTAAATGGACCAAGTTCCTGAGAAAATAGAGTAATAGTTGTCAGATTTGTTATCCGGTGCTACGTTTGTAAGATATTCAAGAAAAAGTGAAAACTTTCAAAATCTTCAACGCCAAATATGTCACAACCCCTAGAGATAAAATAAAGGTGAAAACTGTTTCTATTACAGTTTTTTATGTAGAATCTAATAATGTGATTTAAAAATCCATGGCACTCATTATTTTGGAAATATAATACAAACTTGTATTTTTTAAATGGAAGTCATAGTTGACCATGGTGTCATTTAGATGCTTATTTTTTTTCTGATTTCATTAATAGGTATAACATTTGTTATAGGTATCTCTTTTAGATTTTGATTTGTGGTGAAATAAACAATTATTATTTCTATTAATTGTAAAGTAGGCTTTGACTAACAAGCACGGGAAACAAACACATGTAAAGTCCATTCACTTTAAGAACATAGTAGATAGCGCTGCAATCGACGTCCGTATAACACTGCCAAAATATAACTGGATTGAATAATGGCGGGTAATTTGAAAGTAAAATCTCAGATTTATTGTAAATTTTGTCGATTTCTTTGAAAGTAACCTTAAATTCGAATGACAAATATATTAGTAAAATGTTTGAGAAAAATATACGTTTACGTTTATTTCAGTTTAATTAATCCAACAAAAAAAAATGGAAGATTTTATTTCTGACATTTCGAACTGAACAAACTGAACAGACTTCAGAATAAAATGGACTTCTATGAGACACTTTAATAGTTGTGTTTTAAAGTAGCTACAGTTACCACAATTATAGAACGATGTATAAATTACTTCAAATATCATTTGAAGCATCACTTAGAGAGAACATTCCAAATGATGGCAATAAATTCTTCCATCGTATCTTCTACGATGTTAATTCTGGTAAAAGATCCAATGGGCACCCTGTATAGATCCTTTGTCTGTGGCGTTTTTTTTTTACAAATAGGTGCTTAGTTCAAACAACTTAAATGTCCCTTGTTCGCACAACGTCAATTATCTCTATAAAAACAACAAGGCTGAAAGCCTTTATCACTGCTTTTGAAATTGGCTTCATTTCATAAGAAAAAATACTTCGTAGAAATGCGGATTACCTAATTGAAAAAAAAAACAGATACCTACCCTGTTTATTTACAACCAAAGTTATTGAACTTGAATAGTGTTTGTAACTGGATCATTTCTTTACGAAATTGAAGATTAAGAAAAAGCAATTGGATTGGTATGGCCATAGATTAACAATAATAGAGGCAGGCATTTCAAGGAAAAGACGGAAAAGCAGGTATAAGGAGGAAGGAGAAGAAAAGGGAATTCAGTTATTGATCATAAATCTTATAAAAATCACCGAATTTATCCGAATTGAATGCAATAGTTGAGCGGGAAAGTATCACAGCAATCTAGAAGCAAGGAATAATGGAATAACACGTCATTTATATATGAGGATGCCATCAAGGTGCACTGACGAGGCGCAAACGGCGAAACACATGTTAGTGGATGGCAAAATCATCTTTGAAATTAGTTTCCTTATGGTAAGGTTTTCTGACTGCGCACCTTGCTGCTATGACGAATTTTGGGGCAATGCTGGACAAAAGTCTAGCTTTGTAACAGACCAGTAATAGTTGCGCTACTCTCGAATAGATGGGGTTAAACACCTTTCTTTCGAATTTCGCACAATAAATGTGAAGTTTGTCAATTCCGAATGCGTTCATCGCCATACTTCATCACCTGCCTTACGTGCTTATTCTTACAGTTTAGATATCGAAAGGCCAGATTCATACACCCCGTATAATTTTAGCGGAGACTAATTATCATCGTAAAATGGACTTTACGAGCATTCAGGGGTTGGGCTAGTGGCTAGTGCTTCATTTCGTCGAGTGCCCTCGTCGTATAAACATACGCCTACTGTCGGGCAAACTGCGTACGATGGTCCCTGGCTGCGACCCCGCGTCCTTTCGGTTCTCCCTCAAGAACCTCTCTCGCGAGATCTCGACGGACCTCAACGTTGCAAGAGAAATGACGTGGAGGGCCGGAAGTAATTAGTGTTTTGATGAATTCTCGTTATAGTAGGCTTAAATTATAATTTTTTAAAGCAACATACGTTTTACACAGGAATTGATGTCACCACAAGTGGGTAATTATCAAAATGAAGTTGATGATATTTAAAGTGTTCAGTGTATATTGTGAAACGTCAAAAAGTGAGGTTATATGCCATGACAACCAAAAAAAGTTATTTCAAAAAGTTGCTTAGAATTTAATTCTGAGACTATGTGAAAACTTAGTTTATTTTATGAAAATCAATTGGAATCAATTACTACATATTTAATTTTTTTTTCATTTTTAGTAGCTCAGATAAAGTAAAATTTCTAAGTATGATTGATACTGAAATCATTTTTTCAGTTCTCCTATAACTAACAGAGCTAAAGTTGAGAAGTTTCAGCAGGAGACAGTTGCTGCTACAATACTCATGAAAAAAATATAAATTTAGTCACTGTACGCATCATCTGATCAGATTAAAATTTTCCTACATTACCGCTGTCCAGAATAGGAGTTTGTCGTGCAACCGATGCAATCTAAAGGAAGCCCTTCCTTCAAGATAAATGCTAGTTGAGACTTGGAAAAAGATCTCCATGGAGTTGTTGGCCGAAAGATATTGTTGTCAAGAGTTTTATGTTTTTCTTTGACGAATTTCTGCACACAATGAACCACGGTGTAATAGTGTTGATGTTGGTACTTTGTATAGACCAGAGTTGTTACTGCTTAATGTAATAGAAACTACATATTTATGCGAAAATAACCAATCAAATTTCATCTGATCAACCGAGATACCTATGATGCAACGAGATTTCTTTTGAAAGTTTAAATTTTTTCGCCTTCGGTATCATAGCCCATGCGCCAACAGTAAATAAGGCCACCGGTAGGTGAGTTAACTATAGAGAGGGCACAGGGGAATATACAGACGGGTTTTTATATATCAAGTTTTTCATTTTTTACAAAATTAATAAGGCTGTCGCATATATTTTTCTTATTAAGGCACAAAAGACATACAATATTTTTGGGGTGCGGAATGGACCCTGCAATTAGGAAATTATATAAATGATTGATACTGTTACTGTGTGACGGACAAGCGAGAAATATGTGCTTCAAACACGCATTTTCTTCGCATATACATAAAGGTTAAATATTCTATTTAACAAGCTTGATAATCCTATTTATAGACAATTTCTTGCAAAGTATAAAGGTAAATTCCCGACGAATATATTATGTTTAATACGCTCGCTTACGTTGTATGGCACTGCGTTTTCTTCGAGCCTTTATGGGAAAACAAAGAAATACTAGTAACACTGCCCGATAGACGCACGTTTTTCCTAAGGCGTGTGTATTCCGAAGTTGCACTACTGTACTACGTTCTACTCGATGTGTTGCGCGCGCAATAGGAATAGCCGTCTATCCGGGCCCTGGTAATAAATGTTGGAATACAGGCCCATCCTTTATGTGCACTGGTGCTTGACCGAATGATTTGGTGTATATAGTGTGAACATTTGATTGATATGACATACCATGTGCCTGGTGTGATTGGTTCGTTTGGATTAATTTGGATAGATTTAGTGCGAATTGGCCCTAACACGCTATCCGACACATTTTTGTGCACCACCATGCTGCCACCACACCCCTGCATGCTCTCCCAACAATACCTCTTTGTGCTACACCAGTGTCTCCTCCTTGTTTTCCACCTTGTCTTCCACCATGTGTACCACTGCCAAATCCACCACAGGTGAGGACCTGATACAGATTCTGAAATGTTCCAAGCCGAAGTGAAGTGAAGAGTATATCTTCCAAGATTTCATCTTAGTTAAAGATATTATACTTCTTTTCTTTGTAGTTTCTACTTAGAATCGCAACCTAATTGCCGAAATACGTATATATAGTTGTTTACTCATTGAAGTGGTAAGGGAATTTTCATTTAGTTCTAAGATATCTTTGTTTATTAAACTAGATGATTTGCTCTACATTTTTCCAATACCCCACACCTCCAACGTAATTATTATCCGCCGCTTTAGTTGCAGCGCCAATCTCGTTAACAATTTTGTTTGAGTTAGTTCGATTAGAATGTGCAAGTAATCCGATAATGTAAAATTAAGCTTGTAGTTATGGAGCGCCGGGTGTAATGCTTTCGGTTTATTGTCTCGTGTTAATTTTTAAAGGCGCTCGGCTACCCTTTCGGCAAAGAGGAGAGATTTCTAACGACGAACGGGGGCGGAGAACCGAGGTGGGTGCGCAATAAGCTATGTCGAAAAGGGAGAAGAAGGGGTCGGTTGAATGGTTAAGGACGAAAGGGCTAGGGAACCGGAGGAGACCGGAAGGTACACCTTCTTCTTGGGCGAAGTTCAACCGGACCCTGCTGATATGGGCACACAACTTGCAAACTTACGCGAACTTGCCGGTGTTTGCTTTTGCGCCTGGCTTCACGCGAATCTTGTATGCGGGCCCTTGGTCCTACGTTTGCCGTGTATGTATGTGTATGTGTGTATAAAGGTACAGTAAAGCGCAAGAGTTAATTAATGCAAAGGAAACATTTATTTATTTAAGTAAATACTTTTTTTTTAATCTACGAAATTTAGGTACAAACTACAAGTAGGGGATTGGACCACCAGTTGTATAGTGCGACTCAATGTTCGAAGTGCTTTAAAATTCTAACAGAGGACGCTGACATATATGCCGGCGCAGAAAACGGAGCTATAACTGCGAAGTATTTTGTTTGTGTATAAGTGTAAAAGAAGTTAAATTGTATTGTAATATTTAGCTTCTGTGCCTAAGAAAATAGGAGAAAATATACTGACAAAACTTGTATTTAGCTAAAAGTATGTAGAATTGAAAATGAATTGATCTATTTAGTTCATTTCTGAGGTTAAGTTTATAATTTCTTTAATGCCAATCATTCTGAAAAGTACCAGTTTCCTGAAATGGCCCACTTTAGACCTCCTCGAATGGACCGGTCCATTTCAGGAAACCAGCAGTGCAAAATCGAAATTATTCGTAAAAATATTTCTTTGGCATTCAGAGTCCAAGAAGAAAGGTATGTGGACAAGGGAGGAGTTGACGTTAGCAGTGAATGCCCACTAGGAAAAGGGGTATGGTTTGAATGAATGTGCTAGAAATTATAATATCCCCAAGACAACATTAAAACGCCACTTTGATTCAAAGATAAAATAGCTAACTCTACGGTAAGATTTTACCGTGGTATCTATACATTTTCTAAAGATATAGTACATGAAATAAAGTCACATATATTAAAAATGAAAGAAATGATCTTTTGGTTGACGCAAATCGATGTAAGAAAGTTAACTTTTGATGTAGCGGAAAAATGGGAGTGGGATTATAATTTTATGAAAAGGCGCCAAGACTTACCTATCACTAAGAACTCCAGAATCCACTTCATTAGCACGTGCTAAAGGCCTTAATAGAACCAGTGTATCCAAGTTTTTTGACTTACTCGAAAATATTTGCGATCAAAATGCATTAGAAGGGACGAGGACTTTTAATGTGGACGAAAGTGGATTTTCAACAGTCCAGAAAAGATGCCAGAAAATTGTAGCAAGCAAGGGTAAAAAGCAAATTGCAAGACTTTCAAGTGGTAATAGAGAAGTAATTGTATTTACTCCAATGCCAGCAGTGCCACAAATGGGTGCATGCCGTGGGCTCTCTACGTAAATTTTATAACTGCCCATAACGCGTTAGCCTAGAGGGCTTTTAACAAATGTTTCTGTATATAATACATTAATAAAAGGGAAAATTGTGCTTTATTCTTTTATAAATTGCTGCAAATATCGGGCTAATCGAAGACCCAATGGTTCATTCGCGGCAACTGGTTGCCACAAATGGACCGCTTGCAACCATTTGGGGAAAATTTTTTGTGCTAGCTTCTATGGAAGATACTATGTCGTAAAAATCAAAATCTGCTAGATAAAATGTCACACTTTCTGCTTATACATTTATTTTACATCAGAAGTCCGTAGGTGAGACAGAAAAAAAATAGAATTTGAAAATCGGTCCATTCCTGGCAACCTTCCCCTAATTCGGATCAATTTTCTGCCAAGAAACATTCGTGGTACCGCCATCTTTGAGTTAGCAACGTAATTCTAAGAAAACGTACTTATTTATTTTACAAATTAGCAAACGAAGCGATTAAAAATGAATACGAAAATAAATTAGCTTCGGTCGTCCTGTCATCAGTAACGTCGCCGAATAACTTTACCCTAGTTATTCGTAATTACAGTCGCCGAAATCGAAATTTTTTACGATCTTTGATGAGTAGCCGCCTCGATTTTAACTTCACGCTTTACCGTCCTTAATTTATAGCGTTTTTGCGCTATATTCTGCGATTGCGGTATTTTAATCAAAGTGCTGCTGGCAAATTTTCTCTCGATAAGAAAATATTGGGGACGCAAACTGATCTTTAGCGATTTCTAATTACCCTTTTACCCTTATATAGCGGCGATGTGTATATTTTAGTTTAAAGTTGAGGTTTAAACCGATTTTGACATGAATATATTTGTGTTTATGAGAGTCTAAGTTCCCCGAAAAGGAATGCGTAAATATTTCTCTTTTAATCAAAATTATTAATTGGTTTTTAAGTTTCTAAATTATTAGTGAGTTTAGATATGGAAATTGAAATGGAGGATTTTACTTATAATAACGTTGAAGTTCGATCATTTTTCAGCAAGATTAAACATGAATTTTTGAATTTATGTATACATGCAACGTTCTATTGCACCCACCATAGCTCCAATGTCCATCTAAGATGCCCCCTTTCCTTGATGTGTGATTATTTTGATAAGATATCTGGTGTAAGTGATATCAACAATGAAAGTTTGGGATATATTGTCAATAACCCAAGTTGTAACATGAAATTATAGCGAGGTCAATCACATTTCCGTATTTGAATAATGTCACTTGCATTTATAATGTAAACATGTAACATTAAAACGGACATATTGCTAATGTAAACACTGTATTCTTTTGCATTATAATCAATTTCGCTTACCATTTTCGGCATACAATAAAAAGTCAAATAACAAATATATGTAAATAAAATACGCATTCTGGTACTTGGTAGTTTTTATTAAAAATCCCTTAATTATTAAATTGTTAAAATTAAAGTTCATATGTACGTAATAATAGAACGATAAGTAATTATATTCAGACTAATCAAACGTATTTAGCGGTCACTGCGTGAATGTATTTGTATCGCCCTGATTATACAGAACGTAATTTATCCAATATGACATGTTAAACGAGAATACGTCACAGCATTCTCCCAGCTTCTATACAATAAAAACACATGCTAATTTTATAACTATTTTTTCATTGATTAGATAATCCTAAACCTGGGGGAATATCTTTTGAAAATATAGGATTACTATTAACAGGCATTTTAACAACTATTTTCTTCAAAGAAGAAGCATACATTTACATTTATATCTGCATAACTCTTACAATTAGCAACATTCTGAATTAACCAAGTATATAGATTTAGTTTGTCTAGTATGTCTTGCCCAACATGTAAAATTCTTGGCATAAATTTTTCTATAAATTCCTAAACTCAGGATCACATCGGCCAAGGGCATTATAGTTGACGAGGTGTCGTCGTAAGCGAAGCCTGAAGTCATTATGAGCTACCGTTAGTCGCAATGTTACAGAAAAGTGGAGGTAATGAGACGTAATAATCGTTCAACGCTGAAATTCGGTCCTGGTGCGAGTGAAGTGTTCCCCTCGATATATAAACCATTGTTCCAACTTGTCCATATTGTCTCGCCTCAACACATTCTTAAACGTTCAGAGATGTAATAAAATCGCCTAGTTCATTTCTGAGAATTATTATGATATAATTCAATTCTCTCTTATGTTAACGTTGCGCATGGATTACATTACCGTAGATGTTCTGGAATTTTTATATTAACTGTTGCATAAAGACTCTTATCCCATCCATCTCTGAAATGCTATGACAAATCCTTGTCTATCGATATCAAACGGAACAAGGTAAAGGTATGTGGCGTATCAAACAGATCGTTCCGCAATCATTCTTCAGAGTAATTGAATTGATTGCTTAGACAAATGCTTTCAAAGGCGGAACGTCGGAGTGACCCCGGAATCGTTGCTGAGTCCGAGAAGGACCCGGCGCGCACAAAGCATTCCTATTCCGTCGAACGTCATTAATTAAATTCGGGGATTTGTTTTTGCCCCGTGTGCGCGCCCCCTGACGGTAACGGACAGTACACACACACACATACACACGCATATATGAGGCGAGCGGACGTGATTCCCTTTTTGTGCTCCGCGTAGGATGTGAGCCCCTGAAGCACTCGCGCTCGCTTAATAAGGTTAAAAAGCTCCACCTTTTCCCGATTCCGGCTCCTGACCCTTTTTCTAATAAAACCGACTACCCGGGAAAGGAGAGAAGGTTGCGGTTTCTCTTCTTTCTGTCGGGATATTAACCGTTAAAAGTGCAAAAATGTTCTCCCCTTTTACGGTGGCGAGATTTGAAATTAAAATCGGTTAAATCGATGCGTGCGTGAATTTTGAATCGGACAACCGAGGTACTTCCTTGTAGAAATATTGGATCCTTATAATTCTCGAGAGGTGATATGAAATCTGCACATAGGCTGACAGTGTTCTTATATATAAGAAAAGTAGAGATACAAGTACCTATGGATACCTTGGTAACTGTATGGAGGAATATGCTCTGAACAAAGAGAAATATGGATCTAATGTATTTTAGCCCCACAGTGTGGGAAAACGGAACTCCCAGGATATTTAAGAAACAAGACCTTTTTTACAAAATCGTTGAGACATGTCAACTTTTGATTCACATCCTATCAAATGCAACAAAAAAAAGTATAGATAGCCCTTAAAAAAATCGATGACATAAATTGAACAAACAATGTCGAGCAAAGTAGCATCTACAACTAAAATATGCCCATTGCATAAAATTACTATACATCTTACTAGGCTTATTTGTTTCAAAATATACCTACGGCGCCGATATTGCTCCTTAACAGAATATTTCGACGTTCCAAAATACGTTACTTACTTTGAGATTTTGTCCAGAAGTGCTGACTTGCAGCTAACTCTGCAGATATGGGGTGGGTAACTTCATCTAAACATATGGTATAAGGTTGGCGCCACCGCGCTTTTCATCAATACTGGACTAGGCTCATAAGCACGGAAAAGGCCGAATGTTGTGGGAGTAAGTACGTTTGGCGAAATAAAAGGCACGATTAAATAAACAGCGTGTATATTTACGGGTAGTTCGTTAGCTTCCGTAAGTACAAGTTCAGTACATATAGTACAACATAAACAGTTCAAAATAAATGTATAGCATTTACGATTGCATGAGTAAACACATTAGCAAATCGTGATTTAATCTGCTATAGGTTAGGTGACATAGGTGACATGTGACAAAATACAACAATAGCATGCACAAAATATATAACAAATATCCGTCAAATAATATGTAATACACTTCGAGGGGGGTTAAGTTATATGTTGGGTAAAATAAACAGTAATTTTGACTAATATAGGAAATGCTTAATTACAATTACATAAGTTTACATGACAATCTATAGGATTGAAGAAAACAAATAAATAAATAGATGGTGATTACTATTTGTGTTGACTGTACAAATAACCGTACGCGCTCAAGTTCAATGACCTACAGATATAACGAGTAGCGAGGAACAGCTGTTTATATATTCAGAAGATGGGTTATCCGAATTTCCTTACAAATGTTGTACAGATCTTAATATTTTAAACGTCGCATATAATATACTTTTCAATAGAATCACTTAAATGGTAGATGCCCGATAAGAGTTGTTGAAGTACTTAAAATATTTAACCTAAAGAGTAATTAAAATGCCTCACACGGCTTGATAGTTGTCAAGGTTATGCTATATATATATGTTATATTTTGTTATGTTAACAAAAGAATCAGGATTACTAGAACGAATAGTTTAAAGTTATTACAGACCTAATTCAACACGTTAATTTCAGATACAAAGTTCACACGTATGGTATATAACTTATGCAAAATTTTAAAACTGTGTTACTGAGAAATGCGTTTTCGCAGCGTCACGTCGCCAAGATGGCGGTTGTTGAATGCCGTTACGATCGTGAGTCTAAGTCTGATCACAAATGTGGAAGAATTTCGCGACTGTGCGATGTATGGGGTTGACCAGAGAAAACACTTATCTTTTCGTGCCAATGCGTCTCCGGTCTCGGTTTTCGTCACGCTTCGGTGTACTGCTACTACGGAACGGTGTGGTAGAAAACGGGGAAACGCCCTTGGGTTTCTAGAACCTCTCAGAAGGTCAGCAATATACAAAATCCCGGATATATTTACTTGAGAATGGGACTTGAGAATGGGAATCCACGTATTCCCGAAACACGTGTCGTCCCGAATTAATTAATACTTGTGCGGGAGGAGTAATCCGAACAGTGTGTTTATATTTACAGAGTTTGATAATTCGATCCTCCATGGACTCGAACGTATCCTTTACATGCCCTACGGCAAATTATGCTGATACTTCGCACACACATTCAAGGCCTAAACCACGACACACTATCGGAGACTTGTCTTAAACGACCGCACTTGACACCAGCCGATCAGATTCTCCTTAATAATTGAGAGAAAAGCAGCAGTTCCCACGTAGGAGGGTGCCTCCATGGCCAATCAATTCTCGATCTCGCGTGTCGCGCATTACTATTCGCTCGAATGCGACCGCGTGACTCGGGTGGCCAATACGTGGGATGACGCCGAAATTTAATCATAGCTTAGAGTGCACATGAACTAAGAAGGCCGCGCTCTCGCACTAATACGCGTAGATGATAATTGCGGTAAATATTATGATAGCTAGTTCTGCGGCGTTTAAAACGTTACAGTGTTCAGGAATTTTTACGAAAGAAATCGATGAATTTTATTCCATAATTTACGATCTCACTGTACATTAGTGCTGCAGGCCAAGTCGGCTCATGGCATCTTTTCCATTTTGTTACCGGCTCACGGATCCCACTATCTCCATCCACTTCTTTCTATCTGTAGCTCTCTCCTCCCAAACTTCCAAACCAATCTTTCTCAAATCCGCCTCCACCGCTTCCAATCAGTTTCACTTTAGCCGTACCCTCTTCTCGTTGCCTTCTTCTCTAGTTTTCAGGATTCTTCTGGGTGTTCTATTTGGGTTCATTCGCATCATATACCCTAATCAATTTCCCTCCAATGTCACCTTCAAACTTTCAATAAGTCTTTGGTTCCTCCATAAATTCCTTGTAATACCCATCCTTCCCACGCTTGTAGTCTTATTTCTTCTTGGTTATTTAGCACTCATAGTTATGAGAGAAACAATACCGTTGGCCGAATTACTGTTGTATACAAACACAGCACTCAAAAGTAAGAATTAAAAGAACATGTTGGAAAAAGTGGAAACAAAATAATTATTATTGAAGCTTGAAATATTTTTCATACTGCCATCAAGCAACATAATTTATGAAAGTCAATTGAAAAACAAAATTGATTAAATTTTTTATTGACAATCATAATACCTATCAAAAGTACTAATAAATTATTAAGTTTCGTTCACCATAGAAAGTATTTACATAAGTAAAAATAATCTACGCCAAGTGTAAACAACATAGAATTAAAATCATGCTTTCTTACGTATGCGGCAATAGGTGATGGTGAAAAGCAAATACCTCAATAGCCAATACCTTCTTTCTTGATGCCCTGTTTCAAACTACATTGAAAAGATACCTAACGAGTCCGTTCCAGGTATTCAATATCGATTGATAAGACGGTACTTGAGTGAAGAAAAAAGAATATTGATTGTCATATCTAAAATTGATAGATACACTCCAATTAGATCAAAGAGGTGCCAACTAAGAAAATGAAAGTTTTCAGGTTGGGATCCTTTAGTTATAGATAAATGAGAATTTTTCACTAGTTCGTAATGATGATGCGTGCATGTGCACACGAAATGTACATCTACCATAAATAAATAAGTTTTACGAACTAGTGAAAAATTCTTATTTATCTATTACCAAGAAGTTCGTAGCTCGTGTTATTTTTGGTCCTTTAGTTAGATTCACTACGTTTACATAACTAAGCAACCATGAAAACAGCTATTTGAATGGCCGGAATTAGAATTTTAATGAAAAATCCAAAAAGAAAATTTAATTATGTGTTTTTGTACCACCCTATTCTGAGCTTCTTAATTTCCAAACACGCCTTCCCTTATTCTCCTCTTGGTTCAGGTAACCTCTTTATAATTTTTGATGATGATAATAACCAAAATTTACTGAATTGATGTTATTTTTTCTGGTGAATCTAATTCTGCACAAAAAATATCAATCGACGCTTCAATGGCGGAACAACAACTCTTCTCTTTTCTCTCAACAATATGTCGTTGTGGCTATGATTACCGTAGACACAGCCATATTTACTCTTTCACCAATATTATGTGTTTACCGGCGCCGATTGGGTGCTTCATGTTTTAGAATCAGCAACGTTGATCCCGATAGTTATTTCCTTTCTGAATACATATCTCCTCCTTGATTTATTAATTTATGGTTTTCGAAATCCTTTTTTATGAGCGCTGTATATCATATGAATGTGTTACATGCATAATATGTATTTAAGAAAATAGTTTTCTTAAGTGTAGCAATCAGAGTAGATCTAAAGAGCTACAGCTGGTATGATGATTACAGCGTTCCCCCCCCCCCCCATGGCTAAATCCCCTTCGGTCGACGGCACCAGGAATTCATCGCCGATAATTCAGTCCGGGGTTTTAATTTTAATTTTCGCGTAAGGCCGTCGTTCCTCTCACTCTTCATGATTGTTAATTAATTAATAAGTTAAAAGTGGAAGGGTTGCTGTTCTTTACGGTTAGTCGGTGCAATTTGCTAACATTATTAAGAGACGAGAGAAGCCCCGCGCCTTCTACGTACAGTAACGGCGGCAGAGTATGGAACGACGGCTGTGGCGATGGGTTCTCCGGGCGAAGCACTTCATTCCACCCCCGACAGGGCCCCCTATTTCCCCCGCCGCCACCCCGTCGTCCCCATTCATTGGTCCTTCGATGCGGTCCCCGAGCTCTCGCAAATATGTCCGAGAGATTCCGTAGCACTTTATGGTTTTCGTCCAGATTTCATTACGGAATTCTCGGGGCACCCCGTCAGAAAATGCATTTCGCTCGCCGGCACTAATTATAAGTTACTTTAAAATCCTCGACGGCACCGTCCATTTTCCTGTATCCCTCCTTTTTCACGGGAATTCTGGTTTTGAATTATCGGCTTTGATTTAGATTACAAATATATCTGCATACTTTTGTGCGTGATAAAATTGAGTAAAACATGATTATGGACACTTACCAAACTCAGTTCTGGTTTAAGACACTTGGGAGAAAGTGTTCTATTGTAATTTGTTATATAACTATTTTTTCATTACTGCAGCCACTTCACTACGCCCCATTAATGCCGATTTTTATTGTAGACCTATGGTGGTTGCGTTTGTATAATTTGTCGTTTAAAACATTTTATCTTACTAGTGTCTGCTTTATTTTTTTGGTAAGTTGGTTAGCAAGCAGTCTCTATTTAAAACCACGTATATTTCAAAAGCAAGACATGTGTAATTACTAAACTCGGACAAATATGCAAGAAAATAGTAGAAAAGATGCGCATAAATATGCAGATATATGATACAAAATATGCCAACAGCCATGAAATAATGTTCAAAATTGTGATAGGTTGTAATAACAACATACACATTCGTCAAAAAACAAACAAAAACAAAATACAAGTAAGTACAAGTATAACAGTGACAATGATTAATTCATAGGTTGCTGGATGCGCCACCCCAAAACTCACTCAGTGAATATATACACCGATGAATAAGGAAAGCCCTAATGCCGCCTTAAAGCATTTCAAACTTGGGACTGATTTTAAGTCAATCCCAAAATTCGGTTACAATTAAAGAATACGGAGGTATATGGAAATTTAGCTTAGATGTCAGTAGATAAACTAGGAGGCTTCTAGCGCACTTTTCCAATAAGAAATACATGGGGCCCAAAAACACTACTTTTCCGCCATCTTGGATTTCTTGATCTGTTGTGCTCCAACAGATAACCGTTCCATTACAAAGGGGGGCTGTTATATATCGGCCAGCCGTTTCCACCACAACAGATATCCGTTCAATTGCAACAAGTTCTTACCGGGGGCGTAGCTCAGATGGTAGAGCGCTCGCTTAGCATGCGAGAGGTACCGGGATCGATGCCCGGCGCCTCCAAAAATATTTTTATTTTTTATTCCCCTAAATAGATTTAATTTTTCAAAATATGAAATTCTAAAATATTCTCAACCCTTTCAGATAAAGAAGAAACCTCATTCCGCTAGGCAGCGTTCGCTTAAATAATTAATTTTTTAAAGGCAAGGAGAAGAGAAATTTCGACACTTAATTACATAAATAATTAATTCGGAGTGGATTAGCTAATTCTGTTGCGTCGGCGAATTGTCTCGGAGTGTAAGAGAACCGACCGGATATTTTCCACCCCTTTTGTCGGCGGTAGCGCTCGTGTCGTTGCCAGATCTGCGGGGCTTTTCGACCTCTTCCCAGGAGGAACCAACTGCCAAAACTTTTCAAGATAAAATTGAATATGGATAAAAGTGGTATTCTCGCGAGACAGTCCTTTGCGATCTGTCAAACGTCCAACTTAATAATGAATGCCGGTCGGAAGAATTATATTACATAAGATGGCAATGTTACAATTTTATATTTAATGTTACCGTTGAAACCCAATGTGTTTTCAAAAAACTCTACCCCGTTATATCAATTAGATACAGATACGAAATGAAATATAACCGAAACGGAAATGAAGAAAAATTTAACCTTCCTCCCAGCATATCGAATGAAATTAGAGGGAAATCTACCGTTGGAAAATCAAGACGGAATGTCACTTACCGGAACTGACGGAGTTACAAATGAGGGCGGGCAGGAAATTGATAAAAAAAATATAACTTTTTGTCACGATAAGTCAACCTTATTTACCTATGAGTAAAGCTCGGACTGTATGCACTGGAGAGTGGGTGCACATAAAATTCAATCATTATGATGAAAATATGCATAAAGATCAATCAAATATGTCCAAAGATGCATGATTATAAACAAATAAAAGTAAAAAAAAATCTATACGGCATTTTTAGTGGTTCACATTTAAGTTCCTATACATACGTTATTACGTAATATCGAGTACCTGACGTATCAAGAAAGTAGCTTGTTAAGTATTTACAATTATTATTAAAACAAGAACTATTAAAAATTATTATTATACAGTGATGTTGTAAAGTATGGAATACAATTCATAAAATCGAAGACGTATGGTGTTGTTATAGTGGACATATTTTAGTAGTAAAATAATAGGATACGGTGGCTTAAAATAGTAAAAAATACCCTTACCACTTCGATGAAGAACTCCGGGTACATATTTCGGCAACTAAGTGGTCATCCTCAGCAAAAGCTACGAAGGAAGATAATGTTAGACGTCGCACTCTGGGAGATATGCACCACATAGGATACCACTCTCCCAGAGTGCCACGTCTAACATTATCTTCCTTCGTAGATTCTGCTGAGGATGGCCACTTAGTTGCCGAAATATGTATCCGGAGTTCTTCACTCATCCAGGTGGTAAGGGTATTTTTTTATTTTTAATATTGTAGTAGTAGATAGTACTTTACTCGGAAATATTTATATAAAATACAATATTTACAATATTTATATAAAATGCAATATTTGATGAATTCATGGCGTCATCGAAGGTCTTTTTAAATAGCCACCTATATTTTTTTCTTCTGCTTGTTATGGCGTTCCATTCGCTATTCGATAGTCACCAAAATGTAATATATTGAATTAGAAAGTTTTTGAGAAAAGCTGATTATGAATACCATGGGGTGTAATTAGTAGAACTTCATGTCGTAGATATAGTTAGGTAAACTTAACTTATTCATTAATTGTTCCATTTCCAACGACTACTCGGTGATTTTTACACAACTATCAGATGGTTTCTCCCTTATTTCGCAAAAATTCAACATATTACTTTTTTGTAACCATCGAATATTAGTGAATGGAACACAATGTGACAATAAACATACACCGGATATGTCTGGCGTTGCTGAACATATGTATGAAACTGGACATAATATAAACATAGATATAACTTAGAACTAATGAAATCGGTAACTTCGACGCGCGAGCTAGATGCTTCATATGCAGCCATCAATACAAGTTAAATAATCTTAAATTAAAAAGAAAGTGGCCAATGTCGTGCATGCTGCAGCCAAACCTAATAATATAGAACTAACAAGAAAACAAACGATGTTGGGGAAGATCATAACAATACATATAAACTATGAACTGTCAGAATATTTGGGTCGTGTAAAGCATGAATCACGCGATGACAAATCAGCGATGACTCTGATCGCTTTAATTGATTAAAAAGTAATTCTGCAGATTCTTATTTAAAAATAGTTTCTTGATACAACAGAAAAATTACTTCTAGTTTATGCTAACTGATTTAGTTTCAAATTATTTTTAAAAGTTAAGGTTGCCCCCTATATAGCAAAGGAATCTGTGTACTCGTCTTAGGAACTGCAGCACGTCACTAACACTTAACAAACCTAAAAAACCACCATTGTTAACCAAGTGTTGAATTCGGTACATGCTCTCGAAACATGTACCGAATTTATTGAATCAATTTGTTGTGAGTGGAATTTCCGATACTCTGTATTAGTAAAAAGTATAACGTTAGTGTGAGCAAATGAATCGTTAAACAATAATTCTAAAACAAAATTGCCCCTTAAATTATTTTTTTGCAAAACTGAAAACTTGAAACTTTGTGGATATAGCGTTTAATAACAAATATGTATTTACCATATAATTCAAGCTCTATTTGTGAGAGTTTAAATATTTACTGTAAAAGAAGCTTTTATGATAATTTAAGGCAATATTTTTTCTTGTGTATTCAGCATTTGTTCTCATCTCCATCGCCATAACAGTTCGCTTCCTAAATGGGGCGTTATCAACAATCAAAATAGACCTTTTTATGTGTGGTGGAGTTATGTTTTGATCTCAGATTTTTATCTCGCCGATAAAACGATAAACAATGGGTTCTCCCTTCCCGCTACTCTCGTTTCTCCTTTGTTTATGCCGACCGCCGTCAGAGGGAGCACATTCAACGACTAATTGGTCGTGTAATTTTTATTTCGAAGTGATTAATTCCTTTGTCTCCTCCGTTCTTTCCATTTTTTCCCTGGTTATATCTCTCTTTCTTGTTCTCGTCCGATCGCTTTTTTTTTGTTATTCGTCGTCTTTTATTGCGGCCGTCAATTTTATGGCGCTTCACAATCGTGGAACCGTCGAAAGTTTCATTTGTTTTTTTAATGGTATTCGCCGAATCTCCCTGTCCGATTTGAATTTTATTACCTTGTTTAGGTGTTCCGCTTTGTTTGTTTAATGTAATTCGCGTCTGGGGCGCGCAATTCGATTACCAATTACGCGAAAAAAAAAGACGCTTAAAAACAAAGCGGGCGGGGGCTCTCAGCTCTCAACAAGTAAGTACCTGTACGTCGTAGTGTAAATGGGGTGGAATGGGGTCGTTTTCGTGCCGGGAAGATGTTTTAAAAAGACGGGACATCGGATAAAAGAAGACAATCGTGTTCGATTGAATTTAATTGCTGAAGTAAAGGGAAATAGACATTTTGCACGTTTGTTTTTTGGACTGAGTTTGTTAAGGTATTGACGGGATTACTTGATTTAAGAAAATAAAAGCATCTGTCAGATTAACATCGCTTAAATTGTTTTTGTATTCCGATGTTATTAAGTTTATTTCAAACATATTAATTAACGTTCATATGATATGTATTGACCAAGTGTTACCATCACTATAGATTTCTTTAACAGATTTTTTTTCAAATATGGCGCAGTCAATTTTTTAAATGGAAACCATTATATATAGTGTCATTTTTTCCTTATTAGTCGTAACTTGAGCAATGAGAATCGCATTTAAATGACTTATGTATTTCGAATTAAACGATATTTGATAAAGTTCGACCATAAAGTAAGAAATATCAAATATTTATCAATGCAACAAATTTCAGAAACGAAGACAATTTTAATATACATATAATCCATTTTTACGTATTTTTCACACGTTCTTGCTCGTCCATGCTCTATATCAATCAGAAGTGGAAGAGAAATCAAAGGATGCAGTGGAAACAGCGTGTTTTTGGTTTACTACAAACAGACTAATTAACCGTAAAAATGCCATTATCGGCGCATTGGAATCACCATACTAGCAAAAGCAATGAAAAGGGTACAAACATTAAAGACCGACTCTCTACCGAGTTTCTACCTACCAGGCGTCATCAGCGTCTCTCCGAATGCTAAACCCACTTTCATCGCTACTGCGCCGCGAAGTTATTGCGAAATGTCCTAGCCACTTGCCTGCGTTACGACATACCCCATCTAGGGGACACCGGTCAAACACACAAGTCACCGAGACAAATGCAATAACGCCAGTAATGCAGTACACTTCATCTAGCTCGGACAGTGCATGGACTGTCATTCCCGCCAGAAGGACTGCGTATGTTGTTGTGATTCCTGGAATCACAAACAGACTGATAGTCAACAGGGATAAAACTGAAAATCTAATGTTGACCACGATGAATACTGGCAACACATGCAAGTGGAAGTCAAGCTTCTAGGATTGACTGTGGTCGTAACTTAACTGGGTCTCACTATATTGAAATATTGGCCTCCCATCTGTCGTTTGTACGGTTTGGACTTCGATAGTTAAGCAGAGTCACAATACATAAGGGGACAAGAATCGCCTACTTTATCAGCCCACACTCCTCATGGGGTGGTCTTATAGGGAACGATAAGCGAAACCCAAAGAGTTATAGTTCTTCAGAAGTGAGCAGTAAATTCTCGTTGTTATCTGAAATAGAACGAAACTTATAGAAGTCATTTAAAAAAGGAAGGAACACTATAAGTTGTAATTTTCGTCCACAACACCAGCACAAACACAAATTTACACATAATGGACATAATCACAATTATAATATAACCGTAACCGTGATAATTTCAGAGTACTCCATCACAAGTTGACTAGTACTGAAAGCTCAATCGACTATTGAGGTCTAAAATTTTGCAATCGGTCAACCCCAATTAAAAGCTTATAAATCTCACATTTTAAAATAAAAATCTAGACAATGCTGAATGATATGGAATGTTATTGCATTGATCAGTTCATATCTTATCAGATACTGACAAACCACCTATAGTTTTAAAATAATAATGGCTTAAAATAGTCGCCTTGATGAGTCAAGATATGTGTTTTCGCAACTAAGTTTCCAACTTCAGCAGAATCTACGAAGGAAAGTAATGTTAGACGTAGCACTCTGGGAGATTTGCACCACACAGAACACCACTTGAATAACACAAATTTCTCGCTTATAATCTATGTTTATATATATTACGTTATTGTTCCGGTTCATTAAGCGTACTTCGTCATGCTCACCGAATGGCAACGATCTGCTTCATAAAAATGAAAAATACCCTTATCTCCTCGATGAGTGAAGAACTCCGCAAACGTATTTCGGCAACTAAGTTGCCATCCTCAGCAGACTCTACGAAGGAAGATAATGTTAGACGTCGCACTCCGGGAGATTTTCGTCACACAGAACACCATTTAAATAACATTATCGTCCTTCGTAGATTCTGCTGAGGATGGAAACTTAGATGCAGAAATATGTATCATGAGTTCTTCACTCAGAGAGGTGGTTAGGGTATTTTTTATTTTTACTATTTTAAACCACGGTATTCTATTATTTGTATTTTAAAGCTACGTAATAATAATATGTCTATTATCTAACATGGCTGGCCAAATTAATTACACTGAGTAAATATTGTTATATTGAAAGAAAAGCAACCGGTAATATATTGTGAATTATGAACATAACAAGCATAAACAATACTTTGATGTAATTAGCGTATTACCGATGAACATGAATTATCTAAATCAATTACATTACACTTAAGAATATTATATTCATTATAAATTTGTTTACACTTGGCATTCAATTTATTCTAAGAGATGGTGTGAATTAGAATGCGGGATGGATTCTTTGTCAGAATTCATAACTTTGTCATTAATCTTGAATATAAATACTCTCATAACTATCCGGTTCTCTGAGATTAAGGACTTGTTTCACTGACCTAAGATTGCCTGTTGACCTGCTTCTGTAATATACTGTGGAACACTAGACTTTCTGGTCTACCACCTCTAAGATGAGCAATGTGCTCTTTAAAACGTGTTAAAGTTGATCCCCTTGTTTGCCCAATATATTTTTACAATATATTTCATAAATTCTGATTTCTAACGTACCTTAATTTTTTCTTTCGCATTTTCGGAAAGTATATAATTATAAAACAAATATAACTTTAAATAACCAATGTCAATAGTAGTTATTGTGTGTATTTAATAAATTAATATATAGAGAACTGGATAGATTAGGTATTTTTGTAATTAATGCAGTTGAGCGGAAAACCCAATTAAAGGTGAATAATGATTGAGGAATAAAGCATCTAATCAATAAATTTCTAATTGAAATACTGAATTACAGTATACGAAGGACAGTTTAGGGGTGGAGAAGGAGAGGCAAGGAAAGAGTCGTAACTTGAGTAATGAGAAGTGGGAGAAAGTTTGGTAAAACTAGGTTGATAAACAGCTAATAGATTGATTTTTGATTTTATTGGAAGTGACAGCTTGGTTTCATTACTGTTTTTTGTGTGGTGTGGATTGCTACAATCTTTACCAACAATATAGTTGCCGAAACAATTATAAAGTTGGTCGTATATATTAGTGTCATGGCAAACACCCTTTACTGCTAATTTTATACAAGGTATTGGAAGTAAATTTTTGTTTTCTTTTAGAGAAGTTGTTATTAATGATTATAGCTATATTGTAATTGTTCTTTTGTACATATGTATGTACAATAATCATGTATATTTATAAAAAAAAGAACTTCACTATTATTCCTTATATACGAAATTTACCCAACAGCACACCGACAACTTATCTGTGGCCTGCGGCTACATCACGATCGCTGGGTCCCCCCTTGGGGAGGAAACTTCTTCAAATAAATACATTAACCGATCAATACCTTAAGAGGATATTTATTGCTCATATCTACGTTCCATGACGTCGGTCCGACGACCGTCGCAAATAAAAATCCACCCATAACGTTAAGCGTTATCGTTCCTTGGCAATTTATTGAAGATAACGTAACGGTTGCCGACCACCATTAAAATCGAGGATCCTCTCGGTGACCGACAACTATTCCGAAGTGATATTCCTCCCTCGGCCCTCGGACAAATTCGCTATTAAAATTTATAGCTGTCGTACGGCATGCGTACAGATTTATCGCTTGCTCTTGCTTAGCGGGAAAAGAATCGGATTGTTGCCAGAGATTTGGAGAGATGTTAAAAGTGATGTTAGTGGTGCGTTTACTCTGATCAAGAGAGAATTTGCGAATGGAATTTGAAAATTGTGTTATTTATCTTGATCATGCGAGCCTTCATGAATTAGAAATGGTTTTCTCAGTGTTTCTTAATCTGTGCATTTTAATAAATACAGAATAATGTAAAAAAATTATACTTCTGCATTATGACAGAATACCTATGCATCGGGAGTCATGACACTAAGGAAAACAGAAGAGGGCATATTAAGAATAGCTGAAATCTTAAGACCAACTCAAAACCAATGATGGTGAATATAGAGTACGGTGGGGCTAAGAAATATTATATTAGATGGAGAACACATAGTAAGACTAATAAAAGCAAGAAAGGATAGATACAACGGTTTAACAATGTTTGGAGAGCTGGACGAGTGGGAACCATAGGAACAATTTTGATGGTGTGACAAACTAGTTGAAGAATACACAATGGTAAAGTAAAGTTCATGATAGGGAGAAGTGGAGATTATCTGGAGAAGCCGAAAGAATATTTATCACAGCTAACTTTTTGTGTATCTGTTGAACCCATATTACCGGAATGCCTTGATTTATAATGCATAGCGCTTGTAAAATATGTCTGTTGTATGTAAGCACGTAGTTATTGTAAATATTATCAGCTTGTCACGTTTAGCCAATTGAGAAGAAAAGTGTGACGTAAATTTTGTTTGGAAGCCTGCACAGTCTCGCCAACGGCAAAATGTGAGAAGGATATGTAGACAATTTTTTGTTTTAAAAATAATTAAAGTATTAAAATAGAAAATAAACACAATTAAAAAAAAGATCCAACAACATGTAAATAACAGAATGGCTAAAATTAATAGGTTATTTCTTTTGTTTGGAAACCTAGACAGCGTAACATGATAAAAAATATCATTCTTTTAATCATTTTACGCTGTTGACGGCACTGCATAGGTTTCCAAACAAAACAAATCGACTTCATCACTTTTCTTCTCAATTGGATCTTGTAACCCCACCGTCGCACGAATGTTGGAAGCTTTTTACTTCCCTCCCTCGCCGTAATGAGTAAACACCATTAATTTTTTCCCAAACGGCGATGGTGACTCGAGAGGGTACTGGACTCGCCAGAAAAATTCTTACCTTCTACTAGCGAGTTTCGTACCCGCGACTTCTACCACTTAATTTATTTATCCATTGTCTAGCAACGTTCCAATTATTTCGTTGCTTGATGATTTTTACATGATAACAACACACACCTATTTATGTGGATGACACTTGTTGCATTGAACAATAGAAGTACAAATCGACGCCTGTGCCTTGCCGTCTCTTCTTCTTCGATACCAATACCACCTGAAGAAACTGATCTTATGCTTATTTGCTCGCCTGGTTTCTTGTATAAATATAAGTTAATTTGTAAAAACCTTCCAAACCTCTTTTTGTATTGTGTAGACATAACCATTGGACATAACACTACACAATACAAAAAGAGGTTAGGAAGTTTTTTTACAAATTAATAGTGAGCATGTGTTATGATTTTACAATGTTTTAATAATAAAATATTCATTTATGTAGTAAATTTAATTAGCGATGCATCAATTACTTATCCATTATTAGCCTCCGGTTGGACTTATATATATGTATATATATATATATATATATATATAGCTTCTGACAGGTCTTTAGGTCCATTGCTTTGTGATTCTCTTCCATAATTTTCTGTTTTTAGCGTTATCTTTCCAGTTCTTAATGTCCTTACTTCTTAAATCCGCCAGCATAGCTTCTCTCCTTATTTTTCTTGGTCTTCCTCTTTTTTCTTGTAGCCTGGTACTTTCCAGGCTAATTCTTTTACTTTTATATCTTTCGACATTTTCTTCATGTGATCCAACCACTGCATTCTTTTAGCTTTTACTAACATATCAATCTTAGGTTCTTTGTAGATATCGTATTTGTTCTTCTAATGTATCCTTCTTCTGTTTTCTTTCCTCCCATTATTCTTATAATTTTCCTTTCCCATCTTAATAGTACCTCTTGTGTGTAAGTATTCATCACCCACGTCTCGCAACCATACAGACGTAGTTTTGCAGGACTTATTTGTTATTATTTCATATTATTTATTCCCCAGGAGTGTAGAGTCCTTCCTTGGCGACTGAGAGGGAGATATAAGCATTTAACTTAACAATTTAGTATGCAACCAATAATACACATGTTCACTTATCTGACGTGGGAGCGGATTTTTCTTGGTCGTGTTAAAGCTCCGGACATTCCGGACACAGCCCGTATCTACTCATTTAAATGTTGTGCAACTCGAATCGAAATTCAGATAAATACTTGAATGTAAATGCAGATTAGAATGTAACAGCCAAGTACTGGAAATATGTGTGTGATTACAACCTAATGTTACTGACGCCCAAAAGAGAACAGTGTCGGTATGAATTTGTTTTAAAAAGTTGAGTTGCGAGTTTGACGGGCATGTGCAAGGCGTTTGTAGGTTGAAATTTTATCGTTGCTTCCGTGTAAGCGCTGGATTTGAGTATTGTTAAAACGCGAAACTAGACGTGAATTTCTCTGACGATTATGTTTGTGTGGAAGCGGATGTTTTGCGCGATGGTAGATAACAGTTTACGTTCTTCAATGGAAAAAGTATTCTGGAATACATGGACACCGACAAATTATATATCTAAAATTGAAGATTTAAATGTACCCTTTATAGATTTTCACACCTGTTAGACCGACTGCGTGTATACACACACATACCATTGTAAAACTTTTTTGCTTTCCCTCGGATAAACATTCTTGAGTTCTAGTGTATATATAGAAGAACTTGTGCAGTCTAAATGACTAAATTATTCTGAAACTGAAACTTTCCAGTCTCCTTCTTGGCAGGGAAGAAGTTCTGAACTTCCCAGGCCGAAAGTATTGCAAGTAGGGCTAAGTCTTACCGAACTATGCGAGCGCGGGGTGTAAATCTAAAAATAATATCAGCAATTTCAATGGGAAGTCTATTTATAAGTAAAAGTTTACTTTTTCTCCGTGCGAGCGGACGAATTAAGTTAAGGCCGAGGACGCGACACAGAACTTGTAAATTAACTTAAAAACTTTGATTGCTCGCGTTTGTCGCGCGCTGTTACTTTTGTCTGATCTTGGACGACTTTTCTTGTAATGCGAGAATTCGAAGAGATCATTGAATTCATCGTGATTTTTTTACCATTTTGTGCAGATCGTTGGGTGTGTTTATAATTGTATTTTTGCAATAATTCCCGCCTTTTTTGTCGCAATTTCCCGAATAATGTTCAAAAAAATCGGAAACTAGTTTATTGTAAACAAAACGATACGTGGCAAATTAATAACTTCTAAAAATTAGAATCTCATTAACTTACATATTCACAAAAGTTGTATTGGAACTTACAGACAAATAGCCTCATACCAATTATGGACATTTGTATCTCTAATTTGCATAAAACAAAAGGAAATTCAACAGGAAATGATGCTGCAACAGCTGCAACAGTCATGTAGGTAAACACTTCAAGAGTTTACTTCAAACAAAAATTGTTTGCATTTACCTAAAAATGATGGACACTTTAATTTTTGTTTACTTAACAATTTCCATTTTCTGAGTGTATTGAACTGTGTATTGATGATGTTCAATTGCTTTTCTGATTTTAACAAATGAATAAAAACAACGCTTCTAACAATTTTCCTAGTGACGTTTATTTGATAATCTTATACCACGGTTATTGTGGGCTGACACAATGAATAAAAAACACTACGTCTTTTTTGGTAGAAATTGTATTTTATACCTACACAGAAATTTTTTCTTTCTTAATAAACCAATCCTCGTATGTGTCTGTATCCATCTCGTGATGAGCATCAGCAGTGTTTTTCTTGCAGAGAAATGTATATTCAGCACCAGGACAAATCCATTATCATCACCAGCATGAACTAATGCAAACGAGGTCCAAGCCCGGTTCAAACCAGAATTTAATCCTTGGATAAAAGCGACTATTTTGAATTGTTGTGTCTGTCCAAGTTTTATTTACTGCATGCCCTGTATTCACCCATGACTCATCAGTATATAGTTCGACCTGAAATAATTAAAGTTACAGAAATGTCAAATAGCAAGAAATAAATTGTACCTTCTTCTCTAAATTTCTTGATCTCTCGTTCACGGAATAATGTCGTATCGTTCGATGACTGTACTTTTGCGTCCTACTTTTTTAAATCCGAAACCCATATCGTGTAACAATCTATGTAAAGTTGCTCGACTAAAGTTAGGGAGATCATCATCAGCATTGACAGCAGCAAGAATTACATTTACGGTAGGTGACATGCTCTGCATAAAAAATCTATGCACTTTACGTCGAATAAGTGCTTGCGTGTTCTCATCATATGTTTGTAATCGGTGGTTGTATGCCTTTCCCTTTCTTGGGGGTTTTTGGGCTTGATAATGAACCAGTTTGTTGCTGAGCAACTCAAAGTTTTACTTGCTTCTTGAACGGTAGCACTCACATTCATAGTTTTATTTAAATAATTTAAAACATTTGCAGCCATACACTTCTCCTTCAGGCTAAATTTTTCCCCCTTACGCCGTTTTCTCTCTACAGGCTCCATTAGTGCAGTGAAAACTGTAAGGAAATGTATAGGTTATAATATTTCAAAAAATCAAGAAAAACATCCATATTACCCTGAGCACGCTCCAAAAAGTTGGAAGCATTCTGAAAAGAGCGATTTGTACAACTATATATAAACAAATTAACGTAGAATTTAACTAAATATATTTTAAAACTACGACGATAACGATTGACAGCAGTTGATGCTAATAGACAGATACATAGGTACTTTGCCGACGCTGACATATGTAAATAAGTTGCAACATAGCAATCGGAAGTGAAGGTAGCGCTAATGACAGCAACTAAGGATAGCAATAGATAAAAGCTGCTATTATATCCCGTACTGCATACGGAGGTTGATACGATCTATAGTCGTAATATTATAGGTTTTATTTTCTTTGTGAAACCCTACGATTTTGGTATATTAATTTGTGCGAATGCGTTTTCATATAATAGACTTTCGGACTTCTTTTGTTGTATTGATGATGATAGCAAAGCCAACAAAGCCTTCTAATATTTGAAAATATTAAATTGAGATACAATCAGACATTCTACACCTTAAACTTTTCTAAGGGATATTGTCAATCCACGTGGTAAAATCCCAAACGAAAAAATTCTTTTATTGCTTTCCGACGTTTGTTCTTCTTAGTTGTGTTCCAACTACCTACTATCTTTGAATTTTGTGTTTTGTGATAAATTAAGCCACTTAAATATACGTAAATGAAATTTTGGATGCATATTTTTATTCTTTATTTTTTAATTTTAAATTCTAGGCTTTATTTAAATAATATACCCAATATCCTCTATTACGCATACAATTGACGATAATATCTGGCACAATATTGTTCCATTTTAAACTCTAACGTTCCTCAAATATTTTTACAGTTTATAATTTTTTTTCCGGTTACATATTGTAAATAGGTTGAAAATATTCCGTGAATATTCTACGTGGGCCTTTTAATACGTTCCCGTACAAGAACGAGACCGAGGGATTTTCATTTACTCAACTTTCCCCACAAATTTCGACGCCGAAAAAGTTTCGCCAAACTTTTCCGAGGGGTCGATTAACTTGGAGAAAACCAAACAGAAAGTGTACCGAACTCCGGCTTCATCTCGCCGAGAAATCCGACGGTCGTTCGGATCGTCTCCGGCGAGGTGAATTCGACGCATTTTCACCGGGTGAAAAGGGGAGATCGCCTAGGAAAAATGGTGTTCGCTTTAAATATCGTATGTATGTGTGGTACGGAGTGTTCTCGGACCGAGACGTTGCTGCTGCTGCTGTAGAGGCGTTAACTGGTCTCTCGGTTTCCACTCCCACGTGAAGCCGCCGCTGGTTAGACGAGGCGTAGGCGGTTCTGCCGACGCCAATGGCGCGACCGACTATCTAGAACCTGGGCGGGAACACGTCGACGCATCTGAAACTCACAAGTTTTACAGAAAAAAAAGTTACCGGCGCTGACCCCGATACGTCGGACAGGTGAAAGTCGCGTACATCAATTCTGACTGCGAAAGCGGGGCGGAAAGGAGTCGAAACGGACTGAAGGTCGTAAGGCAATCGAATGGACGTCTAGGTGAACCGATATCTATAAAACTAGATCCCTTCACATTATATTAAATGACATTCGCAGATATGTCTTACTCGAACTTTTCCTATAGCATGGATTTGGTTGATTACAATTTATTTAGGGAGTCTCATTGAAGTAAGGTAAATCTGAATCTTCTTCGTTTTCTGTTTTCGATCTTCATCGAGAAATACTTATCTTTTTTCATCAATCATAAATATATCTAAATTCATATTCCACAGTGTTTCTTGATTTTATATTTTCTATTACCAAATGATGCACAGATTATGTGTACCGAAACAATTTTCATCTTGGATTGGTGGAACATAATATAATTAGTATACAAAACGAATATAGAATCAAAGAAAAGACAATTCTTCTGATATACAGTGGAGAAAACAAAGAAATAATTTATGCCAAGTATTCACTTCAAGATTACAAATTCCAGAAGGTCGAAACCCTCAAATATCTAGGAGTGCTAATAAACAACATAAACGATAGAGGCTGTATCAAGGAATGTAAAAACACTAAATTAAGAATTTATACAACAACCATACGACCCATAGTAGCATATGCTGCAGAAATTTGGACTTCGGCACAAAGAGACGAAGACCGACTGGGGATATTAGAAGGAGAAACTATAAGAACCATCATAGAACCAAAAAAAGGAACTGAAAATGAATGGGGACTCCTTATGAACTACGAAATAGAAGGAATTTTAAAACACGAGCATGTAGTAAGATATATAAACGCACAAAGAATTCGATGGTACGGACATACCACCTATAGGTACTTAGAAGAGAGAGAGAAACCCCAATAAGAGCTTTAAATGAATGAAACCCAGTGGAAGGAAGGCCTAAAGGAAGACCAAAAGCAAAATGGAAAGTTCAAGTGGAAAAACATACAACATTAATGAGAATCAAAGAGTGGAGAATAGTAATTACGGATAGAGGAAAATAGTAAACAAGGCAAAGGCACTTCAAGAACTGTAGGAAAGAACGGAGAAAAATATGGTACAATTCACCACGGGTATTTGGCCAAGACAAAACACAAAAGTGTAACATTATTAGTGAAGCAATAGAAGAAGACGTTTTGGCTTATTTTCATTGTCATTCCTCTAGTTCTATTCGACAAGTAGTTACTGAACTTGAAATTCGTATAGGCTAACTAATTAATTATTGTTGTAGGTTAGGTATAGGATACGCTGGCTTAAAATAAATTTAAGTTAAAAAATACCCCTTACCACCTTGTTGCGTAAAGAACTCTGAATACGCATTTCGGCAACTAAGTTGCCATCCTCAGCAGAAAAACCACAAAGGAAAAATGTAAT
>JARFOC010001185.1:71678-91995 GCA_031763485.1 Osmoderma eremita | reverse complement strand
ATGTTAAGCGTAGCACCCCGAGAACAAACCTGTTCTTAACATTACATTTTTCCATTGTGGTTTTTCTGCTGAGGATGGCAACTTAGTTGCCGAAATGCGCATTCAGAGTTCGTTACTCAACAAGGTGGTAAGGGGTATTTTCTAACTTAAAATCAAATGAATCAAACCAAAGGTGGGTGATTGGCTGCGTTCAGTGAGTTACGGCGCTGGATCTAGCGGTGTCCTGAACGCAAGTTCTTTACTCAACAAGGTGGTAGGGGTATTTTTTAACTTAAAATTATTTGATTTATAAAGGCGGTTAAATGGACATAGTACTAGGGTTTTTTTTATGGCAAATGGAGTGGTGAAAACATAAAAGCAATTGACCGTCGCTATATTTACTAAAACAATACTCAAAAACTGGCGTGGTTTATATTTATGGCAATTTTTTATTTTTTGAATCTAAAAAACCACACATCTCAAGGTAACTTTAAACACCAAATAATATGTTAAAAAAGGCCAAACTTTTGTTTCTTACTTCCTTGGTTAAGGTGTACATACTAAGCATAGTTCTAGTGTGGAGCACATTTTTGAATATAAAGTTATTTGGCTCGTTGTTAGTGTATGTCACTTTTGGATCCCTACTAACCACTAACAGCTTGGTCGAAGAAAGCTATGCGTGCATATGATGTTGACCAGATTAATTACTCTAAGTTCATTGTCTGGGCTCATATTGTATATGGCGATTTTAGACATTGTTGAAAATGTCGCCATCATTGACGTAGCCATCAATCTTTGTAATCGATTATTTTAATAATTGAGAAAGAATTTCCCAAGAAACAAAAAGATACAACCAACCCCATTTTTATCACCCGCTCATTTCGCCGCCAATAGGAAGGATGCCAACAAAAAAAGTTCCCGACAAGTTATAAAAATAATTAGCGCCTTTCACTCCACTGAATACAGTTAACCACGTTAGGGGAATTGATATCGGGGCCGAGTAATTTTCATTAAATATTGTGCGCCGAGAAACTCCCAACAGCCCAACACCGACTCTCGACCAGGAAATGAAAAATTATCTAGACAATGGGGACGGAGGAGTGAAACATGGTGTGTTGCACCTTCAATTAAGATGGAAAATTTGCCGGAACAATAATAAGAAAATAAAAAAGGAAGTGGCGAAGAAAACCGCCGGGAACCGTTCATGGTGAGACTTGCCCAACACGTGCGCAAGAGAAATAATGATCGCGATGTTCGAGAAGTTTTCCTCGAGAAGAAAACCGGACCGAGGGGAGAAAAAACGAAGAATAATTACCGGCGTCAAGTGGACCGTGAAAGAACAAATGAAAACATAAAACAAATGATGCTCCTCCGGCGGCGAGATTTTCCGTGGGTAGATTGATAATTTTGCGGAAATTTTAAAATATATGGATCGCTGTCTTCCCGTCTTCCTCCCTCCTCTAGTTTCGTTCAGTGCGTTCAGTCGACTTCGTTAACAACCGGAATGCTCGGAAACGGTGGCGAAGGGAATCGGAATCATTGGCGTGAAATCGTAACGGCCAATATCGGTAATTTATTCAATTTCGGTGTTTTTATTGGGCCGTGAGCGTTTAACAGATGATTTATTTTATTGTTTCCGCAGAGCTCCGCGGTGCCACGGACGGGGGTGGGGAGTGGGGGCTCCAGTTTCAACGTCTCCGATGATGAATTTCAAATTAAATCCAAATACTACTAATGATCGCTTAATTGCGTGCTCGAAACGGTGATGGAGAAAGGTAGCGGTTGCTATCTGTTATTACCCGTTACTGATTTGGTTTTAAATATTTCGGTCGTGTGATCGATTTAAATGGGAAATGTTACTCGGGGTTTATTCAGTATTTATTTTTAGGCATAGAATTTGGAAATTTTGATCAGTAAAGGAAAAGAGAGTTATTTCCTTCTTGCAAGTGTCTTTGGTGCATCGGGTTTATGTTTTTGTTGGAATTCTGGCAAAGTGAAATGCGAGTTGAGGACAAAGTGACAAGTATCGTCTAATTGCTGCAATTGGTTGATCATTTGTAAGCAGAATAATGATGACGACAAGCTATTTTCTCATTATTACTATTCCAAAACTATTTTTAAGAATTGCAAAATATGCTTAAGCATTATTAATTTTGAGTATGTTGATTTTGAAAATTTTTGCTCAATATATCTAACATAAAGTGCGATAATGCATGGAATATGTAAAGGACCGCTATTGCAATTATAGGATTCAAATTGCGCGCCATTCGTGTTCTGCAAAAAGGGGGCGCCAGTATTCAGCAAATCCATGATGACACGAAAAAGTCATGATTTTAATAACTCGTGATTTATTTAAGTCACCTGCTTTTCGACTGTGGAGCAAAATATGTGTCATGATTGAAGAAATTTCATGTCACATGAAACGTTTAAGTCGTGAAACTCGTGACCGTTGGCGTTTCAAGATATAAAAGTCACCGCTTCTGTAGTGTTAATGCTGGAAATGTTATCAAAAATACAAAATAAAAAGATTGCGGTTTGTTCATTAATTATTTCAAGACAAGGAAAAAGAATTCATAGCTTGCGTGATTGGATTAAAAAGAGAGAATAATAATACTAGGAGCAATTTCCTAAGAGATTTGATGCCGGAAGATACGAGTGGCTACGCGAATCACAAATACATGCAATTATGTCTGTTGTCGTAGTGATTTTCGTGGTTTTCCATCAAGACATGCTCAAATATCACTACTACTTCCTCATTAAGGACTTAAGAACTGCTTGTACTCATTTTGTACCATTAACGGTTAAAAATTTTCCCTTTACAAACACTGTCAATATTGCACTTGATTGATACATGGTAACTTCTCTAGTAATTTTTGTATAGTGTCAGAGATAGCGCTAAATTCACGCATGTAAGTGGTAAGTAGATGTTGATGAAAATCAGTATTTTGCAGACAATCTTCCTAGATAGCATCAGAGAACAAATAGATAGATAGAATAAAACAGTTAATTATGTATGTACAAGTATACATTTTTCCAATAAAATATACCTACATAGGTATATTTTCAAAATAATGATGATAATAATTTGGAATAATGAAAGAAAATGTATTATTTTTCTTGAATATCTGCATTATATATGCAAATATGTTAGTACATCCATTAGAGATTAAAGATTTTTTTAACAAACCTAAAATTGTCTATTCACATGCCGTGGCTTGTTCATAAAATATGCCATGCAACACTAGGCTTTTCAGATCTGCCGTATTTAAAATAGGCAATTTGAATCGTGTTAACATTGGTCGCCTTGTTTGCCCAATGTATTCCACGCTGCATTCTTTACAATCGTTATACTGTCAGTTCCGGTACGTCTATTGATTATGTATGTACAAACTTTCTAGATCATGTTCAATGCAATGTATATCATAATGCTTTATCTGATCACTCTGTCTTGGTTGTATGCGTGGATATTTGTGTCACGCCTACTACAAGGGAAGAGAGAGACGCTACAATACAGATAATTATAATGCCTTTTACAATTTGCTATTATCAGAAGAGTGGATACATGCTTATCTTGCTAGAGATACTGATAAGAGTTTCACTTCATTAATATTCTTCAATATTACATAGACCGTGCATTTCCTTTGTTATCAATTAAAGTAAAAGTCAAAATCCTTGGATTACTACAGGAATATACAAATCTTCGCGTATTCTCAAAGTTCTGTATAAAAAATGCATAGTTACTAACAGTGAAGAAGATCTTGAGTATTACAAAAAGTACAAACAAATCTATGAAGAGGTTATTCGAAAAGCTAAATATATGTACAATAATCAAAAATATATAAACGCAAAGAATGAAAGCAAAGTAGCCTGGCGGTTAATCAGTAACAGCGATAAAATCATAGAAAACCACATTTAAGACATGAACGCTAATGATACTGGTCTCACAAACGGATATTGCAAATTGTCTTAATTAGTATTTTGTTGATATAACAGAAGAATTGGTGTCATGTTTTAATGGCGCCCCTGTTCTTAGAAATACTAGAAGTGTAGTACATAGTGTGTATATCGACAATATCTCTGAATTGGAAGTAGTTAGTGTAGTTCACAGTCTGAAGCTATCGAATGCCAAGGGAATAATTAATATTACGACAAATGTATTAAAGAATGCAATTGAGTTAGTCATTCAGCCTTTAACTTGTATAGTGAATCGATCATTTGCTGACGGAATTTTCTCTCTGCACTGAAGATAGCACGTGTTGTTTCTATTTATGAGAGTGGTTATCCCAGTCTCCCATCTAACTACAGGGCTGGTGATTAGTACTCACTATTTTAGTTTAAACGTCAAAAAATGTTTCATGACTTACTAAATGACTCACTTGCTGTGGGTGAGTTAAAAATTTCTCATGAGTTATCACATATCGTGTTTACACCGTGACATTTATGTATGAAGCAAAAGTTCCATGAGCGAAATTTATATGACATTTTAAAATAAGTCACTACTGTTTTCACGGTGATTGTTGAGACACAATAAACTCGTCAAAAAGTTTCATCGTGGATTCGTATCTTTAGACTTCGACATTGGGCGTTTAACAGTCGAACAAGGAATACTTTGTGTACAAAATTTTTATTTTGTGTGGCGATCATTTACGATTGCATTAAGGCAAATTCGCACAATATTAGAACGAAACGAAACGCCTACAGAGTTAGTGATGGTTTGTGCCTTAATCAAGAAGTTTGAAGAGACGCGTTCTGTTATGTAAGTAAAGATTGCAAGGACTGTGGGGCAGCACACTGTATCAATATAGGGTGAAAATTTTCATAACAAAATTAAACTCGCTATTTGATTCGATTAAATTCACAGTGGAAAAAGAAATGAAGAAATGGTTTGTAGTGTTTTTGACATTCATTTCTTTGTATAAATAAACTAAATTTGAATAAACAGAATGTATTTCTAAGATTTCCGGTATAGTTCCTAAAAGCTCCGTTACCTTCAAAAGCGTTACACACGCTTCACGGATCCGGAATCTAAAAAATAACCGTTGGAGAAGGAACGAATTTTTTAATTATAACCGATTTCGCAGGGGACGAAAGAGGTTCTCTATATTAAACGTGTCCCCGCTCTCAGACTCCTGTAGGCAGGTAGGTATTCCGGTTTCGCGTCCCACCGCGCGTCCCCCGTTCCCTCAGAACAGAACTCATTTTAATATCAGTTCGAAAGTTAAATAATTGATTTCACGGGAACGCATCGGCCGCCTCAAAACAAAGAGAGCCAGTTCTCCCCTGCACGGAAACGGATCGAGTCGAATTAAACTTTTGTTAGTGTTCCTCCTGGAAATGCTTTGTTGCTTCCTTTTCCTTTGGGTGCAATTCATTTCGAATCGTTATCGAAAACTTTATTTTTTATGGATAAAAACATTGTCTGCATGCATAATAAAAGGATTGCGAACCGAGATATGATATTTACACACTTACTCGCCATCTATAGTGAATATTTCGAGACAATCGTGTCTCGAGTGATTTGAAGGGCCAAGGTTTCGACTGGGGACGATGCGCGATTGCATACCAAGCGCGTCTAACTCGACATAGAGATAATAACGTGACCAAAACTTGCACAACACGTGGGTTTTCGAGAAAGTTAGAGATTTCCGTTGAACTCTCTATTCTAGAGGACACATTAAGAACGACGACACGAATTCCATTGTTGAGGGAGAGTAGACACGTCTTCGAATAATATTTGTGAGGATGCATGTATGCACTCACAATACTGTAAAATATCAAGCTAAATATTCACTCTGTACGCGTACCTGATTGTATTATTCTTATGTATGTATGATTAACAAAAATCCTGAAATTTAGTATCTATCAGGTTGGTATTATGCTCATTATCCTTTTATCTATAATGCGGAATATACAGGTAATGGCAGCCATGAAGACAAGCGAACCTATTAGCCAGTTAATTTCCTTTAATTTTAGTTTCCTTTCTTTTAATATACAGGGTGTAAAAAATGTGTCACAAACGTGTATCCGCAAATGGATGGTTTTGGAGGCAGGAAAGATTATTCCTTTTTATTGCATTTGTAAATTTTTTCGCTTATTTCTTTTTTTAATTAGCAAAAATTTGCATTTTCTTATGGTAGTCGACAGATATTCCGTCATTCATACGGTACTTGACATTTAGTGATTAGTGCACAATTTTATGAATTCTGGCTGTGCCTGGTTACTCCAACATTGAATTAGTCGACATGTACTTCAGGTAGTTCTAGCGGAGAATAAAGAGAAGAGAGAGAGCATTTCCTAACTCTGTGCAATACCCTGCTAACCAGATTCATTTGTGGTTGCTACATCAACGTGAACCATCAGTTATGAGATTCGAGAATAATTACTCCCAGAAGACGTAAGATGTACAAAGCAATAGAAACGTGTCACCTGGATGTCGTCAGTAGCGGAGCTTCAACTTACTGGCCCTCAGACAGGGAAAAGAAATCCTGGTGTTATCGATTGTTGTACTAAAAGGTATAAATATACAGTATTTAAAAGCAGAAGATTATCTTGATTTATCTTCTGATGACCATTCTCCTGAAGTCATAAAACTTACAAGGGAGCACCGGTAACTGTCAAATTCAGATTTAAATGAAACTTGGCAGAGTCTAAGAGTACCTTGGTATAAGAGCAAAACCATTTTCTGTTTCTGTCTAATCGCCCGATTTTGGGGTACCCCCAAAGACCCCCCCCCCTCAAAGATTTGAATGATTTTTAGGTTTTTGTAAATATCTCGCAAACTATAGCAGATTTCTACTTCTTTGTAGAATATAATTTGAAGGATATTACATAGTCCCAAAGATGACGCGAATTATTTTCGGAAAAAAACGGGGGACCGGGTACTCCATACCCCCATTTTTTTATATTTTTTTATTTTTATTTCTCACAAATAAAGTCGGTATTATGTATAAAACGGTGCAACGGTGTAACGCTAAACTTTAGCGTTGCTGCCGGGCATGTCAACATTCTTTCCGAAATACAAATACAATTTGTATATATTTAGGCGGTGTGGAGTTTTTCAAGTTTTGTTAAGTGCGAGTGACGTGCCGCAGTTCCAAAGATAAGTCTGCATCGGTACCTTTCACGATATAATACTATCATTAGTCAGGTGCAGTCTGGCAGACCACGAATGTGTTTTTGCTGCACATTGCTTGGAGGACTAGATGTGACGACCAGTATTGGAATGGTCTGGTTTCGGATTTATTAGAAAAATAAAAAGGACATCTGACATTGAGTGTTAAATCGACCAAAATTCACCAGATTGCAACGATAATTGCATCAGTAGTTTGTTTAAGGAATTGAGTGACTCATTAGTTAGTTTTACTTACATTTAATACTATAATATGAAATCATAAACGTTTAATTTTCTCTCATATCATACAGAAGCAACAAAACAAAAATTATTCCCTTTTTTTATACTAAGGATAGATCGTTTTTGAGCATATTTGTCCAAATATATTGTCACTTAGGGATTTTCCAATGAGATTAATAAATACATTCGTAATCTATGATATATGTATAATGATCAACGGACGAAGACGACCATTTTGAGCCTACTAGTTGGTCGTTACATATCTTCGTCTTTTCGGCGACCACAGATAGTAAGAGAGCAGGTAGAGAGGGCCGATAGTGGCAGCCATATGAATCGATGCGTACTCGCGGCTGAGAAGGCCCCCCTACCGCCGGAGTCGCTCCAACTCTCGAGAACCCTCGGGAAGCTTAGTTGGAATTCCAACAATATGTACTCATTAAATAGAAGTTTAGATAATATGAACCGTGGCCGCGATGTACAGCGGTACATATCTATACACATACATACCCAGCTACGTAACATACGTACATATATAAGTAAGGTAGGAGTGCCGGGGTTTTTACCAAACGAGGTAGAATACCTAAGCCGCGCGCTGTAGCTTACTATATTTACAACTGGACCTGAGGATTAATTTTTGATGAATTCCCCCATACGAAGTTTCGAAATAATTCCCCGTCGAATAGTTTTAGTAATACTTCTTGTGTGGCCGAGCCGTACAGAACGCAATAAAATTAATAAGAGTTTTATGGAAAGCCGTATTTAGTGCGGTATAATTTCCTAGGAAATATTGTATGGACGGTGTCTATAATATATAGAAATATAATACGTATGACGTATTATATACGGCCATTATTTTTTATTATTTAGAATTTCAGGGCTAATTTTAGTTTATCTTTTCTACTTAAAAGAGTAGTATTCACAATAAAAATTTGGAAAGTAGTAATTAACAGATTGATATTTAAACAAAAAAAATACGTTAAAAATATTTTCAATGTTAACCGATCTATTCAATCCCAACGTAACATGACACGATTCGTACTCCACTAAAACACGATACCACATGTGTGAATTATATTTTTTTCAACTATTTACGAAAAGCACTAGCTTTATCATTAATTAGAATACGAAGCTAACTAACTAGTAACAGCAAGAAGTGATAAGTAATAACACCTAGACATTGTGAAAGATAAAGTTGTATGACTGTCATGAGCTGCTTTAACGCGCAAGATCTCTCAAACATGTTTAATATACATATGCACAAACAATAACGATAACAGGAAGCTGTTTGAGAATGTAAAACGACAGTATTAATAATAGAAAATAAAAACAAAAATACCCTTACCACCTTGATAAGTGAAGAACTCCAGATAGGTATTTCGGCAACTAAGTTGTCATCTTCAACTGAATCTACGAAGGAATATAATATTAGACGTTGCACTCTAGGAGATATGCACCTCACAGAACACCACTTGAACAATATTAATATTCCGTTTATAATCTATGTCTAATATACTCCTTAATCCTGCCGGTTCATTAAGAGTACTTCGTCAAGCTCGCCGCACCGCAACATTCTACTTAATGAGTAGATGAGTAGATTATTATTATTTCGGTTCCGTAAGCGTGACGAAGTACGCTTAATAATCCGAAACGATTGCAGAAATAAACAAAAATGGGACAGACATTTTAAAGAAAACTACGCATGTTGGAGGAAAATGAAGTGAAATATTATGAAATACCAGTGTCAGAGACACTTGGGAGGGATTCCAAAGAGTGGGAAAAGATTAAAAATCGATGAAAGATGCCGGACTAGATGAAATCGACAATGAGCTAATTGAATGTAGAGGTGATGAATTATTGAAACGAATGTACAACTTAATCATTCTAGTGTCCCAGGAAAAGGCAATGCCGAGAGATAGTAGGAATGGAATGTTAACACCGGCTTTTAGAAAAAGTGATAGATGTACTAGATCTAAAAACTATACATAGTAGAATAATGCTACTGAATACGTCGTGTAAAATATTAACCTCACTAATTAAAAACCGGATAAATAAATATACAGAAACAAGGTTAGGACAGTAACGAACAGGGATTTAGAAAAATAAAAATATATAAAGCATCAGTCAGATCAGTATTAACACATGGCTCAGAAAGAATGTGTCTCTTAGACGAGGGAACATTAACAATAGTTGAAAGACAGATTCCGAGGAAAGAATTGGGCCCGAACAAAACAGAAGAAGAAGAACACTGCAAGTTGAATGAACCACTAAGTTAGAGGGCAAGAGAGTATGAGTAGTAAGAGACGCCGTTGTAGGAGAAGACACTGTCAAGAAGCACAACCACTGGGATGATTTGGATATTATCTGAGAAGATAAAAACCAAAGGAATTAATAAGGAAAGTAGTAGAGCGGAATCCCATGGAAAGTAGGCCAAGAGGAAAGCCCAAACCTTGATGAGAGGACCAAGTACTAAAGGACACTGGAAGAAATTAGGGATTGGCAAAATATAATACAGAACAGATAGGAGTGAAGCAAAGTAACCTGAACAGAAAAAAATGCAACAGTCTATCCGAGGTAAAACAGTTGAAGAAACGAAAATAAGTGAGTGCGAAATTATTGGAAATTTTCTCACAAACCGTGCCGATAATAATTTATTAATGATGCAACACCGACAGAAATAGCGGCGCTATCTGCAAGCTTTGCGCTGCTTTATTTTTGAATTAGGAGCTGCGATCTTCTGGGGCCGAGAGCACTCAGTTCGCCAAGGAGTAGTTCCTCCCCCGGTTGCCAGAAACTGCTTACCTGCACCGTCTAATTACGAAATCAGCATCAACTTTAAGTTCGCTGTTTGTGCGGTCATTCATTAAACTTGAAAACTTCTGGCCAACGTTTGGAACTTACCCTCCGCCCCCTTTACCGCCTTCGCCAGTACCGTTACATACACAAACGATGCTAGCCGACTACGATTCACGAAAGAGAAGCCCGTTCTTGTATGAGTAGATCTCCGTTCTTTTTCCTGTTTATTTGGTTCTCCTTTTCCTTTGCAGCGCTTCGTGGCTTGTAGTTTTAAAATGCAAAATACCTTTAATTATCGAGCTAATTAATGAAAAGTTTAATATAATGGCCGCAACTCCATCGGAACAATATGCCTGATTTATGCCCGACTTTGCATTTTCTTGTGGCGAGCTACCGAATGCGGCGTATTGTTCGCTCCAAAAACACAACCTCTCACCGTGTACCGCCCGGGCCAAGCCCAAAATTATTTAGAGTCGATTTTTGTTTTTAATAGGTGAACTTAATCCCTCATTTGGGAATACAATACGCGTCCCATGTTAATGCGCTTTTAAATTTGAGCGCCTTTTGTTTTGTTTTGTTTCCGTTCTGGTACTTGACGCGCAATTTCCGGGGAGTTTGGAAAAGTTCCTTTTCAATTTCGTTCCTGGGAAGGTTGCTCTAAACTGTATTTTATGTTGGACAAACAAAATTGTTGTGGAACTTACCTGTATTAACTTTCTCGCGCCTATTTAATTAAGATGAATGGGTTAGTTTTAAGATTTTGATGTTTCATTTCGGAGGTTCTACGAGGGCTGTTCCAAAAGTTCTGGCAATTATGTTATAATTTCTTTTATATTAATTTTTACTCGTATTACACTGTTTATGATGGTTCTCCTTGGTGGATAATCCATCGAAGTTAGCCTATCCAAAATATTTAGGTGTGATAATTGTCAGATCACTTACTTTCAGAAATGATCTCCGTAAACTCATGACCAGAAACAACATTTTGCTAAAAATAGTGGAAGTAGTGCAGAGGTGCATATATAATATTCCTACGTCGGCACTTGCTCTATTTTATACTGTTTCTGCTGGGACGGAATACTATTATTTTGTGTGCATAACAGTGCTCACATCAGCATCATCGACACTCAAATTAACGAAACTATGGGAATTATATATAGCATCGTAAGATCCACCCCTATACAGTGGTTATCCGTACTAACCATAATTTCACCTTCGGCTTTACGACGTAAATCGGGGGTCAAAAAGGAACGGTAAAAATGCTATGGTAATAGTCAACTTCCATTCAGGACTGTTCACATCGTGCTATAAAATTCAACTCGCGGAAACCCTCCTGGAAGTTTGGTTAATTCATCAATGAACGCTTCAGTATGATTGGTGCATGGAGGGAGGAATGGGCAACCAGACAATTTGCGCCTAATGTTAGACCCAGCGGAGCGTCCTCCAGAATTTAACCCGCCTCAGACGCCGCACCATGTTGCCATGGACTGCCTTCGCAGAAGATACCTAGGATCAATGCAGAACCTACACGACGTGGAGGTAGACGGCGCGGCTGTTCGACGGCTCAGGGAACTAGACATGAACATATGAAAATCTTACTTCCCTCCACTGATGTCGATATACGATGTATGTAAATGCATTTTATCGTAATCCCAAAACAGGGTATTCATTACTTTACCCTCAGATGGCCAGAAGTTGCTTTGTTTGTTTGGTTAATGTAAGGAAGATTGCTTAGATGTTTCATCAGTGGTTATTATTCGTTGCCAAAATGAATCACCAACTGTCAGATCTGTGCCGATTTTCTTTTATCAGAAATTGTCTGTGCCTGGAGGTGCAGCCATTCAGCAAGATCACCATTCTCAGAGCTTTGAAAACATCCCACGTAAATTTGGCCAATATGTTTTTTAACTCAATTTATTTGACGTTTGGTATGACTTTACACTGCATCAAAAACTGACCTAACTTAAAATTAAAGGCAACACAATGTGGGAAGAAGGGAATAGGGATACGCAACGTCGACTAGCGTCAGCACTGTGACAAACGTCAAGCCAAAAAGATGTAGAGTAGTGATTCTAAATTTACCGATTTTTTCATTTACCGGTAATTCGGTAAAATGAAAAAGCCGGTTTACCGGTAAATTACCGGTAAATTTTTTTAAAATAGAATTTAAGTGATAAAAAATATAAATCATTTTGATTTCCATTTCACATTTTTTATTTCAAAAATTAAAGTGTTATTCTAAACAAACTATAATAAAACTTTTGGAAACAGAAATAAAATAATACAGAAAAATAAAAATACAACAGAAATAATATATAGTACCTATTAGGTAGATACTACCTAATATCATTTTATTGATTACTATTTTTTTTAAATAACTTCTCAAGAAACTTAAATTATTTAAAGTATTATCTCCTAATCTTGATCTAATTCTTGTACAAAATAATCCAGATCCCGAGAATACCCTTTCTGATACAACACTTGTTGGACGAATGGTCATTAAATAATCTTTTTTTCTAATTTTTCTTGCCGGAAGTACCATAATTCTTTTTTTACTTTTTCTGTCCAATATTTCGTGTTTTTTGATTGTCGAACCGATACTTTTTGACATTCTGTTTTCTGTTTGATAAGGTTTCTGCTTCATTGCTAATTCGACATTAGGTGTAGCTGTGGAAGTATCAATATTTTCGTTATCTGACTTTGAATTGGAATCCAAATCAGAATCATTTGAGTGACCCTGACTGCTATCAACAATAATTGAAAGTATTTCAACAATGCCTTTGATTATTGTTGCTTTACTGTTTATATTTAAAATGTCATAATTTTCTTGATCCGACAAAACCAAATTACTGTCTGTCAGATAACATGTCTGAATTCAAAGTCCTTCTCTCTTTTATACTATATATCAATGCTGACTTACCATTTTTTTAATTTCTACATGACTTTTTTCAATTTTTTGCTTTTTTTCCCTTGAGAGTTTTTTCATTCCTTCTCTTTTTGACTAACTCGGTCGAATGGGGGTTATACGTTTCTAATCAAAAATTTTCAGTTCCTTTTTTATATTCTCTATTCTAGGGCATTACAGCGGCTCTCAATGTCAAGAAAGTTTAAATTAAAATTAAATGGGTATATTGTTACCTGTTTTTTTTTAAATTTTCAATGTCTGTTTAGACCTTTAAATATCTATAAACACAATATTTAGTACATAAAAATTTCTGGTATGGATTTTTCATTTACCGAATTACCGGTAAATGTTTGTAATTTACCGGTAAGTTTACGGAACGTTCTTTAACGTTTAACGTTTCGTTAACCGGTAAACCGATATACGATCCTTAATGTAGACGTGTATTACCTTTTTTCATATGTTTTTGATATTAAATAAAGTGTTTTGACATAAGAGAAAAAGGGTGCTTGTCATTTCCCATTTGGTTATATTTCCTACAATAATTAAGTTTTGTTGTCATATATGTTTCAAGCGTTCGCAAAGATTGCTGTCTCTGAGGTTTTACACATTTTTCATTTTTTTTTTTATTACTAAACACCCAGATAAAGAATATCAGGTAGGTCGAAAAAATAGGGAACTCATATCCCACGTCCCATCCAGAAATCGAAGCGTTGTAAGTGATTGAGGCATTTAGTTATTAGTTTCTCTTCTCCCGGCACGCACGGAAGGGAAAGAAGTAGGGAATCCCCCACGTTTCCCCGCCCCCCACATCCAGAACCCTATTCCCGACACGCATCTATTCCCCTTTTTTTATTCCCCCGTCGATCTCGGCAAACTTTCCCCGATACTTTCCAAATACAAATATGAAATCCTAAATTTTGACCGCATCCAGCCCGCGGGACGCTTCAATAAACCATACGTCGCGTCCGTCTCGACCGGTCATTCATCAAATTCCCCAAGATTTCCAAATCGGTAACGCAGAAAAGAACACTAGGAAGGCGGCGGAGAAATTGAAACAAATATGCAGACGTCTCATCCGGTTCCGATATTTTTGTTTCGTTCCAACAAAGAAAGCTTGTATTTGGATGTATGAATGTGTCGTGTGAGGGTTGTATTTGTGTGGAACGGCGTGTACGGCGACGTTTGGCCAGGGGCTTTTATTGGATTGTCGGAAGCGTCGGCTGCTGGCGTCTTTAATGCGCCGAGTGGTCGCGGCGTCGTGAAAAATGACCGGCGACCGCGTCGCCCTCGCTATATTTTGTGTATTTGTTCGACGGAAACGTCACTAAATATATAAATAAATATTTTTCGAATGGTTATGTTCGCGCTCGATTTCTGATACGTTTTCTTTTCGTGCGATTGCTTGGGGTTCTGATTCGACTCTTTTGATGATAAATTGTGTGTGAAACCATTCAATTTTATATGGGGGTAGAATGGAGGATATAGACTAATGCGAACACACTTACATATATCAGCAAAAACAATAGTAATAATGGGTAACATGACCATTTTAAAAAATTACGTATTATTATTCGGATATAGACAAAATCAGGAATGTTTGTAGTTACGTCAGATTTGCTTATGACGTTTCTTAACTAGCTAAGACATATGTTATATACTTTTATCTCGGTTGCGTATACGTTTACTTGCGGCTTTTAGATATTATGCTTGTCTTCACTTTACCGATCGATTAATGATGTAACTACAAACATTCGTGATTTTATATGTACACTACAAATATATATATATATAGGTTGTTAAGGGCATCTATTTTCAGTCGAAATAAACGTAGTCCGTATGAACGACGTTCAGCCGAATAGATAATACGCAGGTGTATAGTATGTAGAATAATCTTATGCAAGCTAAGATAAGTAAGCTAGATATTATGCAGAATGTAATTTGACATTATTAGTGTTTCAAAATATTAAAATAGATGATCACTTTTAGTTTTAATGCTAATAGACATTAAAACTAATTAATTATATGTGAAAAAATATAATGATACTATTCTCACCGTAAAACTAAATAGATTTTTTGCAATATTAACCAAAAACAGATTCGAGACTAAACTAATACGCTAATTTTTGATGGTAGTAAGAAAACTACATATAACATGAAACTGCGATAAAGTGTCTGTGAACTGCATAAGCGTGCCTCGCCCTTCCACGAACACTGCCGAAATACATATACTTCATTCACGTTAAGAATTTAGTAGTGCGCGCTTTGATCTGCGTACTCATCAGTACATTATATGCGAGAATAGCGGCAAATTCAAATTTCAGCCTATACTTGGTGAAGCTCCATTATCAATAACCAATAAAATGTTAATTATCCTTCACGAATTTTATTACAAAGTAGCAACTGTTTCGCCAGTGGCTTCTTCAAACAAACTAAAAACTAATACAATATAACTGTCGTTTCTTTTGTCAATATTGAAATATGTAGGTTAGGTATAGGATACGGTGGCTTAAAATAAATTTAAGTTAAAAAAATACCCCTTACCACCTTGTTGAGTAAAGAACTCTGAATACGCATTTCGGCAACTAAGTTGCCATCCTCAGCAGAAAACCACAAAGGAAAAAATATAATGTCAGGCGTAGCACTCCGAGAAAAATCCTGCTCTTAGAACGCCACTATCAACATCGATAGTCTATCTAAATTAAATATTGAAATATGTCAAATTTTGACAAAATACAATATATATATAGCTATATGTAAATTACAATTAATCAAAACTATAAGAATAAGCAATTAATTACTAAATATTTATAAATCAAAACGTATATTTAATAAAGGTGAATTATGGCATTCTAATTGATCGTTCAGTAATGGATTAATAAGTTTGTTAATTTCCAAATGTTCCAACAAATCCAATTTAGCACTTCTGTTTACTATATGCAAAATTTTGAAATCACAATTAAAAATATGGTTTTCTTTTGTTACATGGTTGGCGAAAGTCGAATCCTGCTTTTTATTTCTGTATCCTCTCTCGAAAGTAAATGTTTTCTGAAATCTAGACGTTTAGGTTCACTCCACTAAATGTATCAGAAAATTATTAGGTATACCAGATTCTAATGAGTGCAAGTGCATTTAAACAATTGCTGTAAAACAAATTACTTAAAATCAGATGAATTAGATTTTTAATCAAATACCATCAAATCTATAAATATTATAATGGATGAATAGAAAAAAGAAAGAGTAAATGTGGTTGGTAACAACTTTAATCAAATGGAAATTTATGTATACCAAAATGCGGTTTTGCGCTGTTCTATTTTTTTTTCTTCTTCAAATCTTTTGGTTGGCGCTCAGCTGGTATACAATGCTTCTATTTTAAATATATTCGAAACGCGCACTTTTGGTTTTCAGACTACATCAAATATGATCGTAAATGAGTAAGAAGCCTGTTTTCGTTTCCAAATGTGCATTACATAACCTCGCATTGAATATCTTCAGATAAGGTGGATAGTCTACAACTATTTCCGAATACATGTTGTTTAAAAGGAACATAGGAGTTAAAAGTTATTGTCCAAATAGTATATAAGCATTTGAAGATGTGTAAATCATTCTATTTAATCAAATTCAGAGCGGCATGTGTTACAATTACACATTATACAATAATCAATTACTATTTACATAAATATATTAAATAAAACAGTAATAAACTTCTTTTAGTTTTTGTATTCAACACAAATAAAATACACCATCGAAATACACTGCCAAACGAAGATATCTGATTACGCAGATGTAGACAAAGTGCTGCCATTGTGATAATCTTACGTCGGAATAGCACTAGTTTTGATATGAGTTTACACATATGCTGAAAATCGTTTTTTAAATGAAAAATAAATTCTGTAGTATAATTATTTTATATGCAGCATGCCCGTTTTCTCTCTCCATATATGGGTAACGTTATGAATATTAAAGATACAGAATCGGTTACATTTAACCGATTCTGTAACTTTAATGCAACTTAGTCCATTGATTAACTTGATCAGAAAATATCTTAAGTGATTGTGAACATATTTGACGTTGAAGTTTTTGGAGGTTTTAAATTTTTCTTGAATATCTCACAAACCTTACACTGGATAACAAATGTGACACTAGCATCAACTCTAACTCTATTTTCTGAGGAAGTTTGTCCATTTCACAGATTTTGTATCTTAGCATAAAAGCCAAAGAGCAGCTGCAGGAGTGGCCTGTATAATCGAGGAAAAACTTGCTAAGAACATAAATAAATGGGAAATGTGTAATGAGAGGTTAATGATTGTGGAGATGAAGGAGAGGGATGGATCAAAATGGACAATAATTGCGGCATACGGTCCAAACGAGGACGAGAAACCTGACAAGAAAGAGGAATTTTGGGATGAATTATCAAAGGTCAAAAAAATGTGGGAAGCAAGAATCCGGATAAGAAGAAAGAGAGGAGACCGAAAGAAACATGGGACAACATAATAGGAAAAATTTTAGAAAAGAAAGGCAAATCATGGACGGAGGCGAAATATATGGCGCAAAATAAGAAACTGTGGGGTAAATTCGTGCATGAAATGTAAACAGACAAGCCGCCCGACACTTATGGTACAAGGGAATATGATTATATATATATATATATATATATATATATATATATGTGATAAAATGCAAATGAGAATTCATCAACCCCATCTGTAAGAATATAAATGTGGTATGATCAACTCCATCTGCTTGGATAAACGCTATATATATATATATAATATTACGAAAGTTGCCCATATACGGAGATAGAAAATGGGTATCCTGTATATTTAAGGAAAAATATTCTAGTAATGTAAATTACAGTAACGTTGTAAAAATCCATCAAGAAATTATACAGCTAATACGTAAAAGTGCAATTTGAATGGAAATTTACATTTAAAAAAAACTGACGTAAATTATTCCATAAAAATTACTGATAAAACAATGTAAATGTGTAATTTTCCATGCAGTTTCTTCTTTCGAGCATAAATATGTTCCAGTATGAAGTTGTTAATTTCTAGAAATACAATTGTCTCGTGGAGATGCCCAATTTTCTTTTGAAGCGATCAACCAGCGTACCTACATCATTCATACCCTTATCCACGCCCACAACGTATCGATGGTATCCCGTATTGTTTTCGGCAGTCAATTGTGCAAAGTTGGAACCGTCAACAACTCATCGGCGTAGCAATAGTAGCGCCATCTGCATTCACGAACGCGTACTTAACATTCACAAACACCTAGAGTTACGCGTGTATAGTGGTAGCAGAGGTGCGAAATAATTAACAGCGTCAGAATGATCGCGTCCGTACCGCACCGGTAACCGCCAGCCCATTGAAAACAAATATTTTAACAACTGGCTGTTCGTTAAGCTCCCGAATACAATGGCGGCACTCGAACGTGCTGTTACCGTCGGGCTAATTATGAAAATTCGACGACAAGAACACGTTGCGGGCTAATGATAATTGATGAGGAGCGTTCTTTTCACGCCCATCTCCGCAACGGCGATAGTAGCGGCAGCGGCACCGACACTGTGAGGCTTGCGGAGATAAGGGAACGCGAAAGACAATGACGAAAGAGGCGACAAGATCAATTTAATAAATCCCGGCAATAATTAAGGCGTAAACTTCATCCTCGAACTATTAACAAAGCCGAAATTAGTCGCAGCAGACGCCGGAATAAAATCTCTCAGAATCCGACCGGTTACATTCACGTCGTGTTACTTACGCGTGAGGACGGCCATAATGTCATTGTTAGTTACCCCGTGTACGACACTATATTGTGTGTGTCGCGCTGAACGCGTTCAGCGCTCGTCAATTGTCTCCGCCCCAGTATCGCGTATAAGCTACATTCGCCGATTGTTCTGTTTGCGTTCTTTGTAAACGGGAGCTGCTGATCGTTGCGAAAAAGTCGGCAAATTTCAAAGCCCGACGCTCTTGTTCACGGGCACTAATGAATGTTAGTAAGTTATATTGCTGATGATCTGTTATTTTGTGGCTCCTATATACTTGAGTTGCTCTGTGTGATTTATACGTTTCGGTGTTTAGGTACTCCTTTTATTTGATTTCATTTAATAACATTGCGTTACTTCGAAGTTTTTTTTGGGTAATGCATGTTAGTAATCTAGGAGCTTGGAAATGCCCTGTTTTTCCTGCTAAATATTCGTATTATTTATTGCATTTTCCTTTCTATAATTCTATCACTTTGTTTGGACGAATATAACTGGAGGAGTGTGTCTGCTTCATTTTACAGTGTTTGGCTTCTTTTTAAAGGATTCAGGTGACTTATCGTCGTATTTGCAGTCTGCAACTATCCCATCTTTCAGATGCGGCAAAGATAAATGTTAGCAATGAATCTTTCATTGGGGCGAATTGTTTTGTTATATTAGATTTTGTGTTGAATAGGTTGAACCAACAATATATAAGTCTCCAATCTGTAAATAAATTTCGTAAACTAAATTCTCATCCTCAATAAGGTGTAACCTTTGGAAGATATATTCTTCACCAGATGGAACAACTCTGAGTGCTGGTATCAAGCAATGATCCGCCTATAGCTGTTTACCATTGCCAAGGACCCTGTAGTTATTGCTATTGAGGAGAAACCTACCAAATTATGTTGCTAAAAATATGGTAATAAGTTTTACAGTTGTGGACGTTCGACGTATGTCTGTGAGGGGTTACAACCAACACAAACAGGATATGTATTTCATAAGTATTTCATTATATGTACTTCACCCAACTCCTTCGTCTGTGTGATATGCTTACGATAAAATTTAAAACTCAATTTACTTAAGACCATAAAAATAGTTTGTATACAGTGAGCACGTAAAGGTTGGAATAAATTCATTTAAAATGTAGGTGTTTTTTTTAATCGAAGAAACGCTCAGACTTTAGTTGCCGTTTCAAGTATACAGGTGACCCAAAAAATATTATGACAACTCACTTATTTTTTTCTCAATGGAAATACCTTTTTTATTTAATTTTTAAATTTTACGTCAAATTCTGAACATATTTTATGTATCATGTCCTATACCTGAATTCAACTGTTTCCTAAAAAAATGTAGAAGCCTAAAAAAATCAACTAAACTTAAACACTTAAATTATGCAAATAAAACCTTGAATTGAGTCATACTCAGAGATAAGGGATAGTAGAGAATGGCAAGTTAATAACGTGAAATCGCAGTTGCGTTTTATGCCCTCTACCATAAGGAAGTAAATTAAAATCCGCTGCGCGGCATTTTTAAATTACTATATTTCCCG